>VWZV01003020.1:694708-782865 GCA_013397155.1 Irena cyanogastra | reverse complement strand
ACTGCAGCCCTTTTGGAGCAGAGAAGAGTATTCCAATAACCAACTACTTCATCCTTGAATTTTCTTGTTGCAAACCAGACCAGAAATGCTTTCTCATCTGCCTTCTACAGCTTGTTCAACAAATCTTAAATGCCCAAAAGCAACAGAAGAGCAGATTATCAATTACTGAAAGGATAAAGTGTGATGCTATAACAGTAAAAAAACCCAAACCAAAACAAAAGAAACAATTTATTCCTTCACTGGGTAAAAGAGAAATATACAAAATCAAGTTTCTGAAAAATATTCTGCTTTCACATATATATACATACAGAGATGTATATGCTTGCCTTTATATGCACAAACATATGTCTACCAACAGTGTATTTGTATAATTTACAGGATTTTAAAGAGGGATAATGTAGTGAACTTCAAACCCTATTCACTGACTAGAAATTAAAAGTACACTTAAAAATCCCAGTTCAACAGACTAGTTTCCAAGTTTTTGTTTATTACCTTCAATCCAGAGAGACTGAATATGAATAGGAGACTGTTTGTAGCCATTTAAAGAAAATGTTTTTAAAATTTTATCTAAAATTACATGCTTGAATATACTTTACATTTTAACTGCACATGACCTATGAACAGAAACTGAATCATGAAATGGTTTTAAAAAGTTTCAAAAATACTTTTTCAGTAATTGGGAGTTACTTGCGTAGAAGAAAGGAAAATATAACAGAAAGAATGCAGGAAAACTCTACAAAAATTGCCCTGCAGCAAAGAGATCACCCTAAATCTTACCGACTGGTAACTGTAATAAGGCAGAGTTTAAAAAACAGTTACTCGCTCATAGTATTAAGAAATCCTGTGTAAAGCTGGCACTGTTTTCTGTGGGACTATGTAGCCTTGGGAAAGAATGCACAATTAAGTATTTCAGCACTACTCTACCCCCTTAGATTATACATACATTTCTTAACTAAAATATCTGTATTATTTCAGAAAAATTCATATTTAAATGTCTGAGTAGCCTGAATAACTAACTGGAACCACAACATTTGAATGGTATTTATTCAAGCTGTATTAACTGATTTTACAGGTATACAGTAGCTCTGAAGCAACAGAACAGTGAATTTAAAGAGGCAGTGGAGAGGTACACAAACATGAAAACAAAATAATGGGTAACCAGTTCCACTAGAGGTTTCAACACGTTTTTTACTGCCAACATGAGCTTGAATAAAGAACTCTCCTAAGCAACTGCCAAGACTCAATCAGTCTGACATGGGAGTGTTAACTTAAGGCAGTATTTGTGGTAACACATGAGAAAAAACCAGTACCACATGTAACTATGAAGTGGAGTATTTTTTTCTGCTTTCCTGTAAAATTTATTAACAAAGAGGAGCACTCTCTAAGACATAATTTCTTTAGCCTATGCATTTCTTATCTTTGTTTTTAAATTGATTACTTCCTTTTGTTTCTCTACCTACCACAATCTTTTATTATTAATAATTTTTTTCCCCACACCACTTCACATTCTGCCACAATTATCCCACTAACCAAATCTGATGAAGGTGAAAAAAGGATGATTTATAGCATCATCAAACCCCATAAATTAAATAAAAGGAAGCTTCAGCTAGCCTGACTCCTACTAGCATAGGCAAGCAGAAGAGAAAAAGAAAGGAAGACAGTAAACTCAAAATGGTCAAACACCACTGTAGAGGCATCACGTAAAGGAGATAATTTCCCCGATGCAAGTCTGTCCTTACTTATGGCATAGGCTGACATTCAGAAACAGGACCAAGCTTCAGATAGACCGTGCAACTGCACTTAGTCCTCCGCACTATACACAGTCCAGATGCCTGCAAAATGTCTTTTGTGAGTATTAGAGAAATACTTCTAGATAAGTGTTTTCATAGCTAACACAGTATCTCTGTATCAACAGACATAAAACAAATTTCTCACCACAAATTTTACTATTTTATAAGGTAACAATTATTACAGTTCACCTTAGACATCAGCGCTGAAAACTTGTTAACAGCATGGGTTGGTGTGACAGTTCTAGACCATGCATGATATGATTCCTTTAGAATGACTGGAATTTCAAAACTGAATAAAAGAAACAAATTAAGACCACTGCTTGAGTAACTAAGGACACATTAAATATTAAATCACACACAAATTTTTTCTATCAATTTTTCCATATATTTCTGATAAAAATTCTAAATACAGTGGATATTAATAATGTCATAAAAGTATCATTTGTGAAAAATACTAAAGCAGTTGTGATATCTAGACTCACACTATTTTATATATATAGAAAAAAAATACATATTATTTATGTTATTTTTTTAAACAATCACTATCCGTCCAGAAGTGCCATCCTACTGCAGGACACACTAGTGTATCCCTAGTCACAACACTGCCACACTTTTAAAAAACCTGTGTTGGTATTGAAACCAGAGTTCAAGGGAAGGAATACACTATGAAGTAAGTTTCTAGAACACATACAACTAGATTTTTAATGCCATGTTCCTTATTTAGGCCCTTCCCACCAGAGAACAGAAGACTGATTTCATTTAGAATACAGATGATGCAGCATCATCACAAGGAGAATGAGAAGGTGAAAGGGAAAGAAACCCCACCCTATGTTATGAAAACTTTTGGTCAGGGAACAGAAGTTCAATTTTTACTTATGTACAGCTTATTTCTCCCCCTCCTCTGCAATACAAAATAAATAGTACAAAAGTTTTGTAGCCTTAGAAGACTGATTTTGGTAGCATTAACTTTTCTGGAACTCACTGCTCTATTAACCAGAAACAAGACCAAATTACCTCATAAAAGAATGAAATAGCGTATTAATGTTCCTCTTTTAATTGTTGGCTCTCACAGGTTCAGAAACACATGGGCATTACCAATGGAAAAGCTGTCTCAGGTTAGGCAAGCTATCACATGAGAGTTTATTACATATCTATCACAAGGAACACAGACACAAATGGTATGAATAGAAGTGGGTCAGACTGTGTAAATATAAAGTTAAAACCCTTAAAAAAAGTTCCTGAAATCCATCTGTCATGGGAATGATGACAAAAATTCAGCCTTATATATCCCACACAGAACAGTGAAGATGTGCAGGAAGCAATCAAACAGGGCTCCAGACCTAAGGACCTACCTATTATGAAAGAAAAATATTATATGTAAAAATAGGACTTTTTAGCTTCTTTACACAGATGAATTTAAAAGAACTAAATCTATAACTAAAGAATTTTAAGATTTTACTAGAAAATTAGAACAATCTGTTCTCTGCTCCTTATCAATCAGGAATGATCTATGAGTGCCTTAAGCAATCTCACTGGCCAACATAAGGATCCCAGCAGAATCAATGTTCTGCACTCCTACAGGTAATGCAGATGACTGAACAAAGAGCCCACGGAAACCAGGAAAGGAAGATTCCAGAAGGACTAGATCTTACAGCCATGATAAACACAACAATAATGGGATCAATGCACATCATGGCTGCAAATGCCATACAAAATATGAGGAGGAAATGGAGATTAGGAGCACTGCTGAACAGGAAACAGCTTTAGACAAGTTTCAGGGGGAAATTAAGAGGACTATGCGTGGGGGACCTGGGAGGCACTCCCTAGGTTGGGATGCGTGGGGGGCTTCCCTTGGGGGCTGTTGGTCCTCATTTGCCCCCTCTCCTTTGTTCCTGTGTCCCTCAGCCACTCCCTCCCTGTTCTCCCATTGGTCCTTGACTTTGTGCTGCCCCCATGCCATGGGTCAGCCCCTGCCTCTCAGGACAGAAGCAGCTGGACGGGGTCTGGGGTGGCCGGCTGGCTTGTGACCTTGAACACCTTACCACACAGCAGAATAAAACATCTGTGGATACCATGCAAAGACTCTTTCTGCTTCCCTGCCCTGGGCTTTATTAACAGCTAGTCTAGATGCAACAACTATGTTGGCCATGTTAAGTTAAATGAATGGAAAAGCATCTTTCCCTTTTCGTAGTTACTTGTAACTTAAATTCTTTGAGATAGATTTCTCAAAGATTAATGGATGAAAGGCTATTTGCACTGCTGTAAGCTTTGAACTTTCCCTACTTCACGCATAAAACCCAGAAAACTTCCTAATGTACTATATTTTTTTATTATGAATATTTTGAATAGAAAGAAATTATGTGAAGTATTATTTCTATTATAATTAATGGAAACATTGCTTACATCTAAAGCCGGGTACTAGGTGCAGCTCCTGGAACTTTTTCGTTCTGCCCGGTTAGCTCTTGTCCTAGTCCAACTTTAAGGGTACTTCTCCGTACCTCTCCTGGTCCCGTGAGTCTCAGCCCTGGCTGAAGCGTGGCAATGACGAAGGACAAAGGGAGGACTTTTGCGGGTAGAAACTCGGTTTATTGTTTCTGGAGCCGAGGTCCCCACAAAAGTGGGGTCCTGGGTGCAGAGCAGCACCTTTTAAACAGGGGTGGGGAAAGGGGAGGGGTACAGACCGAGGGCATAGGATAGGGTGGGAGAAACTGGGAACCTGGCCAATCACACAACAGCTCCCCTGGAATGTACCAGATACCAGGCCAGGGCTGCAGAGGGACTCCGAACCAACGAGGGACACAACTCTAACCTAGGGAAAACCCGATCAAAACCCAAAAACACACCACAACATATATCTATACACTCTCACTTCTTAAATTGACTTTTAAGTGCTTACTCCATTTATATACCATGAATCAAAATTAAAATGTTGAAATTAAGCCCTTTCTTTTAGGCTTTTTACACCACAAAATGATATACAAAAATGCCTAACAGCAGTGGATTGTGTCCTCATACTAATATATTTCAACCAAAAAATAGGAATTATTTATCTGTATTTTATTATTTAAATTAGCTGGTTAACAATGCATGTACATTAAATTTCTTTATCCATAATCCAGCACAGCATAGTTTAATGCTAGACAACACACAACTGCTTGTGCTCTCCTACATCCCTGCAAATGGTATTTCTCTCTCCTCAAAACTATGTAAGGAATGTTTAATAGCTGTTCTCATATCATAATGACACTGGATGTATATGAGCTATCTACAACTAGCAGGTCAGCTTCATCCAACCTTGATCCTATTTTCCTTACAAATGATCAGATTATGGTCCCAGTTGGTATGTTCAACTGTTAAAAATTAACTGAGGTATACAATTATGAAATAGACTATCTTCCTTAAGCTCATCTTTTTTTTACCATCAATATCCTCATAACTTGTATGAAATAGCCACAGTGGTTGAGTGATTGCTCCAGGATACAAAGCTCAGTCACAGGACAGGTGATTTCAACACCCGACCAGACTGTCCAGAACTGCTGCTCCCTGCATCATCTGTGGCATGAGCACTCAAGTGCCTCAAATATTGACATGACCTGCAAGGATTTTTCTTAGACGAAATAGCTTATTTTTAATATTTAAAAAGATGTGGAGACATATATATGGCCTGCGGAAGACTACTATTGCTGTAGCATCGTGTGTGCAGCTGCCCTAAGAACACCAGATCCAAAAAGCTGTCCAATCTGATGACCAGGACCTCTTTCACTCTTCCAACTGACACAGTTCCTTCCCAGTGGATTGCCTGTGATTACCTGAAGGACGATGAGTAACGTCAGAGGGAGTTGTTCTAGGCATTCCACGTTGCCTTGCTGGGCTGCAACTGATCTTTTGCATCACTATGCAAAATAACCCGCAAAAAATCATGAACTTTCTTCCCTGAACCAACTTCCCTTCCTCAGAAATCTCAGAATCTTCTCTCTTTCTAGGTTACCCCATCAAGGCTACCAGCATCTCATGTAAAATGGACTGTAATTTTCTAGTGGCACTGCCTGTAACAATTGCTTCTTACAAACGTTTTATCACACACTGTTGTTCAAATACAAAAGCCAAAGAACATTAAGAACACTCAACAGTGTACTTGCATCAGAGAGTTACTATTTTCTAAATAACCGATATAGAAAAAATAAAATTTCAAAATAGCCTGAACAGGAGGAAAATTGCTCTTAAAAATAGCAGTTTTTCAAACCCAGACTTCTGGAGAACTAGAATATCCTGAGTAGTGGAACTATGTGGTTAACCTATGGGCTATTTGGAGCAGTGGGAAATAGTGCAGTTGTAACTTGAGACAAACTCCTTAGAAAGAATTGAAGCTGGTGTTACTTTTGTTCTTTTCAATAATGAGATACGTAGTACATCTCTGATTTTTACTTACTTTCAATTATTTAGTAAATAATATTACATTTAATCATGTTTCAATTAAAGAGAATTATTAACTTACTTCTAAATTTAGTTTTTTTTATTTTAATCCTAGAAACTAGGAAATAACACCTGCAGTAGCATATGGGCATGCAAGTATTAAAAATAGCATAGTGATACTACCTGGATGAACTGAAGAGGAAAAAGCTTATAGAGTCTGTTTCCACAAACTCTCTCATCATCTTTCAAACCTGGTTTTGGGTAAAATGAACAATTCATTTTGGTAGTTTTTAATTTCAGTGTCATAGAACTGAAATATTATATTTACTTGTTAAAAACATTCCTCTGTAGCAGCATCATGAAATACACTGCCTACCTATATTGCTCTACCTGTTGTTATTCCTTATCGCTACCTCCATAACGTGAGCAACACTTTAATGTACTAATCAATCACATTCCTCTGGGGAAAAAAAAGCAAACCAAAATCAACATAACCCATAGCTCTCCAATGCTTTAGACTTAAAAACCGCCTGAATCCAACCATTATTTTATAATGACTGTTAAAAACAGAAAAAAATAAAAACATTTAATAAATCAAGTGTTTTACCTTTACGTCCAGGGTATACGTTAGGGTAATATTCGTAATAAAGATCAGGCTGGTCTAAATTTCCAAATGGTTCAAATTCCATTTCTGCATTTTGGAACAGATCCAGTTTTACCAGCAGAGCTAGTCTCACGAACCACAGCTAAAAATTAATACATATAAAAAAAGGGAAAGACAAGGTCTGTTATTAGCTTCAATCAAAAGCCACATCCAATACAATTTCAACTTTTTCTGATAAAAGCTGAGTAAAGAGTTTCTCTGTTACTGAAAAGAATCAGGATTTATATTTACCTGTTCTTCTATAAGGTACTTTTCATCAAATTATTAAAACAAAGCTCAGAGGACTGATGCTTAATTGTTTGTAAAGATACTAAGATTTTGAAGAGGAAGTTTAAAAACTAGCCTGCTTCAAAATTAGAACATGTCTCTTTGAAATGAGTTAGCATGTACGAATTATCAATCTGGTATTTTAACTGCTTTTCTGACTTTATGGTATTCTTAAAATCTTTTGGTGAAACTCTATGAGCTTTATAATCACTAGGGTCAAAAACATGAGTTCTCATCTGGTCACATCTGAATCACTTGCAATATTTTATTAATTTGGACTCTTATCTTCTGAGCAACATGAAACACACTTCTAACATGTAGAATCTTACTATAAAGTTCACAATCTAGATACTTCCATGAACTTTAGTAGAGTGAGTCTTTCAAAACAGCAAAACATATTCCATTTTACTAGTGTAAAAACCTTTAAAAACATAGAATCAAGACTGGATTTTCCTTAAAAAAACTAAATTTGTTTTAAATGAAGGCCTACTTTACATAAGCAAACAGAAGAAGTGTCTTGCTAAAATACTTAAATAACCTCAGTTTCTATGTTACAATTAGGAAAAGGAGTTTGATCATGTTAAAAAAAGAAATGCCACTATGAATATTGCTGGTAAAAAAGTGACAAGAGCATATTTAAATATACCTGTAAAGAATCTGTTGTATGGCTAGCAGGTAGTCCGCTTTTTTTATACCCTTGACCATGTGCAGTTAGAAGCCGCCCACACAAGTCAACTGCTGCCCTCCAGTTTTTACTGCTCTGGGAAGAAGAAAAGAATAAGTAGCAAAATCATAAAGTCCCTAAAACGCACAACTGCTGATTTTGCCTGCAGCAGCAACATGTACCCATCAGTAATAATGACAAGGTCAGGAGAGTTGGCCAGTGAGAAGCAGAATGTCATTTGTCAAAGCTGCATGTCTAATTGGGCAAAAAAGGAAATCAAGTATTAATATTATCAGGTCACTAAAACAAAAGAATATACAATACTATATGGAATTTTAAACTTAAAGCTTTATCACGTTTGATTATATAAATGAATATACTATAATATTCACAACTTTGTTTTCTCCTAAAAAAAAAGGACAAAAAGTTGCCAGCCACATATTATCAATAATATCAAAGTTACTCTACAGTCAAAGTATTCAATGCCCATTCTTATCTCACTGACTTCAGTATCTCAGATTATAACCCCTAGTACAGTTCACTTAATGAAAATAAACTTTTAGCATTGTCCAGGATACAAAATTCCTATTAAATCAAAAACAAAGAACAAGGAATAATACAATGCATAAATGATAAATTCATAACAATAACAACTATTTCACCTACAAAACGCAAGCATCTCAATTTCCACTGCATGACTAATTTCAAAATACTCTTAAATTTATTTTTTTATTCACAGAACAAAAATATTCCTAGTTAGACAAATCAAACTGTAGTCTCACACTGTTAATCAGTTTTTCAAAAGAAATATCCCAATAATGTGTCTGCCTTGTATCATCTGATGCAACAAACCAAAAACTTAAAACACAGATTAATGCTTCACAGGATTTAAGCTGTTGTACTTTTCTATTATACAGAGGAGTTTTTAAAGAGACATGTAACTAGCAGGTCATTGTAAAATAAATGTATGCTATTCCTGAAAGTAGTATTTTTTTTTCTAATACTTTCCTAATACATAAAAAAAATAGCTGTAATAGAAAATAATCCTGTTGTCTGATGAAATGTGAAGGAATAAAATACATTTATACTGGTGCTTGCAAAGTTCAGATACTAATCTTGATTCGGTATTTTATTAATTTCTCTGCAATGTTTTGGAAAACATGTTGCTACGGCAAACAGTCACATTGAAAAACCAGTAGCAACAACTGAAGAGTTTTCCTACTTTCTGACTCCCATTTTGCAGCCACACAGGCCACAAACAGGCCACCACAGAGATCACCATGTACTAACCACCTCATCTCTCCTCTCTGCATTGTCACATGCCAGATAAATTTGAGTTCCACTGGAAGTTCAAAAGTTGGCTGACAGCAAGACAATGAAACAGCATGGCAGACTCTGAGCCATCTACACTCTTCCGAAAGAGCAGGAATTGATAATGCATTATAACATCCTTCAACATCTACCTGTATCAACTTAGAAAAGCTGAAAGATACTGACAAAGATTACCTGAAATTCATTCCTCTTCTAGAGAGACAAACTGCATTCTTATTATCCTTAGAACAGGACCAAACACAAAAGCTAAAAAACCTGCTAAACTAAAACTGCTCAACTTCCCAAATGAGAGTTAGGATCAAAAAATAATAATGGATCATTTATAACCAACTCAGTTGCTACAATATTTTAAATTCTATTTCAGGCATGGACAAAAAATACTTTATCGAACAAGACAGCCAAGAGAAGCAAGTCTGACAATTATTGTGAGACAGTCTTTGCTGGAAGACGAATATTTGAAATGATTTCAAAATTAGAGCTGCCTGCTGGTCATGAAGCATAATTCTCTGTGGAACCTTAATAGAAGACTGCTGGCAATACAACTCTAATTTGACATTAACTGGACAAATTATTGTCTTTGGCAAATTATACCAGACTTAAGAGTTGCCAGTCTACCAGAAATCTTCATCCATTTCAAACATCCCTCAAAACCTTGCAGGTCACTTTTGTGCTTCCTGTGGTCTACAATCACACAGTTCTAAAAATCCAGGTTGCTTACACCTGAATTTTGTTTGTACGTCTGAAGTAGAAACCCAAAGCAAATATGGACACTACAGTTTCAGATACAGCATAAAAAATACTGAAGAACATTCTCAAAGACAAAATAATTATTCTGTGATGATCAGGATATGGTTGTCTAGCTGTAATTGTGTGCAAACACTAATTTCTCTACAAAAAAATACTGTCAGCCAAATATTATTGCTAAATAGTTCACTAACACAGCAGCAACTTGGAAGAAGAGAACTACTCTCTACACAATGTTAGTATCATCTTTCCATTCCTCATAAAAGTATGGAGCTGTTCTTTTAATGAAAGCCACCAGCCTGCATGATTTCTGTACTCTTTAAACACTATTAGGCTAGATGTTTATCTAGGGAAAGAATTTTTTAAAAAATCCATACAGATAACCAAAAATTAAAAATCCAAACCATCTCAGTATCGACTGCTGTACACATATCAAAGCTAGGTCAAGCAGATCAGCCACCCATTAGTCCTTGCAGAACTTCTCAGTTCTTCAAAAAAACCCAGAAATCCTGGGGGAGGTTTACATACAGACAAGGAAACTGCATAGTAAAATAGATTTCAAATGTAATTCTTCTGTCAAGCAAAGAGAGGCATGCAGACTGGAAATCTACAGAAAATGTGTTCAATGATGAAAAGGGAACTCCTCTGACACAAAAAGACAATTTACAACATTATTCAGTCTCTCATGAAAACCACTGAAATTTTATCCAATAAATAGTTACTTCTTAGTACAGAAATGCAACCTCTTCCTAAAAGCACACATTTACAGTTTGTGCTACTCCTACCTTCTCTCAAATCAGCTATATAAATGTAAGAAATTGCTCACTGATCCCCTCCCCTATTTTTAAGGATAATTTATAACTTACTAAAGTGAATATGTATGTTATACCACTGTATCCAGGTTTGTTGTATTTAAAAATATATGCAAAAGCACAACATTACTCATGTGCAAAAGTAACAGTATATGACTTTTATAAAATAGACTCAAAGGGAGTCATTAACTCTACATTGTAACACCATTAAAGTGATTAAAATGTCCTCCTCCACTAGCTATGACATCCTTCTCCCCTGTAAATTACATTGGTAGAGCACTTACACATCAGTTAAGAATATGTAGCTAGTAACCCTTTCTTGGTCTAGCAGCTTGAAGAAATTATTCCATATTTAGAGGAAACATTACATATTTATAGTGGCAAGATACAGCAGTCTTTTTTTAAGTATGATAACTATGAAAGACTGAATTTGCCTCTGGCTGCAGGCACCTTACAACTGAAAACATAAGAAGGGCCTCTGGTAAGCAAGACTGTGCTATTTGTTCAAATGAGGGTAAAAAACTAGTCTAAAATATGGAATATGAAGAACACAATTGTGGCTTGCACCTTGTATTTGCTGTTGTAAAACAAAGCAACACTGTGACTAGAAGATCTTTCTTACATTTATTTACTCTAGATGTAAATGCATGTTCCTATGTCAGATTGATAAAACCTTCTAGAAATTGAAAACCCAGATTTTCTGTTTTCAGTCAAAAAATATAAAAACGTATCCAGTACAGATACATAACTCTATTCACAAATTATTATAGAATTATAGTGCAGAACTGCTCCATCAGCCCCTTATCTCTTTAAAGCCCTAAAGTTGTAAAACTAATTCACCTACACCACCTCCACACCATTTTGCTACCAGTAGAGCATTTCCAGTTCACTGCTGCCCACCCCATAGAAGAAACTGAAAATGTGAAAGTACAGTTGTTCAAGAAACCATCTTTGGTTTACTGGCAAAAACCTCATTCAAATCATCTAGAGACCAAATTGATGCTGAACTATTTTGTTAGCCAAGTTTAACAATTTGAATTCAGTTCCCGGTGAAAAACTATTCGTCTTAGACATGATGCTGCTGCTGGTGATCCCATCAGAAAAGGTGCACCTTTAGAAGTTCAGCTTACCAACTTCTTGGTAGATTCAATTTTCTGACAATTAGTCGTACTTGAGGGAGCTTTTGCAGACTGCACTATGATCCCCCCAAAAGGACATCTGTCTCCAACACTCTTTGCTACAAGCACTAATTGCATCTCACCCATAGACGTGCTTTTACTTAAATGTTTTTTACTGGAACTTGTACAGGAATGTGAGAAGGTACTACTCAAGAACGCACACTGGAAACAGCCCAATATAAGGTATTCCTTTGTGGCTCTGATTAAAAGAGGTGGTATCTTCATTTGTAGATGTAACCCAGAAGGTGGTACTGTCAATATGTAAGGACCACATCACTAAACAAGGATCAGATGATTTACAGTATCAGAACAACAGAAAAGGTAAACCACAAGGCAAGTCATGTCATTCACAATGTAATGTGCTGAGTTCTGAGCAGTGATAACAAAAAGACATTAGCTTCAATTGGGAGAGAGTCTGAGAAGAGCTCTAAAGATGATTATGAAGGCATCCACGACAAGATGACTAGAGAAGGGTTATTTTTTCCTTTAAAAAGAAAATCTGAGAAGTGAAAATGCCATGGGTATCTGCTCATACAAAGTAGTAAGGGAGACGAAGCAAATATTAAGGAAAAAAAATTACTTAAAAAGCAACATAAGACCAAAACCCTTAAATTATTGTAAACAACTTTAGCTTTGATTAGAAAAAAGATTTTGAGGGAGGACTGATTAGAATGCCTTTGATTAACAACCAAAGGAATGAACTTCTGGGATAGCCTTTGAAAGTAGAAGCAGTATATTTGTGTTTATTAAAACAGCCAAATAAGCTAACAGAATTAATCATATGGTAGAATAGAAAAGCTTCAGAATTGCACCTGAAGACCTGTGGTTTGAAGATTTGGTATACTGGTTAGCATATTTTTCCATCCACACAGGATTAAAACACTAACTAGAAACTAAGGAAGCAGTTTCCTCTGAAGTAGATAGGCTTAGAATACTGTTTTTATTTTTTTCCTTTTTTTTTTTGTCCCCATAATACAGGGGAGCTTGCCCAAGATCATCTGAGAATTTTATCCTAACAAATTTCTTCATAACAGGACTCAACATTAACTTTTGGTTTCAGCTGCCACTAGTGTTTTCCTACACCGTGTGATAAATGTTGGGACTTTTAGATGAAAATCCATCTAAATTTAGCTTGTGATAAGGGACTGTACTATTAGGTCTCTATTGACTTAAGAGTTCAGACAACTCACATGTAAACAACTAAACAACAGATATCAGTCTGAATTTATCCTAATTCTAAGCATTTCTCTTCTGCACTGCTAATGCATTCAAAATATACTCTTCTAAGTTCCTGCAAGGGATTGAACTGGGTGTCAAAAAATCTCATGTAGTACAAAAGGAAACCAAATAAACAGCCAAGGAAAAAAAATCTTAACTTTATGGAAACTGCAAAGCAACTTTCCAAATACTCACTAGCTTTCAACTAGACTTTAATATAAATATTGCCTGTAAGTTGTCCTTTGCATTAAAAGATTTATTCGCTGAACATATTTGGTCACAAATTCACTCATAAACAAAGTAAAATTCGTGACTAGTAACAGAGTAGTTATTATATGTCATTCTGGCCTATTATGTATGTAAAAAGCATGTATAGTTAATATCATCCAGCATAGGATTTTAATGTTTTTAAATCTGAAATCTCTTTTACTTTAAAGACTATAGTCAATCAGAAATAAATTTTCCACATTCAGACTTTAAGAAGAAATGCAATGTTTGCAAGGGAACAAAAAAGGACCAACTAATTCTCATCATAAAAAGAAATGAGTTCTACAAATGAAACTGAGAAACTTATTTTGCATACTCAAAACCAACAAACAGGTAATGACTGGAAGCCTTGAAAACCAAAAATGATTCTAACTTCTACCCAAATGGTTTCTTTTTTATAAAAAAAAACCCCCACCATTCTAAGTAAGGCAGATTAAAAAACAAACAAAAAAAAAAAACCACCAAAAAAAAGGTAAGTAACATAAGCAACCTTAAGTGCCATAAGTAACAAAATATCCTACAGCTGCAGACTGCCTCCTAGCTGCTTTGGGCCTAAAAGCTTTAACACTACTCTTCTGATGCTTAAAAGGAGGCTCAAACCAAAACAGTATCAGCAGTACCTTGTAATTAAGGTACAAGATAGTTTGTAGCATAGAAGAACATCTTGCATGGACACAGCTACCAGGCTAAATAGAAAGGCATTTCCTACACATCAAAAATTCTCTTCCGGAAGATAGAGAGTTAAGTGTGGAAAAAAAGCTTTTCCTACTTAAGACGCTGATGGGTATAAGACTTTTGCATAAGATTTTCTTCCCCACTCAAGTCAAGCAAAACATTGAGACAAACAGAAAAACACGTGTCTAGGGTGGAGATCACAATCTGTTTTTTCATGTTTAGTTTCTAAAATTACCTCTGAATTCCTTTCACAGTGCTTGCTGAGACCTCCTAGACTATTCCTAACATGACAAAATAGTAGTCTCTTTTGCAGTTTTACATGTAAAGTCACACAATTAAATTAAAAGACATTTTAGAATTAAATACTAAATACAGCCTATCCTGGTAATTCCTCACTACTTTTCCTCAGTCATTTTTCATCCCTTTTTTCAAAAGTAAAGTAAGTCCAAAACATCTTGTTATGTCATCAGATTAAGTAAGGCTCAGTCATGTAATAAAAATGAATTTCATACAGGAACACAATGGTTAAAGGAACAAGGCAAGGTTTACAAGGCTGCTAGACACAACTATTTTCAGAATAGAAATATTTACATTAATGAAAGGATTCAATTAAGATTTCCTCTGGAAATAATTTGCTTTAGTTTTCTGCACTGAAATAAAAACTTAGGCAGTTGAAATTATCATACCAGTTTGGCTTGCCATTTACAACTTTTATGTCTTTCTGTAAAACACTCAGGTGAAAACATAAGTACATACACAGGTAAACACAAACATGATTAAAATCTGTTTTGCAACCATTTGTATAACATAAAAACTCTCAGTCACTTAAAATAATTTTTTGTAACTTTTGCATGTAAAAAAATGTTTACTATGTGATTTAAACCCAAATAGTTAAACCTCAGTGTCATTCCCATTAAAGACTATTGTAGTTTGGCTAGTACTATTGAAGGATCAGGAATAGACTAATACACAGATTTTTCTTCCAGTTTCTCTTTAGTCAGTAGCTCCCAATTATCTTGAGAGAAACACAATATTGAATACATATTATATAATAATTTTTACTTACAATTAGCTGTTTCAAGCCTACAAATGACTGCTCTACAGAGTTGGCATTTAAAACTTGTCTCTTCACTGCAGCCTGCTCCCCCAAGAAACGAAGCATTAGGTCTTTTACTGCATCTCCCTTGGTGTTCATGGAACAGAAAAAGAAAACAGATAACGAGACTATTTAAAACATTATTTCAGCAAAATAAAACGTAGAATTAAAACTGAGTAAAAGAGTTCTTTCCTCTAGAGAAACAGATATTTTCCAGTACATTATGCATGTAATAAATATGACCACACGTGTATATAAAGCACTGGAATGAAAACTTCTACATTTACTCCACATAGTTTGCTATATTTTTTCTTCCATGTATAGGTTTCAGTTAGCATTGACACACTCAGGTTTATTTACTTCTTGTTTATTTTTTCTTTATTGTCACTCACAGATCTTACAAAATATTCCTCAAAGATCTTATAAAAGCCAGAAAATTTTACAGGTTTTTGTAATGTATGTTAATATTAAAAGGTGCAATCTATTCATCAAAGATAAACATGCACACAGTAAGTTAGCCTTAAATAGTCACAGAAAATAAACTTTGAGAGATCGTAAACCAAAGTAAACAGCAACCCTTCAACAAGTGTTTTAAATTTCAAAAGAACTAGCTGCAGGCATCAGTCAGAGAAACTGGGCTATCTGAGCTCAATAGCTTTTTGCCTAGAAAGAGTGAACTGCATATAATAACAGCAGAGCTTAGCTATGACAAAGACAATTGACATTAAGTGTTTCAACTTTCTCCATGAACATTGATGGGAAATATATTTGTGTTTTCTTAAGGAATGAGAGCTACTTTTTCATTACATGGAAATTTTTTACCTCTAATGATGTCACTTATCCTATGAATAAACAACAGATTTGCTTGACAGAAGAGCCCAAAGAATTAAGACAGTGTGTGCAAAATGTCATAAATACAGAAGAATTTTTAAATCCCCCTAACAGTACTTTGGATCCAACAGCCCTTTGTTGTAGGAAACAGTAAAAATGAATGTAAGGAAATGAAGGACAATGACAGAAGAGAGCAACTCATAAAAAAAGGCATAATGGAAAGAGCACAAAAAACAGCACTCAGATTTGTTCTGACACTTGGAGAACACTGCTACAATCTTTACCACAGATAACCCAAGGTAAGTTTAAAAAACAATGCTTTTTAAATGACTGCAAAAAGTAGCATGCAGCTGAAATAAAAATCATTCAGTATTTTTCTTGGTGTGATTTATTGACATAAGACTTGTTTCACAATACATTTTCTGAGCAAGCAGGGCAAAAAATAAAGTCCCAAGCTCATCAACGCATACCATGTGAAATTTCAGTCCTTCTCTGAAGCACATGTAGAGTTCACCCACTGCAAAGGAATTTTTCAACCAACTTCTCTGTCCACTGCATGTAGCTTGGTTTAACATATTGCATTAACATTGAGCATTAGCAAACTATTAATACCAAAACTGTAATGACCCTTGTTGGAAGCTGCTTTAACATTGAAAACATACCTCCCACAATGTTTCAGTTGACATTTTAAGCACGCTACAATTACAGTTACAGTTAAATACACAATGTCCAATACTGTGGAACAATGATAATAAACTAGGGGATGTCAAATCAGTCAAGGCATGCACTCAGGCCATAGAAAAGCAGTAACTGAAAGTGAGAAAAGTTTTCTAAACATAAAGCACTTCAAAACTTGTCCCTGTGGACATGTCTAGGAAACTCCTATAAACGATGAAGAAAGCAGTAGGATTTCCTTTAATGCCATTGATGATTTTACATCAGGTCTTTCATAGAAACACATTACATGGACATTGTCAAACATCTTCCCTTCAACTATGTACTAAATGGTAGATCTTCATATTTGCATATGCCCAGATTTAAGGAATCATCAGCAGAAACAAGCCATTATTTAATCCCTGACTGGGCTGAGGAAGGTGAAAGAGAACTATTGTAAAAAAGGGAGCTTGCAAAAAAGAGACCATCATCCTTGGAGACTGCAGAAGGGATCACTCCATCTGTCTAACTGATTAGCTGTCAGGAGAGAAAGAGTACACACTGGAATAATTCATCAAGGTCTAAGGGATATTTTGGGCACAACTGGAGGAGGAACAGCGTCCTGTTACACTGTTTTCTTCCACGCTAATTATTTGGCTCTGTGATAACAAACTAATGTTTTAACGATAAAGCAAACCCAAGAAGCAGCAGCAGTGTGGCATATGTCTAAACCAGTACTTACTGCTTGTGACAGAAATCCAAGATTTTTCAGATAATTCATCTATAAATCTGGGCCTGATTCACTCCAGAAACTCTTCTGATAGCTCCTGCAGATTGAGAAGTTACTGCAGACTGCTCTCTGCTTGTATTTGACTATTGACTGATGGTCTTTGTTATGCATAATTAAGGATTAAAGTACCCAAACCCTCAACACCATCTATCTACACAACAATTCTATTATCCAGAGGCATAGATACCAAAGAGTAGGATTAGCCTGTTTCAAGAAAAAAATCAAAATATCATGATGCTTAGCCTGGCTGAGCAGCCAGAAAAAAACTACTTCATGAGAAATCCTGAATATCTGTGAGTAAAATTTCCCCAATTCTGAAAAGTATGCTTTATGCCATCTCACCTGTTAGAAACTGATAGATAACAAAAAATTACTTTTCACTACTATGTTGTTTGCTTTGTGATCTCCTCTAGTCTTTTTCTTTTAATTTTGGGGTTATCCCTTCCCAGCAGCTTGCTGCAGCAGTCAACATTTCTTAGAGGTTATACCTTTCCATTGCTTAGGGAAGATAGAAATTACACCATTTCAGTCAGTGTTAACATTACTGAAACCACTGCAAACATGAGTGAAATTATTTCGATTGCAACAGGGAATTCTACAAAAAAAGCTGTCTGCTCTTAGACTCTGTAGCACAGCTTAGAGGGTGTCTACATATTCCAAATGAGAGTATTATCCTACTAACTCAGAGGAACAGAAATAAAGTACTTAAAAATACAAACAGCTTTGGCTTCTACGGGAACTGTCAACACTGGTTTTCAACGTAGTAAACAAATGTCACTATGAATAAATGAGATCTGGTTTTAGCTCCTTCCTGTACAAGGCAGCAGTGACACTGCATTTTCTAATTAGGATTGAAGTAATACACACAAGGTGACCACCAGCAACAACACGAAGTACTGTGATATACAGATTACTGGACAGATCTTCTACAGTATTTCTAAAATATAATCATAGAGGAAGATACAGTAATAGACTCTTACCTGGATATTATCAAATTTTAATCCAGGCATGGTGAGATTCTCCTTGTCTATGAACACAGCGCTGTATTGTTGTGTGGCAACTGAAATGAGAACATTTCTTGTCTCCTCACTAGGAATCCAAGCATCATTTCTTCTATCTAGTTCACTCATATTTAAGGCTGTGGCAAATGGGTCATCACTCCCAGCAAAAACAGCTTGGATTTGTGAGAATGGCTTGGGAGATTGAGTTATTTCTAGAGATGATGGGGGACCACCTGCTTCAGGTCTCCCATTTTGCACGGGGAAAGTAGGGTTGGATGAAGAACCATCTCCACCATTAGAAAGAGGGGAGGACATTTGCTCTGGAACTGAGGAGCTTGCATTGGGATTACTAACAGAAATAAAATTGGACGTCGTAAATGAATCAAAAAAATCAGAAGCTAAAGTATTAGTGTTAACAGTGTCACCAAAGAACTTGCTTAGACTAGGACTTGGTTGAACCACCTGTGGATTATACTTCACTGGAGTCTCTATTATACTACTAAAACTGGGAGATTTCACCATCTGAGGCTCAAAACCATCAGGCAGGAACAACTGTGGCTGGGAACTAGCATTGTTTGCTTGGCTGAAGATGGTGCACATAGGAATGGGCTCAGCCTCAGAAGATGGTTTGGTCGTACTGGGTGACAACATTTGGTCCTCAGGTGGTCTTTCATCCATATCATTTGGTTTTGTTTCAACAGGAACATTGTTTCCCAACTTTGGTTCCTCCTTCACTGCATCCTGAATTGAGTCTTCCTTTAAAGATGCCTGATCATCTGTTCCAATCTCAGAAATGTCTTTAGGAGTTTCTTCATGTTCAGTTTCACTCTCATTGCTTAAAAACTCTTCTTTATCCACTTCTGTTTGTGTTTTTTGATTACCTTTAGCTTCCATTTGGTCTACTATCTCCTGAAGACAGCCAAGGTCACCTGTGTCATCTTCACTATTGTTTGGAGAATCTGAAATAATGACGCTCTCCATCATTTGCTCATTGAGTTTATCTACAAAATTATTTGAATCCTCTGATACAGTTTCATTCCCTTCAGACTCAAATTCATCTCCACCAAGATCAATGGTTTCCTCATGAAAGAGAATTTCTTCCCGAGTTTTCTGCTGAACTACGTCTCTGCTGTCATCTTCACCTGAGGCGCTCTTTGCATCCTTAGCATCACTTTCATTATTCTCCATAGTAACTGAAAAAGGAGAAGCCCCCACCAAAACAAGAATAAGTTTTATTACTTGTGTAATGCTCAGGTTGTCGCAGTGAAACCCCTAAGTACCATATTGAAATTCTTGCTTTAAAAACATAGTAATTTCACTATTTCATATCTTCCCTCCGACATTTTTAATTTAATGTCTAATTACATAATTAATCCTGAAAATATTTTCTCTTTATCTTTTCTACAACTCGTAAAACTATTGAGACTGAAGATCAAATGCCTCCCACTAAACACACATGAAACAGTATCGTGGAATGGTATCAGTGAACGGTTTGGTTTGGAAGGGGACCTTACAAGATTATCTGATTCCAAACCCCCTACCATAGGCAGGGACACTTTCCAATAGACCAGGTTGCTCAGAGCCCCATCCAACCTGCCCTTAAATTCCTCAGGCTCGGGACCTCCCCGGGCGACCTGTTCCAGTGACTCAACATTTGCTTTCCCGGTCGCAAAGACCCGCTAGGTCCCAGTTTCAGCGAAGGGAAGCGTGGGCTCGCGGCTATCCCCAGTGCAGCTGCCGACACGGGCCGGCTACGCAGAAGGAGCGCTCGGCGGCGGCAGCGCCGCTTGCGAGTCCCCGCAGCCTCGGGCCGGACAGCCCGCGGCGGGGGTGGGCCCGGCCTCCCACACGGCCTCCTCCTGGCACAGCCCCAGTGAGCACCCGCCCACCCAGACGCCTCTCAGGCCGCACGGCCGCTCCGCTCCATTCTGCCCCATTCCGTTCCGTTCCGTTCCATTTAATTTCATTTCGTCCCGTCCCGTCCCGTCACCTCTGCGCCGCAGCCGCCGCCTCCGGCGCCGCTCCCCTCGCACAGCGCCTGCGCTCGAGCCGGGCCGGGCGGGGCTGCGCACGCGCAGCTCCCGGAAGCGGCCGACGACGGGCCGCGCCGAGGGTCAGAAAGCATCGGAAGCGACGGGGGGTGCCTGGCTGGGCTGGAGGGTCGCGATGGAGGACGACGCGCCGGTGATTTACGGGCTGGAGTTCCAGGTGAGCGAGAGCGGAGGTTAAGGGGAGGTTGGGAGGTGCCGGTCCTGCCTTCGAGAAGGCGCTGGCCGCGGGGTCGGGTGTGTGTAGTGGGGCAGAGGAGATCCCGCCCGGGGGAGACCGGCGTCCTCCCTCCTCCCCCGAGCCGGGACCGGGGGCACCGCGGGCACCGCCGGGTTGTGCTGGCGTTTGGCAGCCGGGCTGGGGCGCTTAAGGGTGGCTGGACAGCGGCCGGGGGTCGTTCCCCGCTCCGAAACGCGCTGTTTTCAGGGCGGTGCGGGGCCCGGCCAGGCGCCTTCTCCCCGTGGTGCCTGGGGGGCTCCTGTGCGGTCACCGCTCCCTGCTCCGCCTCTGGAAAAGGCTTTGTCTGGCGCTGGAGTGGTACCAAAGTGCTGTCAAAGAAATGATTGAGGCTTGATTGTGCCTTGTCAGGAAAAAAAAGATTAAAAATTGCTTTTCTGAGGAGAGAGCATGAAACTGTTTCTAGTAAGTTACGAATTTTAGTTGGTTATACCCTACGATAAATCTGCGTGAACTTTGTGGGATCTCCCTGTTAGGTCTGTGTATGTGCATTTGTCCCATTCGACAAATGTGTCCATCACATCAGTATTTTATGGCTGTAAGGAAATGGAACTGTCTAACTCGGAAACTTATTGATCATCTTCTTAGAGGAATGCAGGTGTTGTGTTTATTGAGGTTTCTGTAAGTTCTGGGAAAGCACAGTGAGAGGGACCCTAATTCATTCTTCCTCCACCAGGCTTTACTTAGCTGTTATTTGTTGCAGCTGGCTTATCATGAGCCGTTAGAGCACTAATACCTGCAGAAGAAAACCAGCAGCTCCTAACAGAGAAATTCATTCTTTGTTGATGTAGTAATAGAAATAGTAGATGTAGTAATAGATAGTAGAATAGTAGATGTAGTAATAGAAATATCAACACATGCACTTTTTTTTTCTTTTGGCACCTTTGCTAAAGTGTTCCTGAAAAATAACATACAAAGGTTCTTTGTAACAAAAGTCCTGCATACTGAGTAGTGTGCTCTATAGTCCTGACTATACCAATAGATTTCATTACCAAATTTTTTATTTGTTTGGTTCTCCCCTTGTATAGGAGCTGGTATGTATTATTCACCTGCACTAAAAGTTGAATCTGCTGAAATCTGATAAAGTCTGATAGTACGCTGTTTTGTATGATAGTATTTTGTGATTGGCTTGAGGTGGCTGTAACTTGTACTTCCAAATTAATGAAACTTATACTTAAATCTCTTTTGCAGAAGAGAATATATATCCTGTACTTAATAAAATTCATAGCTCATTTCTAGTAAGTCACATATAATCCCTCTTCAAGGAATTTGGGCAAGCTAGTGTGTGTTGTCTGGGACCTCCATGGACCTGTGTATCCTGCCCCCTCCCATAACATATATCTCCTATGGACCTCTTCTGTGAAGTGTGTAACTTGTTGGAGTTGTCTGGCAGGCAGATAAAGCAAAAGGATGAATAAAGTGGCTGTAATAAAAGGAAGTTACTGTTAATACAGATCACTTAGGGAGAGGGTGAGTAAAGAAGAGATGATTTATGCGTAAGTCAGAGAGCGTAGAGATGAGGGCTCTGTTGCTGATCTCTATTAACTCCCAGTGCATCTTTAAAATAAGTTGCGTCTCTGTGCTTTTTGAAAATGGAGATGCTAATATAGAAACTTAAACCTAAAACTGATCTGGATTTTCCAACTTCCGTCTCCAGGTCTAGTAAGAAAGATGATTGGGTTTTTTTAACATCATTTCTTCTGTGTTGCTTGATAATAATGGCTAGCTAATTAATCACAATTACTGCTTTTTGTCTGAAAGCATCTCTTCAGACTAATTTTTCAGCTGAGTTTTAAAAATTTTGGCTTTGCTTCTTATGTTTGGGCTCCAGCAGTCAGTGAAAGTCCATCTTTGGCCACTGATGGAGAAAGTGTAGTTGTGTAAATGTGCTTTTCATCTGATCTAATGTGGCCATGTTTATAGGAATATAAAACTGATTTTTCCTAGATGCTATCCACCAACTAACTTAAAATTGTTTCTGCATGGTTTCTGTTCATTTCTATGTACAGAATGTGTTCTGATTTATTGGCATACATAAGGTAACTTAGAGTAATGAACAAATACATTTTTCTCTTTTTTAATCTCTTGGGTGTGTCTGTAAATGATATGAGCATCGTACAGACATGCAAATTATGTGTGAATTTTAGGCTGAATGACTCTTTTTGTGACTTTTAAAAATACAGTGTCGCATAGTTGCTCTGCTTGTCCGACTTCAGTGAAAATGAGAAGATTACAGTGGGTGGTGAATGAAAATGTGAGATACTGCTTGAATTAAGGAACTGAGTGATGTGACTGTGGCTCATAACGAGGAATACAAAGCAACAGCAGCAGTTGCAGGACATTTCAATAGCAAGATGGTTCTTCTAAAAGGAATCTTGGTAGAAATAATCAATATCCTCAACTATAAGACTATGATGAGTGAGGTCCCAGGAATATCTCTGAGTGCTGTTTTTTGCCAGTGAAATTATGTTGTTCTTGTCCTGTGTCGAGTTGACCTGGGCTTTATTCTCTAACCTGAAATATATGGTATGTCTACCCAATGTTGGATTTGCTTTCGTTTTCAGGGAGTCACAATTTTCCTCATGTTTGTCTTGAGGGTTTAAATAGTGACGTTTTGAGCATGTGTGAAAGCACCACTGAACATCTCAAAATACTATGTTTGCCTTAGTTTAAGGTTGAATGGATAACATTTATAGCCCTGGAAATGAGCAGTGGGAAGAGGTGCTTTCTGGGATAGGCATTTGGCTCAAGCCTACGTCTTGCTTGTTTAAAAGCATGCAGAAGCCAGCCAGCATCATGAGATGAGGGAAGAGGAGCATGATTTATGCCAGAGAGTGATCATATTGGAGCGTGTGTTTGGCACATTTAATGGATTTTGGGTATACCACAACACCGAGCTGAATTTCAGCATGCTGGATACTCCTACTGTATGTTGCATGTCAAAAGTACATGGGCATGTGAGGGAAAAGGACAATGAGCAGTAGGCAAGGACAGCAGAAAGCTGCCTGGCTGAGTACAGGGCCATACTGCACCCTGAGATAGGGTCTGGCTGAAGCAGGCTTGAAAAAAGTGCACTGATGGTTTGATAACAGTTTGTGTTCTGCATTGTGGTTGTTGTGCTTCTTGAATAAGTGATACTTGGCCCATTTTGTGTTGTCTGTTAGTTGTTAACAGACAGTTGTTAGGTTTTATGAATCTGAACAGACACTTGATTTTTTAGAAGTTGCCGGCTTGCAAGAATAAGATTAAATTTAATTTACCTAAAGACAAATGTATTTTCTTAGAGTAAGAAACTTAAAGCAAAATACCAACAGAAACAGATTGTAGAAGACCTGTGACAAATGTGTGTACACCTCTTGTCACCGGTATGTATTGAGAATAGCTCGGCTGACTTAGCTGTGATGGAGCAAAAGCCAGGTGTAGATTTACTAGAAGTGGTAAAAGGGGTCTTCCCTGGAAAATGTGTGTCGCTTGTGAGCTACCCAGGGAAAGCTGTGCTGGCTTTCATTCCCGGTGTGGGAGTGCAGAGCCTATAGCTCCTGTGGGCAGTGGTGTTCTCTTCCCTGGGAGAAGCTTTTGTGGTCTCCTGTGGGTTCAGAGAGAGCAGCCTAAGCAGAGTGTACTTAATAATTTTGGTCTAGCTTTAGCAATGTCTTTGGAAGATTTAGTTTGAAAATTGAGTCAGTTTAAGAAACGGCCTAATAATGTCTTACTAAAGTTCCTAGCTTTTGTGTCAGTTCTCTTTCTTCTCTAAGATTATTTGCCTCATGAGTGCCAATCCTGTATATTTTAAACCTTTGTGGTTTGAAGTGTTACTAGAGGAACAAAAGTAGTTAAGTGGCAAAGCTCTCTTAACTAATCCCCCAAAGATCTTCATAATGCATGAAGTGGAACAGTTGGAAAGTATTTTTTAGGACCTTTAAGCAATTAGTAGGATCTTCCTAGTGTTAGGGATGGTACAAAATAATGACAAAATAATGACAATACAGTTAGGTGAACTTGAAGGAATTTTTACGTGATGATTGTTACCTTCATGAGAAACGAATGAGTTTTCTGAGGATGATTGTGCTATGCAAGTCTTTGTGTGCAGGTTGCGTTCACCTCTGTGAGGGTTTACAGAATCTGTCAATCTTTGGAACAGGGTCAATGCGCTAAATACGTCAGTGGTGAGAATTCTTGTGCTGTGAGAGACTTGGGGAAAGCAGCTGTCTGAGAGCATTGAAGGTCACCTGGGCATGTGTGCTGCCAACCTTTTCACTGATAGTCACTGCAGCTTATTAGAGTCACTGAGAGAGTCTCCTACTGTGGTGGGAGAAACAAGGCTGTCTTACCTAAGTAAAAATCAAGGCGTACTTACTTGAAAATTGAAATTGTGCCAGAAGGCAAAAAATAACATTCATGGCACTAGCAGCCTGGGGCTTTTCTGGGGAAGCAGGGATCTTGTATTCTGCCTGCAGAATGAGGCATCAGCAAATCCAGCTCCTCACTCCAAGTAGCAGTATGCTAGTTCTGGTTTTCAGCATATGCAGATAGTAAAATAACTTTAAATTCAGATTTAGGGATTGCAAGCCAAATACAGTATCCTTACATTTTGCATTGTAAGTTCATGATGCCTGGTTTGAAGAATATTCTTTGCTTGTATTAAATGTAATACAAATATTCAAATGTTGGGGTCTGTTTGTTTTCTTGTTTGTTAATACCAAACCAGTGCAATGTATCAGCACAACAACATATGTATTGAGCAAGTACCTTTTTGTTTGTCTATTAATGCCCTAAATAGTAACAGTCAAATTGACAAAACAAACAAATAACCAAACAAAATTTTGCACATTTGGCTGGTATTTCAAACGATGTTGAGGAGTGAAAGTTTTTCAGAAGAAATTATGAACAAAGCGTAGAGAATCAGTGCATTGCAGTTCCACAATGCACTTAGTTAAAACCAATCTTCTTTACCCTTTTGAGGTTTGTCATTGCGTGCTTCTGGATCATCTCTTGGTGTTATCAAGTACAATAGACTCTATTCGATTTCTTTTTATGCAGTGTTTTTATTATTCTGCAGATGGCCTAAATTGTCAAGGGCAAGGTAGAAGGTAATCTTCGCTCAGCATCACACTGAGCATAGTACAGGCATAGACATGATGCCCCGTAGACTATAGTCATAGACGTGATGCCCAGTGTCCAGTTAGTCTTACCTGCATTCTGCCACAATGATTGTTGTTTCTTTTGCTTTATCTTGACTGTTGTCTGTCATGCTTGTGTTTATCATGACTGTTGTCTGTCATGCTTGTGTTCTAGGATTTTAAATGTCCTTTGCATGTCTACTTATTGTAGTGGATTTGCAGTTCAGTTGTCCTGTTTTGTAAAACTGCTTGCTTTAAACTGTGCGCATTTCCTCACAAGGGTTATTGAGAAATATGAAATTTCGATGTGTAGCCAAAAAGTTCTCTGTGGTTCACAATGTTTTAAATTTTGCTTGGTAATATTTTTTCCTAGAGTTAGGCCTTCTTTAAAAATGAAATTATGTAATTGCATAGATTGTTGCATTGTCTAGCACTATCAGTTAGGTGGGATGTTGACAGCATGTATAAGGATTACTTGTTAACTTGCTGCTTGTGTCTTTCCGATGTGTATTCTAGTTATTTTCTAAGCATTATGGCAGTTTTTTTAGTAAGGAATAGTTTAACACCTTGGGTAGAATCCTAAAATGGTTTGGGTTGGAACAAACCTTAAAGATCCTCCAGTTTCAACCCCTCCCTGCCATGGGCAGGGGCACCTTCCACTAGACCAGGTTATTCAGAGCTCCATCCAGCTGAGTCTTGAACTTCAGAGACAGGGAGTTCACAACCTCTCTGGTCAACCTGTTCAGTGCCTTACCACTCTCACAGTAAAGAATTTTTTTTTTAATATCCAATCTAAACCTGCCTTCCTTCAGCTTAAGGCCATTCTCCCTTGTCCTATCACTATGTGCCCTTGCGAAAAGTCCCTTTCCAAACTTTTTCTAGGCTATATACAGTTCTGTGTTCTGTGGGTGCAGACTTAGAAAAGTAATAATTTCTGCTGGTTTAGATTAATCAATATTCATTTTGCTATACTTTTTTGCTTATTTTCTATCTATGAGCTGCAGTCATAAGGCAGGATGCTTTATGAAGGGCTCAATTTGCAACCTGCTCTGACAAGATGACGAAGTTAAGGCACTTGCCTTGATCTTGACAGCACTCCAGATGCAGCTGTATTGTTCACTACAAGGATTACTTGGTGTCTTCACCATTGAAAGAACTTATTTTTCTCTCAAAGTAACTTGTAGTAGACAAAATTACACATATCTTTGTGCAGGAGATAAGTGAAAGTCGATTGTGCTGATATTGATATTGTGAATCAGTCTTCCTAATTTATGAAGGCTTGATGAGTTTGAGTTTTGTATCTTATGTATGGATGTTGCAGGGTTTTTTTTTTTGTCAGGGAATAAACAATAGTGTTTCTTCTTGTGAAATGTGTCCAAATATTTTTTTCTCTTTGCTTTTCCATGCAAATGGAAAATTATTTTGAGGAAGAGCTAGAGAAGCTGATGACATAAATGTTACTATGTATTTACATAATTTTATTCTAGGCACTTTGTGTCCAACTTTGTGCATTTTTGAAAGCAGCCTGACCAGACCTACTTGAAAATCTTCAAAAGGACTGGAAACCTCTTATTTCTTTATTTTATTAAAGATCCTGGATGTTCCTACTTCTCTTTTATGTATAGAAACAACAGAAGCTTCTTTGATTGACAGAGATACATAGCTGTTGCCTAATTTCTAGTGTTTTCTCAAAATAATTCAAAGCAGGTATTTTAAATGAAAATAAATGGTTGCAAAGATCTGCAAATATAAATTATGTTAAAGACAAAAGTTTTTCTGCAGTCATCTTGTGGACTTAAGTTGTATTTGTCAATCAGGAACACTCTAGGCTTGTGTTTATGAGTGCTGCATAAATAAGAAAGTAAGGCAAATTGCTAAGGATTCACATTGATCTTTGATCTGCATTTGAGTATTTTGAACACAAACAACTCGTTATGTTCTCTAGTTCTTTTTTTCCCTGCTATATAGGTATTATAAATGTAGGTATAGGCTAATAGCTTGTTACTTACTAAGCTTGTTGCATTTTTAAACTTTGTATGCTCCATCCTAAACAAAATATTACACAGTTTAAATTACACATTTAAGATGCCAGGAAAGAAGTATCTGCTCTATACAAGTCCAGACATGATTCCAAAAAATTAGTTTTTTCTTATTGCTGTTGCCAGACAATGGCTTGTATGGCTTTGCTTTCTTTAAGAAAAGTCAAGTATCTTTAAGATGCTTTCCTAGAATTAAATTGCTCTAAATTTGGGTATTGGGATCTAATATATTCCAGATATTCCCTTGCAAGCTTTTGGACATATTTTTAATATCAGTTTGAAAAGAAGTTTCAAAGAGAATGATATTGAAGTGTTCCTGAATCCAGAGGGTAACAAGCTGCACGACAGGATGGCAGTAAGAAGGGCCATTCAGCAGTTACCTGAATCCTTCAGCAGTATTTGTTTGCAATATTTGCCTTAGTGTCTTGAGAGAGCTGAGCTGTTTTTTGCCAAATAGGATGTGAATTGCAGAGATTTATTTTTAGATTAAAAACATTCATAGTGAATAATATTATTAAGGGTATCTTTTGCATGGAGAAATAGCAGATATTCCTCACAATATATAGTTGCTAAAAATGCCTTTGAGTATTAGTTTACCTTCCATTTACGCAAAATTATCCAAGAGAGTCTCTTGACTCACTACTGACTAGTGCAAACTAGTGATTGTGGTTTAGTTGTGCTTGAGTTATCGGTCTTTCCCATGGCCCTTAACTGCTTTGTTTTGCTTCTTCCAAGACTGTGGTTGGTATAAGTTGAAGAAGCAAGGCAGAGACTCTAGCAATGCCATTAACATAATACAACAAAGAAATAACATTATGACAAAAGTTTTAAAGATAAATAACAAATTACTTCTCCCATCATGCAGACAATTCTTATCTCTAATGGGCTGCAGCAGAAAAGAGGAGGTTCGGTTTTTGATTTGCTTCTAAACTTGATGGTTAATGGTGAGAAAAAAATTAATTTTTACATGGGCATTGTCAACCCGAGTGGTGTGAGAACACTTGTAAAAACAGACTCTTCCTTGGATATCATATTGTTTTTTAACAATAATTAACAATTGTCCACTGTTCTATGGAGTTTTTGCAGATGATAAAGGAAAATTAGTTTGGGACAGATGCTGCAATTAATGTTATCCCCGATATAATGAAGATCAGGTAATGTATTCCTGTACACCTCTATTCCTCAATCCTCACAAGTATGAGAAATTGCACAAAAAATGGGAATAAAGGCCAGGAAAGTCTGCCATTTGTAAGAATGTAATGCTTAAAATGACAATTGATATATAAGTTTCAAGATTTTTGCTGAAATTAATGGATTTTATTAATTGTACTTTTCTAATGCCTTTCTTCTTCCCTAGGCACGAGCTTTAACGCCTCAGACAGCAGAAACAGATGCAATAAGATTTTTGGTTGGAACACAGTCTCTTAGATATGATAATCAGGTAATTTTCCTGTCAAATGTCAATGGTAATTTTTACTACTTTTTGTAACATTGTTCCAATATCATCCCTCTTCCTTTCTCCCCCCTGTTGAGTATGAACATTGATAGTCAAGTTGAAGACTTCTGTGGGTAGAATGTAAAGATATTAGTAGGAAAGGTATGTGAATGAAAGCTGTGTGTGTTTTCTGAAAATCATATTGCTCTTCTGTATGACTAAATCAGATTGGTTTAGTAAAGAAACTGCCATATTTTTGTTAATTTGGATCTATAGATACTCTGGAGCTATCTTTAAATCCCTGAAGAGATGCAAAGTAAAACAGGAGTCTTTAAGCCTTAATTGCTTCTAATGGGACTCCTGGTACATGCACAGTTCAGTGTACGTGATGCTTCATAAACTGGATTTTTCAATATTCATTATTGGAAGTCAGCTGTGTCCTTTCTGATCATTCAAACAATTCAAACTAAAATTTGAGTGACATTCGTGGCTCAGTTTCTATTGGGCTGTTTCTTCTGAAGTGTATGAGTTGTAATTGTACAGCAAATGTCATTTTTGTGACTGAATTTCAGTAGAAATCATACTGAAACAAGTTCTTGAGGCTGAAAGGGTTAGAAGGCTGTACTGAGAGTGCAGATGCCAAGGCTTGGGTAGCAGGAGAGCTGCAGTGGTGGCCTCTGAGAAGAGGGCAGGGGTTGGCTTTGCCAGACATGGCTGATTCCAGTGAAACCACTTCAGGACACAGGTGAGTCAGTTTGCCATGAAGACCCTGTGCTGAAGCAGAGGAAAAGAGTGAGATGCAAAGAGCATCAGAGAGAAACCACCCATAACCACCACTGCCCCACGTCCCCCTGCCCCACTTGAAAGGATCAGAGGAGTCTGGGTTGGAGTTCAGCCTGGAAAGTGGGGGAGAGAATGTACTTGTTTATTGTAACTGCTAATGAACTAATTCATTCACCCAAGTCAAGTCTGTTTGACCCAGAATATTAGTAAGTGTCTGTAGCTTGGCACATAAACTGTATCATTCCTATTCTTTCTGGTTTCTCCCCCTGACTTTCTTGGGGAGAGCAGGTGTCTGGGTGGGAGTCTGTTAGCCAGGGCTAACACCCATCACAGAATTCCAGAATTCTCTGGAATTGAATAGAGTGACCAACTCTTTTGAAAATAGCCTGTAATGGGCTGCACAAAATGACTTGGAACCATATCTTTGGGACATGTAACCTGTCAATTCTCAGTGAGATTTTGAGTTCATTACTCAGTGATAATACTAGATGAGACTCAATAAAAGTTACTCCAAGGCATAAGGAGGATGGAGTATTCAGTTTATCTACATTTCAAGTAATACATGGGCGAAGAGTAACAGAAGAAGAGGCAGACAGACTTAGTTAAAGTTAAAAGTTCAATGCACACAATTATATTTTTGATTGTGCTGTCTCTTGCTTTTCAAATATTTGGTTATAATGTTGGGTTTTTTTACTGTGATTTCTGTGATGGTTTTACAACTCGCTCAGCTAATTAAATCCTGATACAAAATTGTTGAAGAGTGGTTCTCACTTATTAGTTGATAGCCAACAGATCTTAAGTCATTTAAATTTTCTGATTTTGGTAAGTTTATTGGGTATATGCTATGTATTTTAGAAATGTTTGCATATATTTCAACTTGGAGTATGCTTTTCTTTTCCTAGTGAATAACATTAACATTAGAAATGCAGGACAATTTCTAGTGTATCCACAAATGTTTGGAGGTTATTGGCCTTTAGCAGTGCCTCAGGCCATCATTTCTTCTCAGCTAGTTCCTCAATCCCCAAGAAGTGCCCTAGGCCTCAGCTCATTATAACTTAATTCAGAACTAGGTTCTCTACATTTGCTTAAAAACTTTTTTAGTTACCTGACCAAACTTAAGAGCTTTCTTGCAGCACTTAATACATTACTAAGTCCTGCACAGCGAGAGGTTTTATCATGTGCAGATTATTTCTTCCCTTCTGGTCATGGGCAGGGTAGTGCAAATGAAAGAGCAATAATTTTACAGCTGGCATGATAACTTTTGCCCCATTGAGGTGTATTACTGTATAAAGCAATTTTAGGTATTCATAAAAGAATGTATTCCAGGTGAAAATATTTCATAATTAATACTAGTATTTCAAAGGAAAGGAAAGTTTTTATAAGATTTTACATTATGTTAATATTTGACCTATTAGTAGCATATAGTACTTGGCATTTGGTCCTCATAACATGTGCAAATGGTTTGGGTAGTAGCACTGTGCTCTTCGTGGTGTAGTTTTGGAACTTTTGTCCTTAGTACTTTCATTGTTGCTAAACTTAATGTGTTTATTGTACGCATTGGAAATATCCAAGTATATAATTTATTCTTTTCTCATCTCATTCTCAGAACTCTTCAAGTTATTTTCAGTCTTGTGTCTTTAGAACTTAAAATACTAATTTTCATGATTTATATAGTGCACTGCGTCTGCTCTACTCAGCACCTCACACCTTGTGCTCAATTCTGGGCTCCTCACTGCAAAGAAGACTTTGAGATGGTGTAGTGTGTCTAGAGATGGTGATGGAGATGGTGATAGGTCTGGAGCACAGCTGTTAAGAGGAGAAGCTGAGGGAGCTGAGGTTGTTTAATCCAGAGAAAAGGAGGCTGGGGGAGGGATGGAGGTGTCTTATCATTGTCTACAGCTACCTGAAAGGAGGTTGTAGCCAGCTGGGGGTCAGTCTCTTCTCCCAGGCAGGAGACCAGACAGGTGAGAAGAAATAGCCTTAAGTTACCCCTGGAGAAGTTCAAGCTGGATATTAGGAAAAATGTTTTCATGGGAAGAGTTGTGAAGCATTGGAAAAGACTGCCCAGAGAAGTGGTGGAGTCATCATCCCTGGAAGAGCTCAAAAAAGTGTGAATATGGCACTTGAGAACATGATTTAATGGTGAACATGGTGGTGTACATTATTTGATATTAGAATACTTTCTATGAAATTTCTGTTGTCCTTAGTATTTAGTGAAGTGACTATTCCATATATCATGTATTCAAATCAAGTTGAATAGGAAGATTCTTAGCAAAAAAACATTGGGGGAGCTTTTGCAGTTCTTTCTGTTATGCTGATCAGCTTATTCTGATAGGTGGTGTTGATTGGCATAGCTGTGAAAGATGTAATTTTTCAACTCGTAAGATTTAAACAATATTGCTGCATAAGAATTAAATTTCATATTTCCCAAAAAACCTAGTCTGGGCCTTTCATGAGCTACCTGTGTGTTCCACCAGTTTACAGCTGTCCATGTTATCAGCTGAATTGGAAACATAACAGCAGAGAGAAATTGGTTATCTGTGCCTTCAAAGGGCTTCAGATGGGGTAGAGAGCACCCCCGAGTGTGGTTTTTGTGCAAGAGTGTGTAAGAGCACTCTCATGTGCCGAGTGACTTTCAACCTGCTTAGTGTGGGAAGAGATGTGTGTGACTGTGATAAATGGGATTTGCATTTATGGTTCACTTTCTTGGGTGAGAAACTTGGTCTGAGCTGCCAAAAGAAACTCCAAACAGAAACAAGGTTTGAGGTTAAACAGATTTTTGGTCATTCTAAGATGGATATGCAGTTGTGGGTAGGTGGATAGTGTTCAGGTTCTTGAGTAGATTCCTAGGTTCAAGGCAGCAAATGAAGTCTCAAAAGACAAATTGCTAATCAACTGCAGAGGCAGTTCTATGCCTGGGATGACAAAATGGAAGAATAATGTAGGTGATGAGGTCCAGGATTATATTTGAAGAAGGAATTTCTGATGGCTGTTTGGGCAGTAAAGGAAAACGTAATGTATAAACTTATCCCCTTAAAAATAATAGTGTTTAAATGAAGTTGAGACCTATATTGTAGCCTCTGTATTTTATGAAAATCTTCTGTATTTCTGCACAGCTAAGATTTTTGCAGTGATTCATTAGTTAATTCAGTAAACTTGATTCAGTCATGATGATAGGGTAACTCTTTTTTTTCCTCTTCATTGTTCATCCAACTTTGAAAATTAATTTTTAATGAGGATACAATTCTTCAAAATTTGTCAGTCTTCTAAATTTATTTGTCCACTGTTGAGCTCAGGGGATTTAGTACCATGAGTAAAGTTCCTTCGTACGTTATGCCAGGCTAAAATATTCTAAAATTTCTTGTATTTCTGCAGCAACTATAGAAAAACAACTGACTATAAAAAGGGAAGGAAAAATGATAGACCTATTTAAAAAAAAACAAAAAAACCCCAAAAACATAGCAAAGAAACCTGCAAAAGCAAAAATGAAAATAATAAAAAGCAGACTTAGTTCTGTCTTTTAAAAATATTATCTATATCTTTAAATATTATTGTTTTTCTTCATCTTTCAGTACTTTATGTTTCCATATAGTATGAAAAGAGTAGATTTGCATATTGGTAAAGATATGTTACTGCTAAAGTGAACTCTAAAAAAGTTTCTTACGGAGTGTAAAGTACTTGGTTCAAAGAAGAGTCCTTTCCCTCTCTCTCCTCCTTTCTTTGTAGATGATTTGAATTAGATGATTTGGATACAGAATTGGTGCAGACGTTTAGACTAAGAATTGTAATGTTGTTATTTTTGTATATTGCTGTAAGAAGTGTTGAATTGTAATATGTGGCTTATTTACTATTAGCCATAAAATGAAAAATCATCTTCAAGCTTTAAGCTGAAAATGGAGAATAAGCATAGTATTTCCTGAAACAGGAAAATTACTTCTGTTTTCCTAGAAAAGTTAATCCTGCATGAAATCAATGATATAGTAAATTGTTAGTATGACAATTAATTAAAGTAGATATCGGTTATAAAAATCTCATTAAATTGTTCTCTGTAGTCATTGTGTGTAATTAAGATGCACAGGGAAACATTTGAAACCCTAATATTCTATTTTATTGTATTTGCAGATTCACATCATAGATTTTGATGATGAAAATAACATTATAAACAAAAATGTTCTCCTTCATCAAGTGGGTGAAATTTGGCACATTAGTACAAGTCCTGCTGATAAAGGTGTACTCGCAACTTGCTACAATAAAAGTAAGTCCTTTTTAAATATGCTTGACTTGTACAAGTGCTTTGATATTTTTGAATGTGTAAAGTTCGAACCTCTAGCTATATGTAGACGCACTTTGAGTTGGCAGTTGGAATTACCAACAGAAATTTCTACAAATGAACCTTGTGCTTGGCTGATGAATGCAGAGCATGGCAAATAAAATATATTCTTGTTACTTTAAGCATAATTTTTATTGATGTTTGCTTTTGAAAGTGCAAGTAAATGTCTTTCAAAATATGCTGGCATCAAGCTTTATTTAAAACTGCAGATGAGGTTTGTATATAATGTTATTTTTCATATGTGAAATGCAGGTATGCCCAGAGAGCTACAGCTTCTTATCTAAATATTTCCTCAGTAGGAATGCTCCTTGTCTAACCTTACTGTAAGTGCACAACTATTGAGATTAAAGATCTCTGTGCGATTCCTGAGTGAGGCAGGTGTGAAGATTTTCTGTCATGAGGCTTGAAAAATCCACTTGCATCACTTGGGGAAGGGGGTGATTTTTCTCTCTGACAAGAAATCTGAGGTGTCAATTGAAATAAATATTATTTTATCTAGTAAATATTAGTCTTTCATGGAAATACAGTCCAAGAGTATAACAATTAAGGAGTGAATTTCAGGCTTTGTACATTTGTGAAAAGTTGTGGAGTGTTGTGTGTTCCTGCTGTTCAGCCTTCTGGTTGTACTAGGGAGAGGATTCCAGGATTGCTTAGTTCTCCTAATCCTTTTGGATTGAAATAAAACTGCTAAAATTTGGATTTCTTTCACAAATCTTAGGTGATTTTTTAAAAATCAGTGATAAAAGATAAGTGAAGTAGATTTTTCCATTGAAATTATTGTGGTCATTTTGATGGAGAGTCTTTCTGTGATATTTCCAATTTCCTTTATTGAAAGTAAATCACATAAATGTTTTCTATTCCAGATTATTTGTGTTCTAGATTTAGTTTATCTGATTTCTTAATGTTAAGCTCTATTGTTTATTCTTCATGCATCTTACTTTAGAATTATCATCCATTAACATTCCGCAGAAAACAAGTTCTCATTATCAAATAGTGATTTGTCACTCTAAATAGCAATGTCTAGAACTGAAAGCACACAGTGTGGGGTTCTGCAATAAGGAATGCTGAGTTCAGCAGACAACTTATTTCAAGTAGTAATGCAGCCAAATTAAGCAATCAAAACCTTTACAACACTTAATGTATTGCATTTCTTTGTTGTTTTAAAAAGACTCAACTCATTTTCTCATTGAACTACAAGTCAAATGAGATGATGCTTTCAGGAACAGCTCTAAGTATTGTGCCCATCCCTTGTGCCTGGGCCCAGCACTTCTGTCAAGACTTGAGTGCTGTTGAAATTGGGAGACTGAAGAAATGTTAGATGTGTCCATTATTAATAGCTGTTTTTTCAAGTTGCCTAAAGTGATAAAATGTGGCCTTGAAGAGGAGTAGAATTACTCACATTTTGCATTTCCTAGCTCACTGGATGAGCTAATGGAATAGGGTGAAATTTCCTCCTTTTTATTGGGAGAGATACTGAGTTTTCTTTTGCTCTCTCATATTTGCAAAGAGTTATCAAAACTGAGGTATGAAAAAAAGATGCTGTAGATGCAAATAGAAGGGCACTTTTTCGCAGCTGTCCTGATCTTTGTTTTTCGTTAAGAGGAATTTGCCTTTTATATAGGAATTTTGGGGAATATAAATTTATTTTTTCAAATGCAGTGAAAAATCTTTCCAGGGTATCCAGTTGTTATCATCCCCTGTTACATTATTGAGACATTGAGACTTTTGTTTATTTTTTACTTCTTGGTAGTTAATACTGCTACCTACAGGTGACACCAGCAAACTTGCTCTATGTTTCAAAATACAAATGAGGTGCTGGTTTGCTTCTCTTTGTTCATGAGGGGATAAAACGTAGCAAAATAATGTAATATGCAAAGCTTTTTGATAATTTCTTCTGACTGCTAAGAATTCTGCATGGTGTGTATATTCAGCTGGTAACAATGGGTTGTTTCTGGGGTCAGGGTTCAAACAGAAAGTTTAAACCGTCTCTGTGTGTTTGAGAAGAGTGCTGATATAATAATGCTTGGAAGTTTTTACTGCTCTGGTTGAGAGAAGCCTTGAATTTATATAACAGAAGTCTTAAAGCTCAAAAAATCCTCATATATGGGGAAGTTCCTATGTCTGGTTTTCTTGTTTTGTTATTGTTGTTGTTTTTTTTAATTTCAAAGACAGTGTTTTAACTACTTCCGTAAAATCCCACACCGTCATGCTTAGATCTGAAGTTTTTTTCCATGTGTGTGGATATGTAATTGTGTATGGGTTGTTTTCTCCTGAATCATACAGGTAGGAAACCTCATTCAGAAGTAGAAACGCTCTGGCCCTGTCATTCTCTAGGAGCATGATTTTTTTTTTTTTTCTGCCTTCGTGGGTATGTGAAATATTTTTACTTGTTCTTGACTTGTAAGTGAAAGAGGCATAAGGAGGTGGAACTTAAAAGGTATTTATTATTTATTACACCTAATGAATAACAAAATCATGTACTTAGGAGTCATAATAGCTATATTTCTATGTCAGTAAAAAGTAATTTCCTTGTTGTTCACTAGATTATATCTTTAAGTGCTTACTTTTGATAAAATCAGATTTTTTGCCCATAAATGCCTAAACTTGCAGCAACCACAGTTCAGTCATTGTTTTGAGATGAGCTTTTGCTTTTAGAAACTCTAGGCAAAATATGTCAAAAGTGCCAAGTAGAACACATTTTGATGATTAGATGCAGATTCTCCACTCATATTTTTGGCTTCATTGCCCTTTTATATAGAGCCCATCAGAATATTTACTATTTACTGACATGGATTCTGCATGTCTTTGAATTCTATACTTTCAAGAAAAGAACATCCCCCTAAAAAGTAAAAATAAGATGGCTCAGATAACTTCCTTTTTCACAAGAAGTCACAGAAAAATTTAGATCCTTGCTGAATATGTAATTTGGGAACTATATTCTCTAAACAGTCAGTGAATTTAAATTAAATGGTGCTCTGTGTTCTTTGTTCAAGATATTTTGCTAGAGTATCAATGTAAAATTAGATTTTTAAAAAGGAAAATAGCTTCCCGGCTCTGAAGTCAAAATTAAGGAAACAGCCTTTTTTTGTTAGCATCAGTATTTACAACCTTGTCTAATTTTGACATTGAAAAAACACAAGGCTTTATTAATGATGCATTCTCAATTACGACATTAACTCGAGCAAAAGTGGTTCCAGTAGCATTGGAACAATTGTGTCTTTGGATATTAACCAGAAATTCCATTTTCTAGGACATTTTGTCTTAATATAAAGAAAAAATTGTGGAACTGTTTCTCTGCCCCCCTTATGCACACACTTCAAAAATACTGACTTAATCACATAATTACAAAGGGAGAACTTATTAGACTCAGTCCCTGCCTCGATGATAGTGGTTTCCCCCTCTCATGGATCATGAATATGCCACTTAGGAAATTTTATACTGTTATGACTGATATTCTAGGAAGATGATTTTATTCTCAAGTGATAGGCTTACTAGTTATGTATAATCTTGTCCAACCTCCAGAAAAGATCAGGAATTTACTATGCTGGCGGCACAGCACTTGCGTGTGCTACACATTTCTAACTTACTCACCAGTCCGGTGTGCTAGAAATGTACTGAGACCATCCTGGTGTAACTGACATTGCTAAAAGATAAGATATGTCTTGAGGAGACACTGAGAAGTAGCTCCTCTTTTTGCAAATGCATTTGGCAGCTATTTGATGTTGTGAGAATTAGGAATATTGTATTTTATCTCAGATTCCCTAACTGAAGAGAGAAAGTGCATAAACATGTGAAAGAAGCTAAGTATAAGAGGAGAAAAGAAGGCTTATAGTCTAAATATCTCGGGGACAGGGGAAGAAGGCTTCGTAAAATTAATATCTGAAGTATCTGGAAGAACTCAAGCACTCTTAGTCAGTTTTGTGTCATGTTGATGCATCATTTTTCTCTTCTACTATAGCAAATCAACTGAATTAAAACAGGGGTGTGTTTTTCTGTTTTGTTTTTTTTTCCTTTTGAAGAGACTAAGATTGTTGCTGACAGCTTTAAAGTAGGTAAAAATCAAGGGGAGAAATGAGTTTGGTAGTCTTCTCGCTTTAGAAGTTAAATTAGATTGTTAAAGTTCAGTATGAGACAAATTAAGTCTTAAAAATCCTAAAAGGTTGGAGTCTTAAGAATCAATGCAATTTAGAGGTGGTTTTTGGTGATGATAATAAATTGACTGTAAGAGTGCTACAGTTGCATTGTAATTTGTTTAATGGCTAATCTCTGAAAATTTACATGTGCTTATTTGCCTATGATACTTTTTAATATCCTAAAGTTATGTTCAGCAAAGCAGAAATTATGTAATTTGCTTTACAGTAGCCCAGAATTAAAATGGAGGATGCTGTATTTAGTGGAAAATCCCTGTCAGAACAATTCTAGGAACTTCACACCTTTCTTCTTTTTTGCTATTCTGACTAGTTGTAGTCAGTTGACTATTCTTTTTTATTACTTTCATTAAATTAAAATCAGACAGAAGTGACACTTCTAAAAAGTGAATAAGAAAGGTGACAAAGTAATTAAGGAGATCATAGCATTTCTTAGTAGAAATTCACATTTAATATCAGAAAAGAAGAATTATGGAGTGGGTTGAGGGTCAAGAGTGTACCCTCCAAATAATGATATGAACCAATGAAAATAATGGTATACTAAATATAATAAGTTTAAAAATGAAGATAAATTAGTCTTCAAGAAGTTGTTAACTAACCAAGCACTCTCTTCAACTGCTAAGGGGAAAATCATTTCACATGTGTGTTCCCAGTGTAAGTTTGAAAGAAGCTTGCTTCATTATTCAGAAGAGCATCCTAGCCTACTCCAGGATAATTTTTTCATTGTGAAAAAGTGAAATGACAAAACCCTGTAAATCACACTAAAGGGGAGTCACTTGGGAACTAGAACAGTGGAGACCTGACAAAGTGCTAGACTCCACTGGAAAATTATCTATATACAGTCTCGATATTGCTCAAGTTTCAGGCTATAGGAGGGGAATTCAGAAGGCCATTTCATGGACTTTTAATAATGTTCTGAGGCAACAATAAATACCAACAGTCAACAGACTTGGGTGTGTTTAATAATTTTTTTATGTAAAGAAGGTGATGGAAGCCTCTGCTCTAGAAACAGCTGAAAAAATTTGGATCCCTGCATTGGTACAATGATTAATATGATGTTGGGTAATACTTGGAAATATGTTGATGATGCCCTTTTTGTCGTTCCAGCTTATCATACACTGTTATGAGGTGTTTGAAAAATTTCCAAGTTAGGTGGATCTGCAGCTTGTGTCTGGTTTTGAGGGCTGGGGGGCGTCATGCCTTACATTTGCTTTGTTTCATACAGAGCTTCTTTTTAATCTGTTGCCTTGTTTATACATCCCTCCCTGTCTCTGTCCTGCTGTTTTAGGATACTGTTAAAATGGAGGCAAACTATTTCCTGTGGACTTGTAAACTTCAGCTGCATCATTAAAGGAGTGGGGAATTCAGGGGGATTTTTCTGTAAGCTGTTTAAAAGAGTTCTGCAGCCATTTGCCGGTTTGCCAGCAATGGGTGGCTTCTTTCTGAGTGACTCTTGGATCTGGTCTCTGTGGACCAGCATACTAAGTAAAGCGGTTGAAATGAATTATCACAGTGATGAATTTGGGGGAAGCTGTAATTCTAAAATAATGTTTTATAAATATAGTTTATACAGCATTTTTTGCAAAACCTGAATATAGCTTTCATTATATACTATAAACTGGAATTAACCCCAGATTTATGCATTGCTGTGACATACAGATGAATCTATTTAGCATGTCAGCAAAGAAACTAGTGGTTTGTTTGGATTTTTATACTGTGTAATGGCCAGCTACTTGGGTAGTTACTGTGTTCTGTTAGATGTTCTGCAGATACTTAGAGAAGGTAAAATTGTTTGGGAAGTCAAGGTTTAAGGCAAACTGCTGGTAGGTTTGCATGACATGATGGGGAGATAAAGGGGAGGAAATAGAAAAATGATCCAGACCAAGAAGTCTGCATAGGTGGAAAATAGTTTGCCTGCTGAACCTCCAGTTGGATCTGGGTAGTGGTCTCCATTCTTGCAAAGGTGGATTTTTAGGATGTGATTGTATGCAGCTACCCTGGGTGCAGGGGAAGGATATGCTTGGAGGGGCAAAAGCAAAGGACCATGTCTCACAACATAATTGTAGACAATTGTGCTGTTGACATCGTGGGTCTAATAGGGGAAATGCTTTCTGAAAGACAAAGCGAGGAAATTAAGGCAATGGTAGAGTTGGAGAAAGGAAAGAGATCCCAAAAACAAGTAAGCGGTGTGTCGGAACACAAGGAGGTATCACACAGTAAAATAGCTTTTGGGCAGTCAGTTCTGTGGGAGGCTTGAGGAATGTTAGAATTAAGATAACACCCTTAGGTGTGCGCAGACATTTAGTGTCTGTCCCTACAAAAATCTATTGTTGTGATTAAATGTCTGCATGTTTTGGTTTTTGATTAGCATTTCTTGTTTTGCATTTTGTTTCTTCTTTATGTGACAACTTCTGCTATTTTCCTGAGACCTCATTTTTCTTCCTTTCTGTGGCATTTACTGAAAGGATCAGTGAAATAATTTGCCAAATCTTACATAGTCGGATCTAACTTTTAGTTTTGTTGGTACAAGATGAACAGTGGTCTAGAGCTTCTCTCTTAGCTGTTTTAAGCTGTGCCAACAAACTAAATAGAATTATTTTACTGATTGTTTATGCAATTGTGAATTGGGTTGCAAGGGTATTTGCACGATCAGAAGAATACTTGAAAATTAGTATGTCACAATATAAGGGATAAAAATAACAGCATTGAAGTCTGATGTTTGGAATGATTTACTCTAATGATGTCAGGGTGGAAGACAATGTGGAAAGTGTGTGAGCTGTATCAACAGTGAAAACAATTTAGGAAAACAACCCGTACCTGCTAGCCTGTGAGGGATAGAACCTGTTGGCTGTGGAAGTCTTAATGTTGAATAATTGGGTTTTGGTATCAATCAGCTGACTGCATGTTTGTTGGGGGTTTTTTTGTTTGTTCGTTTGTTTTTTTTTTACAGCAGTATTGCTATAATGAAGTTTTTTGCTGGAAATTGTAACCTGTAGAGTAAAATAAATAATCTCAAGATATTAGACTATTATAAAGTTATATACGTATCCTAATAACTTGGAAGAGGGCCATGGCATTGACCTAGTGACTGACTTGCAGTAGAGCCTACTGTTAAACTGTGAGGGTCCTCCCTGAGCACTTTTGGTGTGTGCCAAGTTACAGTGTGCTTTCAGACAATGATGCCCAGATGTAGTCCAAGCAATTCATGAGTAGTTGGAGTGTAGCCTCCTTCTTTTAACTTAGTCTGCAAAAAAATTCAGTTTGATTGTGCTTTCTGGCCTCAGGGCTGGAGACCTGTACCTGAAATTACTTGAGGTAAGTTGCCAAAAAATAAAATACCTGTCATATTTCTCCATTGCAGACTTCTATAAAATACACAGACTGTTTTTTTTTTTGGAGAATATATTGAAGAGAAACATGCAAGTACTTCAGAAATTACATGAAAGACATGATAAAGATGTATATGTAATAAGTTATGGTATGAAGATCTGGTCAAGAATTTCTGTTCTGCTGATCTCAATAATATGGTGATTCTGTTGTGTGGATTATTCCACAAAATTAAGAGTAATCGTTTCAGAGATAATTTCAGCCTTCCAGAGAAGAGGATATTTTGAAACAGTTATCCTTTTTTGTATAGCATTTTTACAGTGTCTGGTGCTGTGGGGTGGTTTTGTTGTAATAAGGATTAGTAGGTGTTGTGGAGATTCTTCTTAAAGAATCTTGATGAATTAAAGTGAAAGATTCATGCTGCTCAATTTGAAGAAAATGTTTAATTACTGGGTATTAGGTGCACACATTCATTGAGGCAAAATTAAGTTTCTAGCAATGATAATTGTCTTAATTCGTACTAGTTCTTTCTTCTGAAGAAAGTACTTATTTTCTATCTACTTTCAGATACCAAATGCTGAGTCAGATCATGAACTGGAGTTGTTTGCCAGCTTGGTGATTTCTGAGTTCATAGAAGGGCTTATCAGGTTTTCATGGGGCTGTGAAACAATCACTTCGCTTTTATTCTCAGTGCCCTTTGTAAGGATACCGATGTTTTGCTGACTTCCTCATCTACTGCTGCACGTAAGGCTCAGAAAACTGCCAGTCTTGATGTAAAAAGCTTTTTCCTGAAGTGTAACTACCACTTTGGAGTACAGCATCGTGTTGGGATGGCTTGAAGTGTTTTTTCCTACATGCATTAACTAACTTTTGTAAACACAGGAGCTCATCTTTTGGGTCCTTCTATTCTCACCTTTTGCATGGCATGAAATTACCTAAAAGTGTCAGGTCTGCAAGACTAGGTAGTTGACACTGTTACACTAATAATGCTGTTTCAGGAGCTCACAGTTGGAATGCTTCCTCTGGTTTTAACTTTAGCCTTTCAGATAAACCTTTGTTTTAAATCCATGAGATAAAGCTGGATAAGTTCCTTTCACTGGAAGAGGTAAAACTAAATTTAAAAGCAGAATCTTTATCTAATCTAAATTTAAAAGCGTAATTAGTAAGTTTCTATGTTGCCATCATCTTTTCTGTTTGTCCTTGCCCCTGCTTCTCCTAAGAATTCAAATTCTTATTCAAATCCATGGAAACAAATGTATTTTTAAACTCCTACAAAAATAGGTTCTGCACTTCTGTTTCATGTAGGGACATAGAAAGCCACCAGAGGGCAAGAGGAAGTGTGACTGGACACAGCTGTTACCTGCAAATTTCCACATGCAGGCAGGCATGTGTGTGCACATATCCTGGTTTTCACTTGGATTGTTTCAAACAAGATAGGTGCCCTGGTGCAGTGGTTATGAAGACTTCATACAAATAGCTTGCATTTATGGATTCAGAGCATACAAACACAAAACTGGTGTTTAATTTTGTTGAAAATAATTTGCCTTTTAAATCCATTATTTTAAAACAATAAATCTACAATGAGTTATGGCTGTCTGATGCATTGCACTTACACACAACAAACTCATGTATTAAAAAGACTTTCTGCAGAGAAAATTCATCATTAAGGATGTTGGAAATAATGCTGCTGGTGATGCTTCATCTGCTTAGTATTGAAGACAGCAGGTGACACTTTTGCTTTGCTGTAATGAAAGCGCTCCATGTAGGGAAATCATTGGTACAACCATGGGATATGCTACAGTCATTAAAATGGGCACAGGAGTGGAATGCATCTTTAAATATTCCCTCTTCTCAGCAGTAGTGGTGGGATGTACAGAAGATTTATTCCCATATTTTGAAGGAAGAAATAAATGTCTTTGGTGTTCCTAATGTTCTTTTAATGTTTTTTTTTCCTAAGAATTCTAGCTGTTATATATAATTTGACTGTTTCTTTACAAGTAGCTTGGAGTAGGGTTTTAAGTGAAATGGTTGACTATCTGATCCACGTGATAAAAAAAATGTTACACAAGTGAGGAACAGCTTGAGAAATTGTTCCATGTTAATTCTGTTCAAATTTGAAGGCCTCTATGCATAGATGTACATTGAGTTCTGTCCAAATGAGAGGTAACGTAGCTGTCATATCATAGTCCGTGCTATAACCTTACTTGTATGTAAGACTGCAGTAGGAGTTCAACTCAGTAGTGTCTCAGCCAGTGTGTAAGAGCAGATGCCTAGTGAAAAGTGTGAGAGCTAGGGAACGATGGACCATGTATAATATAATTAACTTGAAGCACAGATCCTTGTTATCCCTTGATTTCGGATTTCATCTTTATTTGACAGCGATTATCAGGATAATTGCAACATTTTTTTGCAAAAGAGAATGAATGTCAGAAGAGGGAGGAGAGAAAATGACAGAAATTCAAGTATAACAGAATGGTCATGATATTGAAAAGAGTGCTTTAAATGCAGAAAGTGGATAAAATGCTTCTGAATTAGTGCTGTCACTGAGGGATAATCTCTTGAATTATCAGACTGCTCTCTCTTTCACTGTTAGAAGGTTTAATTCTCTTCTCCTTTTTAAAATTTTTTTTAGCTTAGAACAAAAGAAGTGTTTTTCTGTCTCTAATTCAAACTAGTTTTTAAACTCTATTTTCAAATATTGATCTCGACTAATACAAAAGACTGCAAGAGAATGCCATCTCCAAGCATTTGCCATCTCCAGTCAATGCTATTGTTGCGGTAAATAACATTTTGCAGGAACACATAAATTCCCACAGTTTGTGTTTAGGCATTCTTGTGCAATGAGTTTGTTACATAAGTGAAAGTTAAAGGCTTGCTTTTCTCTGTATTAGACTAGTTTTGTATTAGACTTTAGAGTTATTCCGAAATAACGCAACTGAAGCCAAGTATACTGTGCAAGTTCCTTCCAGTAAAAGTTAAGACATTTTGCAGCCTTGCTTTTTTGCATTCTATATTTTGTGACGTTCTTTCTACCATGAAAAGATAGCCTGCTTTCATTTTCCATTATTCCATCCTTCTTGGGAAGCTGGAGAGGCCGAAGGAGTGTCTCTTGATTGATGCTCTTAAGAGAATGATAAAGATTTTTTCTTATTTCTTCTTTTTTTTTTTCCACTCCTGCTGACATAGAGGGAAACAATTCAAATGCAAAACAAGAGGGCACAATTCAAGTACTAGCAATATCTTAAATAGTTAGCAAAATGATATTTTTTTTTATAAAGTAGCAAATCTTGAGTTATTGTAGTTATCTGATGACATAAATTCTGTAGCATATTCTATTATCTGCATGTCCTCATATGACACCATGTTAAAATGTTTTGAGGAGTATTTTAGTTTGAGATTTTTCTTGTGATTCTGGGTGATAGTTTGCAACCTTAATTCTCTTGTTTGTATGACTTTTTTTAAAGTGTCATCAAACAAGCATCAATGTTTCTGACCATTAGACGTGAAACTTAGGACATTTCTGCTACTGCAGCAACTTGAGTGACAGAGCCACAGGAAGTATGAGAATTTGAGGTTAATATTTGTGTCTCTTTTGATATTGTGAAGACTATTTTGCAGTTCAGCATAGTTTATGATACCCACTGTGGGTACACGTGCCATCTAGTAGGCTAACAGCACTTCTCCACTGTTCCTTATGCTCAAACTGCTGTCAACATGACCTTCAGGGCACTTTCTGCAGAGCATTGTTGAACTTCGAGGTACCTGTTGGTCTGTTTTTCCAGCCTGTTTCTGTCCCTCTGATGTTCCCTGAGGTTATTAATGAAGATGCTGAACAGTGCTGGCCATGCTGCCTGCTCCTGAGACATATCAGTAGTGACTGGCTCCAGATGACTTTTATGCCACTGACCACAACCCTTTGAGAATTGCAGTTCAACCAGGTTTGAACCCAACTCCATTCTTCAGTTAATGTCTGTGAGAGTATTATGGACCAAATGCTTGTTAAAGGTAAATAACATCAAGTGCTTTCCCCATTTTTACCAAGGCTGTTTTTAGTTTAATTTTCACGGCAGAATGCAGTCATATTTGTCAGACATGGTGTCTCCTTCATAAATCCCTGCTGAGTAGTCCCAGTCACCTTATGTTTAGAAATGTGTTTTCAGATTCTCTTAATCTGTCACCTTCATGGGGACTAAGGGGAGACTGACTAGTGTATAGATCCTTCTTGCCCATCTTAAATGTAGGAATGCCATTTACTTTGTCAAAGTCCTCTCTCCAGCACCATGACCTTTCAGAATCAATTGAAATTGGCCTCATAAATACATTGGCCTCATAAATGGCCATTCCTCAGTTCTTGTGAATGCATTACTAGGATACAATTTTTTTAAATATTCCCTAACTTGACTTTCCCGCTGTTCTTGGCAGCCTGGGATCCCTCAATGTTGAGGATAGCAAAGACCTCAAATTTTGACCTCCCTCAAACTGATGTGTATCTGCAGAGTATATAATCAAAAAATATCTGTGCTGAAATATTGTCTCAAATCACCTTGGGATAGCATAAGAAGCATCAGACTATAAAAAAGTGCAATTTATGCCTTTTCCTATTTGACTGCCTGCTTTGTGCACACTGTCTCCTATTCTTCCATAGAAAATGATGGGTTTACCTGTCTCTGCATATCATACCCCACGCCTTTGCACACTCTTAGATCATTCAGTGTGCAGCAGGTGAGGTTTTTACAACCTCCTTGGACATCTGTACATACAATGCAAATATATATTACTATTAGGATAAAGAGTGAGCTGCTGTGTTTCCGTATTTTGTGAGTTTGGTTTGCTTCATTTTGTTTTTGGTGGGTTTTTTTGAAAAATCAGTGTCTGGTTTTTGGTAGCTTAAAAACGCATTTAGGTAATTGAAAGAAAAAGAAAACTCCTTGTAGCTCTTTATTCCTACATCTCACCCTCTGCATTTCAGAAGAAATGTAAAATCAAGGACTACACAGGATTTAGGACAAAATATGAAGTTACTAACCCAGAAAACGAATGGTCTGGTTTCCCCCTCTTTTTTTGCCTGCGAAGGACAATATGGTGAATAAACAGAACACGGTTTATTTTTTTTTAATTAATTGATTAAAAAGGCTGAAAGGCATATTCTTTTTTAAAACAAAATATGCATACCTGAGTAATTTTGGTTTTATTTCTTAATTCTATTAAACTCAGAGAAGAATGTTTGCATTGATTGCTAAGGAAGAGTGCTAGCTGTTTGTCAGTGGAAGGGAGGAGGGTTCTGAACCCTAGCTGCTTGTTCCTGTCATACCAAGAGCACTCTAATGGGCACCAGCTGGGCTGTAGCTATAGCAGCTTCACCACTTCAGCCTTGCACAGCACGAGATGCTGTGGCAATGCTGCAGAAGGGCCTCCTGTGCAGATTTAGGAAGTACACACTTCAGTTGTTGTTCCCTGGGCAACAGAATAACTGCAGACAGCTGGCTTTGCACCACCTGAGCTGATCAAAGAGCAAACCCTGTCAGGCAATGATACTTCAGCTCCTCCGGCTTCAGTGTGAATGTCTGCAGGCAGTGATGTAGGAAGCATTGTCATTCAGGTTTCAAGGTTAAACACAGGGGAATGAAGTAGAATGACAGCAAAAAGTAATATGGAAACATTGTTCCTTTAGATAGTGCATTAGGTTTGTATAGCTGTTGATGATCGAGAATTAATGTTAAAATACTAAATTACTGGTGTACATATAAAATGTGTTTTGGAATTATTCAAACAAAGACTGGGAGGCTAGCAATAATTGGCTTGAATTTTGGGAGAAGGAAGAACAATCGAGGGTGATATATCATGTGTTTCATTAAGAAAGACCATAAAGAATGATTGAACACAAAGATTAAAATGGTATGTAAAACGATGCGGCTATGGAGGACCTAAATCTGGTCTGCTGGAAGCTTCTGACAGGTCAGGACTACAGCAGCAGGGTGGGTTTTATTCAGCAAATGATGCCAGAAGCATTAAAGGTGGATGATTGAACAATAGTGAACTGTAATGTCTGATGCGGACCTGTGTGATTGGGATTAAGATCCACTTGAATGTGTTGGATAAGAGTGGAGGGATGGGAGGTGGTAGCATTCGTAAATGTCCATTTAACTCTTTTCTTGTACTTCTTTTATTTTATAGTAATAGCCACTTAACACTTTGCTTAAGAGGATGCTAACTTTTTAAAACACTGTTTTAAACTTCGTTTTGAAATAATAAAGACTATTTGTAATTACTCCTCTTAAAATAAATTTCTCCTTTATTTTTTTCTAATATCTGTATTTACTTCAAAAGATAGTATCTTCCCTTTTGCAGAAACAGCTCCAGTGAGTGAACATGGGTGAATGATAATGCTGACATTTAGCAAGTCGTAAATGTGCATCTGTCCACACCTGAAAGAGGAAGGCGAACAGAGTTGGTGTGTTTCTGAAAGTACTCAATCATGGGTTGCTGAAACTGCAGAATTTTGATTAGTATCCACACTTCCATTGAGTGTTTGGTTTTTATATTCCATATATTCTATGGATTTTCTGTATTTCATATTTATTTTAGTAACATTTGATGAAAGTATCTCTAAAGTAGTTTCAGGTGGGTTTTTTTTGCCTTTTGTTTTGTTGGGGATTTTTTGGTTTGCCTTGGGAACAAATTAGACTGTGTATTTCTTGTTTGGCTCTTCTGATTTACTGCATCAGTGGTCCAGATATCAATTGGTTTCTTAATATGTTTACTGAGGTTGCATGTTAAGTCTTTTTTAAAGCTGTTATTTATTAAAGAGAATAAATTAAGTAGACTGTATAAACAGAATTTATGATATCTGATGTTTAGTTGCATTCTTTGTAGTTTTGTAGTCCGTGGCATTTTCTGAAGGAATCTTTATAATAATTCTGAATTACTTAAAATTTTAAGTTCTTCTGTCAAAGTCTGGAAACATGACAAAGCTCACTTCTTTCATTCTGCAAGTCTTCAACTGTAGGAATTGCTGATGCAAAATCAAGAGCAGTGTGAAGTGCACAGGCCACCCCTTCTAGCTTAAAAAACTACCAGTTCATAAAAAATTGTAATTTTCTACAACAGCAGGAATTACCTTCAGTGTCCTGAACAACTGTATTGCATCTGGAATCAGCAGTGTTCTTATATCCACGGATTTTTCATTTTGCATCTAGTACAGAAATGACTGTGTAGTTTTTAAGGGATGTCTGCTGGCTACTGTGTTCCAGCAGCAGCGGTGCAGTGAATTGATTTGTGTGTGAAGGAACTTTATCATGGAGTAACAGGTACTTGTAGTTTACCTTACAGACATGTTTCTTTTTGAACTCTGGTCAGTAACTTCCTGTTATTTTTAAATTTCAGGCAGATATTTTTTTTCCCCCAGGCTTATTTCTTTCTCTTAATTTAAGTTGGAGCAATTCTCCAAGGGGAACAGTGTTTGGGTGAAGATAAACGGGATGTCCCACCAATCTACAGCTTTTACTTTTTTCCCTATGTTGGAACCAGCTGGTAGTATAAAGCTAAAAATAGTCATGGAAATAGTCCTCATTAAGAAGTCCTTTTGGGTGCTGCAGGGAAAATTGGTATTGACTGACCATGTTGTGACCCTTTGCAAATTGTATGCTCTGCATGCAGAGGGTTTTCTCACTTGCTCAACTTGTAAAGTAGGCACCAAAGATGGTCTCATGCTCTATAGCCATGATTATCTCTTAGGCTTTGGCTGAACTCAACAAAATTTGAACTCACTAAAGTTCATTTCCCACATTTGTTTACTGTACCCTTCTTGCTACCAGCTTCATGTGTAGTTGCTTCCTAATTCAGTGATGTCAAAGTATGGGATTACTTGTTTATTCCTTAAATTCTGTTTTGCTTGTTTGTAAGCCTGGATCATTTCAACAGAACTAAGTAGAAGTCTCTTTAGCAGATAGTATCCTCTGCCCAGGAGATAATATTGGGTGACTTGGGGAAATGGTGCTTAACAGAGGATGAATTAGATAAGGGATGAGGAGGAACAAATATTTTCCCCTCTTGATTGAGGAAGAATAAATATGACAAAGATTCAGTAGTTCATTGTCTCATTCATTGGATCATTTTATGTGAACAATGCATGAGAAATACAGTGGGACATCCTTCTTCAAACCTTTGACTTACTCTCTATGGAAGTTCAGTAGTGCTTAGTAAACCCTGTAACATTTCTCTTAATACACTCAGTGATAAAACTTTCAACACTACCTTATCTGTTCTCTTCTGCATTGGTGCTGTGATATAAATAAAAATTCTTGTTTCAGTATGAAGTAGGGATGCAAAAATGGTTTCCAACTATATGAAGAGTTTTAAGGAAGGCGTAGAAGCATGACGTAGACACACTAGCTTGCTTTTCTTTCTTTTACAGAATAACTGGCATTGCCATTTAAATATTAGTTTCATACTTGTCTTTTAGCATTTTAAAGAGATGATATGAAAGCTGGTAGATAAAAACATTGTCACTTTGTATGCATATTTGCAGTAATGTGACATGAAGATAGTAAAAGATGGGAAAACCTGGAGTTTCTCTTTGCCTGTAGGCATTCTAGATAAGCAATGGCACTACAGAGGTGGTAGTGAAATTACCTAGTAACGCTGGATTTTTAAATTTTCATATGATCACTTGGAAAATAAGGCTTATGTGGGTAATGCCACAAATACTGTATACTGTTAGTGAGCTTTTCATGTGGCCGTGGGAAGCTTATTGTGGGACTTTGATTTCTATGTAGTGGGAGCTCCTGTTTGTGTTTCTGGATTTCTGTAGGTTTGTAGCTAGTGGTTATTTAATTAAGAGGAATTGTGACCCAGAAAAAGCTCCACTTCCATCTATCAAAAGAGTGACACTTTCACTCAGCACTTCGATTTGCCCTCTCTTTTACAAGGGGGAAAATAGTATCTTTTATAAAGTTCCTTATATAAAGGTAAATTAAACTTTCCTGAAGGCCAGCCATATCTAAAATTACTTCCCTGGGTGGCTGTGGAAATTCCATTTTGGTTTCACACATCTGGGAATTAACAAAATGTCAGAACTGTCCAAGGAGAAGTTAGTAGTGCTCTGAATCAAGTCTTTGTTCTACAGATTTCAGCCATGTAGCTAATTCCAGAATTTCTCCAGAGTTTAAAATTAGAATATTTGCAATGCACATACAGTTGTTCAAGATGGATGGACATTCAGCAGCTGGAAACTCGTCTGTCACTTTCCCTGAGCACCATCAAGCCCAGCTGAAAGCAGACGGTAATGTCTGTGCTTAGTGTCGAAGTTCTGTGCTTGTTGGCTTTTAGTGTTATTCCTTTCTGATGTGCAATTCAATTTATCCTTCACCACTAGCCCCAGTGAAGTAAAACAGGCATGGAACTGCACAAAATTCTGCATATGAAATTCTGCACCAACCTGTACTTCAGTTTTCAAACCACCAAAGTGTTACAGGGGCCTGGATCACATGAAGTTTCTGGGAGATTTTTCTCTCTCTATAAATATACATACGTATGCACTTAAGCTTTGACCTCCCTCAATCTTCAAAATAATGCTTGTTTAGTCGTTTTAGGGTTTTCAGTCTGGAAATCTGATTGTGCAAGGAACTAATATTCCAGTTTTAAGAAGCTAAAATATCATTTCAAGGTTGTCTTTAAGATTGTGGTGCTGTGGTAAGAGGCAAGATGTCTTGATAATGTGTTTTTCCCCACCTCCCTCTATCTAAAACCTTTAGTGCACAAAGCAGCAATACTTGGAATTTCAAACTTTTTTTTTTTCATGTTGCACTTCAGTCTTTGATTTTCAGTCTTCCCTCAACTGATTTGGCCAATGTGGAAGTAATTTATTGTTTGTTAGGAATAAGAATTCATATTATATGGTGCCTGTGTAACTACTCATTTCTCTTGCTTGAGACAAGACAAGGAGAGCTCAGTACTGCAGAGTTTATGACAGATTTGTTTCATTTTCCTTTCTGGTATTCAGAAGAAAGCTAAATTTGTCCATTGTATATTTGCAAGTTTCTTGCTTTATAGGTGTGTGTATATGGCACATCCTTACTGCTTCTTGGACAGATGCAGGGCATAGAAATGTTAATACACTTGCTCCATGTTTTACCAACCACAGTTTGACATAATTTTGGAACCACCTAGCCATCTACTAGCAAGAAAAGTTGAAACCACATAAGAATTTGGTTTTTTCAGAAAAAATATGGTGTAGGAGGTGATCATGCAAGTTTTACAGGCAGCTTCACAATTACCAGTGAATTTTAAGAAGAGTGGAATAACAGCAGATTTTTGTAAATGAAACAAGAAATTTGAATTGAAACTGAACCAGGATAATGAAGCATCAATGTTGGATATTGCTGTACATATCACACATGAGTGTGGAAAGGCCTCTTTGGTTTCTGTATTCAGACACCTGTTTTTAAGATGGCCTTCATAATCTCATTATACTTACATATATTCTAGTAGCAGTCATTTTAAATTTATCAAAAATGAAGAACACTTAAAATTCATCTTGATACTTTTCAAAATCTGGCTGCAGAAAAATTTCTATTTGTTAGCTAGCTTGTAAAAAAATAACCAAAAAAACCCCAAACCAAGCAAACCCAAAACATATCTCTCTGTCCCAAAATGGCTTCAGAAGTGATAGGTGATTTTTAATTTTTAATTATGTCATAGATTGTTCCATAAATTTTAAGATTTTGTCTCACCCCCGATTACTAGCTGTAGGTTAAATTTCAACAAAAAAGAAAAAGGTAATATTTATTAGATAATTCTTGGGGAAGATAGGACCTATCAGTGCATTGAAAAATGTTGTGTGCAGGCTACTTTTTTTTTTAATATGTTTCCTGAATATTAAGTTTCTTTGTGGCATTTTAAAGTTGTCTTAAGACTTGTAGTGCTGTGCTGGAGACAAAAGATGGTTTGAGCAACATGTAGTTTGTTTTCCATTATTTGCTTTTGTGGTTCTCTACCATGATCTTGATAATAGTGGAAAAGCTAATGCTTTATATGCGTGGTACAGACCTTTTAGTAGTTATAATCTGCCAGAAACTGTTCATTACTGTTCTGTCACATTGAAGTGAAATGTTTGATAAATCTCCCCTTCTTTAGCTATATTGCATTTTAAGTTATTTATTACTTGCATGGTGTACAAAGCACACTGTGTGTGGGTTTGCCCTTTGCTAAGGAAAGGTAGCCATCCACTGCCTCTTTCTTCTCTTCCTCAGTGGCACGTGGATCTAAACAATTTGCCTGAAATGATTCAGAAATAGCTATTTATTTAGCATGCTCTATAGTTAGCAAAAGTTCAATTAAGTGTTAATAAATAAGGGATTTTCTATCATCTTTAGATGTATGGTCTCTTTTTACTGTATTCAATTTGTATATCCAAATTACTGTGGAACAGTTGTGTGCATCATACATATAATTTATGCTCAGCACAATCTATCAAATACCCAGTGATTGTGTGTTCTGAATTCATATAAAGTCCTCCTCCTACCCATTTCCTGTTGCAGAAATGACTTTTTTTTTTCCTGCAGATTTGACCTAACTACTTTTTTTATTATTATTTCATATGACTGCATTTCAACATGCCTGCATTCTTGTATTCAGGACTTTCTATATGTCAGTTACTTTTTGTCCTCTTCTGTGTTGTTTGGGTGCCTCTTTTTCCATATAGAATATCCAGATTGGTGACCTTTATAACACGTTTTTTCCTCTGTTAGTACCATTTTAGCCTGAGACAGCCTTTTCAGTGTTCTTCCTTCCACTTGAAAACACTCTCATTACAGCTGCTGCCACTTTCCTTTCCAATGATGAAGTTGGTCACATTTGCTCACGGCTCTGTAATCAGATGCTCTTGGCCAAAATCAGCTAAAATGTACTTGGAGATAGAGGCCTCTAAAATGACCTCAGAGGAGAAAATGTATCATTCATTGCTGCTTATCCTCTGGACTTCTCATTTAGCTCATGCTGCAGCCAGCAGTTGCTCCCCCTGCTTTTGCTTGCTGTGGCTGGTTCCTTTGTTCCCGCTGGGGTGGCTCGCACTGACCCGTTCATCCTCGGTAAGCTCTGGACCTGGCTGGGACAGCGTGAGCATACACACTGCTGCTCTGGTCTCCTTCCATTCTGCACTGCTGCAAATTGCTATATTGGGTGATGGGCAATGCCATATGTGCACAGACCATATGGTATTTTCTCCTCAATCTACAGTTGCCTTGTTCTTCATACATTGTAATACTTTGCTATATGGATGTAAGTTCAGTTTGTCTTTTGGAAGATGTTTTTATTGGCTGGGGTTACAGGCATTTACTAACATGGGAAACATAATTTTGCAATCAACAGTTACTGGTAGTGAAGTATATGAGATAATGCTCTGGATTAAACTGAAGATAGCTGTTAGAAGAGTTTAAATGATGTCTGTATCTTTACTGTTAAGGAATCAAGCATTGTAACTTGTCATTTTCATTAAGATCAGTATGGGGAATGAAACTTGGAAAACATGCGTCCCAAAGAGTTTTCATGAGCACCTAATTTTGCTTTTGTTCAGGGAGACACACATCAAGTATGTGCTAATTATGAGTTTTGCAGCAACTTGACTGCTGACTTGAGGTCTGTGTCTGTAGCCACGTTCTGCATTCTTTGAATTCATCTTGGTATAATATTTTTAAATATTTCAAACAGCAGATGTGCATTGCTTATAGATTTGTGTAAATGTTGGTGCAGTGTGTACAAAATACATCTCCCATACAGTGATCTGTTGACATTATTCTCTGTTGCTTAGCTTCAGACACTAAAGTCATGACATGTGCTGCTGTTTGGAGGATGCCGAAGGAATTGGAATCAGGCAGTCATGAATCCCCTGATGATTCATCAAGCAACACTCAAACCCTGGAGCTACTCTGTCACCTTGACAACACAGCCCATGGCAATATGGCCTGGTAGGATTCTGCATATTTTATACTCCTAGAAAAAGCCTAAAGGATAGACCCATGCTGTTAGTTTTGTGCAGATTTATATTGTAGAATCTATGCTATGCGCTTTAAACATTTTCCATCTAAAAAAAAAAGTATAAATGGATTTTTAGTCCCAGATGTTCCATAGATTAAAAACATTTAATAAAGTCCTGCAAACACATACGGAGTAACAGCCTGTGTACTGTTTGAATCTGTTTTTCCCCACCTGCTCCCATCTAAAGCTTTTGTTGCACAAAGGTATAATACTTAGAATTTGAATCTTTTAATGGAATGTAAATTTGGTGTTGCATGTAAGTCTTTCCTTTTTAGTCTTCACTCAACTGATTTAGTGTGTGAGTAATTTATTGTTTCATAAGGATAAGAATTCATTATGTTATGTAGTGCCTGTGTAACTACTCTTTATCCGTTGTATAAGTCATGACAAGGAGAGCTACAATACAGCAGAGGTTATTACAGAGGTTTGTTTCCCTTTCTGTTATTTAAAAGAAAGTTAAATTTGCCTGTTGAGTATTTGCAAGGTTGGTGCTTTATAGATGTGTGTATACGACATGTTCTCACTGCTTCCTGACAGGCAGGGCACATCATAAGTTTCAAGCATCCATTTCTAGTCATAGATCTCTAGTTTGAGCCTTGCAGATTAAATTTTAACCAAAAAAAAGGGTAAATTGAAGGTAATATTTATTAGGCATTTCTTGAAAAGATAGGACATAACAGTGTGTTCAAAAATGTATATAGGTGGCTTTTTTCTAAGATAAAGGTTTTCTGAGTGTTAAATTTTTTCACAGTAGTATTCTTTAATTCTTTGCTACAGATTTTAATATGAGTACTCCTCCTTATAATTATTTTACTGTTTTAATTCAATTTTTATTGTTGACACTTTTTGATAATTAATATTCCAAACTATATTGGAGTGATTTTGTTGTTTTTAATCTTTACCTTTTACCCTGTTAAGCTTTGTGCCTTTTGTCTTACGATTTTCCATAATCTGATGCTGGTTTCTGTCTGATGCTGGAACGCCAGAACTTTGTATGGTAGCCGGATCACTAAAGGAGGAATAGGAGACATATCACTGCTTTTTATCAGGATGTGAATTATATGAATGCCCAGAATTTTTTTTCCTCTAATAACAGTTGATAACAAGCTCATGTGCAGTTTTCAGTCATCTGCTATCTGATTTTGTTCAGTACTTAGTGCTTACAAATATCTGCTGCTATTTAATGCCCTTTATCTTTGTGCATGTATATATATGCATAGAGATTTGAAAATGTTCAGTGTTACAGAGATAAAAGACGTAAACAGAATACTTGTCATTAATACTCCTCACATCATCTTAGGCAAGCACATCTGAGTTAGAGGATCTTCCTTTAGAGCAGACTTTTCTATTCCTGTCTCACTCATATTGGACACAGCTCATAAGTGAGTAAATTAGGCCTTTCGTGCTAAATGTGTCACATAAAGGCCACACCCCACTGAGTGGTGTGTTAGCTACAAATAGCAAGGTAAATATTCTTTGTATTACACTGCTTAAGTGTTCAGAAAAACATGAAGCTGTTTATACACTGTGGGTTCAATTGCTGTTGGAACCAAATATAAATCAGAAAAGCAATTTTCGTCAATGCAAAGTGTAGGTACTTTCCAAACCACAATGTAAGACCAGCCTTCTGGTGTACACTACCACAATGAGGTAGTGGAGGTCTGGCACAATATACTTGCAGTAAGAAGGATCTGTCATTAGCCTTGCCATTAGAGCATACATACCCTTTATGTTTTGCCTGAAAAACCACAGACTGGTGGTGGTTTTTCTATAATTTTCTAGTCTTGACAAAACCTTTAGCAAAAAGCTCATCTCCAAGACATTACAGGCAAGTGAAAAAGAAATTTGCTTTTCTACAGTTCCGTTTTATCTGGATTGCATGAATTTGTGTGTTTAACTATTAAGCATAACCATTCATTTTTAGTTCCTGAGATTGTTTACTGACTCCAAGCTTTGAATTTGGGACTCATCAGCATTTTTACTCAAACTCTTGTATAACATAAACAGAGTTCAGAGAATTAAACAGATGCTTAAATTAGGCCAACAAACAGGCCTGTTAATTGTTCTGTTTGATTCCAGCCTAAGATTTTTTCATCCTCTGCCTGCTGTTCCTCATGTAAGCCAAAATGGAAGCATTTCAAGTGTAGAAATCCTGAGTAAATTACTTGCAGTGTGGAAAACCCCAGGTACACACGGAAATTAGTGTGTTTAAAAAGAAAAAAGGTCTGTTCAACAAATTCTTTCTGTAGATACGTATATGTATTCATACAGAGTTAAACCCACATAATAATAAGTATGTTGATCTGTGCAATGTTGTAAGATTCAACTAAAGGAACTTACCACTGGATATCTTGCAAGAAGCAGTCCAAAGTACTGTCTGCATGGGAGAGGCCAAGGAAATGGGACAGCAGTTAATAAGATTTTGATTATTCCTCTGAGTGCAGATTGGAGGAATCCCCAGAACTCTTCTCTGTTAAACCCCTGAAGACTTGTATTTTAGTATTTAGAACACTAACCTACTGTTCTGCTTCTCTCTCAGTTTTGCTGCAGACTTTTTTGGTAGTAGACTTGATAGGATAGTCCTTGGAGAAAGATACTACAGGCCATAAGAGAAAGTATAATCTGTGAGATCTTGAATTCGTAACACAGCGGGGAGTTTCTCTTTAATCTGCTGGAAGCAGGCTTGCCTCTCAATGCTTAGCATCCTACTTTTTGCTTTCCAAAGGTGGCAGATATAAAATAGGATGGAATCTGTTCAGTACTAAGCTATGTACTTCAAAAGAGAAGGGAGCAAGTGAAGTAAGTTGGATTGTGATCTGTGAAGTAAATGTGGAATAAAATGAAAATAAATAAGGGGAAAGTGTTAGATGAACAGTGCAATACAACTGTAAAGGGAAAATGAATGGGGGTTACGGAGACAATATAAGTGGAGGCTCAATTTTGAGAAGCCTGAAAGTTGAAGAATGAAGAATTCATGTTTTATATAGAAAACAAGAGATGCTGAAAATTTGTTTGAAATGGATGAATATGTTAGGAATAATGATAGATTACTTCATTAGGCTGCTCTACTAGCTCAGGTTGATTTTATTTTTGGTGTATCCCACTCAATCAATCCTAGATATGAACATGCAAATATTTTCATATTTAAAAGAATGTGAAGAGGAAGAAAAATTATTAATTTTTTAGAGTCACAGATGTTTCAAGAACTGCAGGATGTTTATCACTAAAATATTAAATTAGAACTTTGAATTCACAAAGGAGAAAGTTATAAATTAGCTATTCCCACAGATTTTAAGTACTTAGATTTTATTTGGCATTTCACTGAAGGTCTCCAAATTGAGTACAGAGAAGTACCATCTCTTCCTTGGCCATACACAGTACAAATCAATCTCATTAAAGTTGGCTTTTTATACAAGTACAAAATTCGCTCTTATACTCCTTTCAACTTGAGTAGAGATTTAATACATAACATTTTATTGCTTCATCATGTTCATTCCATTAATGCACACAGTCACCTGATCCAACTTAGGCTCATTCATAATTGATGCCCTGAAGACAGATAACTGAAATCCAGTAGTGTTTCACTTACTTTTTTGGCCTTTAAATTTATTTAAAAGACCCCCAAAAGCCCACACAAAACAAACCATCCCAAAACATTTTCAAGTAAAAAAGCCAGGCAGTAAGAGAATATGAAACTCAAAAGAAAAGTGAAAATGGTGTTTTTAATAGCTCTAACACTTTCATACATTATTCAGGTATCACTTCTCTTTCCTGTCATGATGCTGGTAATGTTACTTCTTCTACACTACCCCTCTGTAGGCTTCAGGATATATGTGTAAAAGTTCTACCTTAGGGTTTCATTAAAAAAAGTCTAAAATAATTTAGTAGTCTGTACCTAATGAATATAAACCTGAAATTAACAATACTTTTAGAAGGATTGTATGGTCTTGAATATGTGGTGCAGAAAATGTTGTTTGTGGTACAGATATGTTTTATAGCAAAGACATGTAGTAAATGCGATCATAAGTTTTTTATCCTTATCCTATTTTAACACTTCATATGTCCCAGTACCAGAAATATAATTGTGAGGACGGAGCTCCCTGTGATACATGTATAGAGGTTTCTTTGAGAGTGTCATGACTGTCAGTTGCACATTCTGCTGTATAACTGAACCCTGTATTTTTGGGGGGGAAGGGAGGTTGTAACAGCTGCCCAGCAGATATTAATTGTTTCTTCACATGATGCAGAAAATTTCAGAGCTATCTGAAATTGTCAGCATTTAAGAATAATTCTTCCACACCTGGTTCATTCCACATATTCCATCAGCCACTTCTGATACTACAGTAAGTATAGAGACAATTTTTTTGGACTATGTGACAAGTTTCACTGGGAATGTATCTTAAAAGCTGCTTATCAGTACTGATAATGCCCTTTATATCTGATCCTTTCTAAACTGGTAAAAGTTTGAACTGTGTTTATGTCTCTGGTCTCTTCATAATTCCATGTGATCCTGAATTCTTCACAGGATTTTGCTCTCTTGAATCTTTGATTCTTCCTTGTTGTAAATAAAATCATCTATTATATATAAATACAAATGTTCAGTGTTCAACCATTAGTTGTCTTTCTTACATTTTCTCTCTCCTGTTCCACTTTTGTCGTCCACTAAAATATGTCTTGAACCAGCAGAGTAATTTAGAACACTCATTTTCTCGTTTTCATTCCCTTGAATGTTTGTGGTAATATTCAGTGGTTAGTATTGTACAATTTTAGAACTTTGGGCTCTTCAATGTAATCACTTTTTCTAGGGAGTAAATGTGATTAATGAATTGGTTACTGAAGTAATAGAACTTTTGTATTATATGCCCTATTTATTATGTTAGCTTTTAACCAGAATTTATTTGACTCTACTCATGTAAAGCAGAGGGAAACTTAGTCAAACTAAAATCTGACACTGAAGCACATACTAAAGGAAAAAATATTTGTTAATTTTTGTGAACTTACTATAGGTATTCAATTAACTTATAACTTCTAATAAGTTAAATAGATTCCATATGCTTGAAAGAAATTTGGTTTTTATGAAGTCTTTGGAGTTGTTTGTGTTTAGTTTGGATTCATAAATCATGATACAGAAAATAGTGCAGAAATTGTGTTACTCTGCAGGAAAAAAAAAACCAACACTTTCCAGAAAAAAAAGGTTCTCCATCCCAACTTGAACATGGTTTAGTTTCTGTTCTCACTATGCTGTTATATTCCCCAGTTTTACTGCTAAATTAGTTGAGATTTTTCCCTACTGAAAAAAAAAAATTAGCTCTTTTTAAAAGAGGTTTTCTTCTTCTTTGTAATGTCACTTAGGCTATTCATACCACTAAAAAAGTGGGAGCTGAAGTCTGCCTCAACTGATTTTGCAGGTGAAATAGATATTTCTGTTTATTCTGCTACTATTATATTTATTCTAATAGTTTTTTTGAGTCCTACTGAATTGCTTAAAATGTTCGTGGGAAATGTTAAAGAAAAACAGTGTTGCAGAACTGTGAAAAATTAGTTATGCGGGAAAAATTTAAATGTTCATGATGAACTAACTGAACAGGTGCCCCTGCTGGTATCAGACTCCAGTTTGCTGTCCAAAACCCCATTAAGCATTTATTATTTAGGATATTTATCCCTTAGAGTAAAATTCTTTCCAGCACAATATTCTGGGATGACTATAGGTGTAGCAGTGTTGCTGCTGACACTTGCTTACACAGTAGTTCAAAATCCATGGTTTTGAAATGTCTTTTGGATGTTGTTGGATGAAAAAATTGACCCTTGTACATTTTTGATTTAGTGCATCTGTTTGGTAAAATGTCTGTGAGACCTGAAGGGATGCCCTGCAGCCTCCCACGGTCCATCCATCCCAGAGTTCAGGCTCAGGCAGTGGTGATGGAGAGGTAAGCTAGGGAGACCACGTTAGTTCCAGTCCCAGCTGCTTCTTGCGGTCTCTTCACCTCAAATTCCCCCAGAATTAACAGCTGCTGGATTAGAGGTGTTAGAGGGTACATCTGTGCTAGGTCTGTGTAAACCTTTAGCATTCTGTTCTTCTGAACAGGAGTGGTGATTTTCTTCAACTATCAATGCAGATCTAGGCAACCATAATTTTCATCTTAGGCACATGTTTTAAATCACTGGAGGAATATACTCAGAGGAATATTCCTACTTTGTTAGGTATTATTCCCCTCACCAACCATGCAGTTTGTTACAAACGGCATCAGTTAGTAAGGATATGCTATATCGATATTTTCATCTTTGAAAAGTCCCTTATGAAAATACCCAAGTTGTCCCTTTCAAAAGTAGATACGTGTTTTCTTTAAAATAAGTCTGCAGAGATTGTTTTTGCTCTCTCCAGCTGTTTTGCCAATAAGTTTGTTTCAGCGCTTAATTTTTGCCTTAGTACGTGGAAAAGAATATTGTCATCCTGAGGCCTCCAGAGGCTGGGCAAGAGTTTTACCTGTGTGCTTTCCTGACAGACATTGATACTACAAAAATGTTTTTCCTAGGCTTACTACCTTACTTGATCTACAGACAAGCCAGTTATATGTTTCTTTCCTAACATGTCAAATATCCATGATATTCACTTTGGGGGTTTTCTAAGCCCTATTCAAGCAACAGAATAGAAACAGTGTCTGTAGCAGCAGCTGCTCCATAAGTAGTGTGCCTATGCAATGATTATTTAAGGAAAAAAATTTAGAAATAAGTGATTTTTCTTTGGCAGCTTCTTGTTGGGATGCTTTTTTATTTGTTTGTAAAGCAATTTAATTTTTCAGAATGTAATAATAATGCAAGAGTCAGAATAAAGCCCGGCTGTCTTTGGGGTTCTTGTCCAAAATAATCCTTCATTTCTCAATGCTCATTGCTCAGCAGCTTTTTAGTGAAAATGTTCACCTTACCTTGTAGGGTTTTTTTTAGGAAGCTGTGGTTCTTGTTTCACCGCATCTTGAGTTGAACTCTGAATTAGATGTCAATGTCTGAGAATTTTAGATGAAGTGTAACTTGTGTTCCCTGCAGCACACTTAAATACACTGTAAAATGGCCGGAACTGATTTCATTCAGAAATGTGGCTGTTTTGTAGAGCACTTGGGTAGGGAACAAGATTGTTGGTTCCAGGTTGTACTTGGTCTGATCTCCTGTCTCTTGGAATTAATGTCCTGATTATCTGATAAGCAAGACTAATCTTTAAATTGGAATCATTGTAATGCAAAGAAGGCACAATATTTGAGTTATTAATATGTGAATTTTTCTGGTGGACTACATGGAAGCTGCAGGATGGTCTACTGAGTTACTAAATGCATGGGTATGTTTTCCATTTTTCAGTGCATGAGAGTTTTCAGTCTAGCAAAATTTTTCCATTTATAGAAATAAATGGTTGTCACTTCTGTAATTGCAGTTAAGCAGTAGTTAATGCTTGCTTTGTCCAACACTTGTGGCTTAATGCAGTTCATGTCAATGAAAGTGCTTGCATGTTGCCTTTTTCTTCCTTGGTCTATAATGGAAGACTTTGAATTGTTCATTTGTAAAAGCTCAGTACCTTAATTGATAAAGGTGTTAACTATCTTTTCATCATAGGAGAAGATAATGGGGTTCTTTCATGTGTGCATTTGAGTGAATATTTTAAATACTCTTATTTTTTGCTAAGGTAATGTTCTCTGTAGGATTTAGTTTTATTTTTTTATACTAAAAACTACTAGCTGTATGCTTAATTGAAGCATCCTGAGTTAGATGATAACAAAATAGGGTAAAACACAACATACATAATTGCTTTTCTTCTGTTTATAGATTATTTAAACAGCAGCCCTGAAGTTACCACTCAGTTTCTGAGTGGCAGCTGTGAATTTGACAGCTGTCTTGTCCATTTCTGAAAACTGTAGGGTCAGCAACTGTTGGTACGCTGAGGAAAATGGTACTGCCTGATTCATCTGTTTTCCTCTTCAGACATTATCACCATCTCTGCTATGCTGAAAGCTGTTCTAAATGAAAACTTCAGTTTCTCTAAAATTTGTATCTTGCTTCAAAAGTAACTTTTTCTTTTCACTCACCAATATTTCCTGCCTGCCTCTTCTCCATAGTATTTTGTGTTTAACATTCAGTCATGAGTACAGAACATAGCAGAACATATTACAAAGGGTGATTTGAGTAACCTCTACTTAATATTAAAAAATCTGAATGAATGATCACTGCAACCACACCCATTAATGAAAAATGAAATAGAAGTAAAATGGGCATCTCACAAGGATAGAGTGAGTGTTGGAGAGACCTTTTCGTTACAGGGTATGTCAGCTCAGTTATAATTGGCTCTAATTAACACATTGCATTCAGCTGGAAAAATTCTTTTACCTCTTTGAAGTTCAGTGGCACTTGAAGATGTGGAATTTCTTCCTACATTTGAAAACGTCAAAGAAACTGTTTTCAATCTAGCTTTTGCAACTAAAAATTGAGTGATTCGTGTAGGAAAGGTGCAGATATATCACCTGGGATAAAAAATACTGATCTCTGGCTGAAAGGACTTTTAAACGTCTAAGTGGTCAAATCAGATTTCATTGTCTGTAATGAAATATATATCTACACCAAGATCAACGCCAAGTACCAGTTAGGTTTTCAGCATTATGCAAGTAAAATGATGGACTTAAATAAAAGTGATCAGAATCAACTTGAAGATTTCTTAGTTACCTATACAACCGTGTGATGACCCTGATACCTTTCAATTTCACTTTGCAAAACCAGATTGTGGAAGGTTAGTTGTGATCACATGCAGGTTATAGTGCATTAATTTTCTTTATCCTGTTACCTGTTTTCATAAAATATTTTCATCTATTTGAAGGATCTAATTGATGTATCTGTGCAGCACAACTACATGAAATTCTGAAATATGCATGGTAGTGCCAGTTGGTTTCTTCATATTGTTATGGGCAAGATGTAGTTGAACATGTAATTGAAACTGGATGCCATCATTTTTATTATTAACACGTTTTCAATTGCTTCTAAGTTTTTTCCGAGTTGTTCCATACTTTTCAAAAGTGTGTATTGTTGAATAAAACTGCCAATACTCCAGACAAAACAGCCAAATTTAAAATAAATCATAGAATTGTTCTAGCACCATGTTCTTGGTAAAACATATTTAAAAACATGATGATGGCTTAATCTGCTAAATGTAGTGATTTTGTCCTAATACAAGAATACTCACCACAAATGGGCTTTTATAGGTAGGTAATTTTCATGGATTGACAACACAGTAAGGGATGCAGGTTATACTTCCAGTAGAAGATAGGTGCAGAAGTTAGTCCTTTCTTTATTCTGTTGCATTGCCTTACAGAAAAGTTCAGTGGGTAAGGAGTCAGCCAATGCACCCTTCTAGTTATAGTTCCAGATTTTTCTTTACAAAACAGCAAATAGGTGCAGTTATCTACTTTGTATATCTGATGCTTATTTTACTAAAAGTGCAGAGTAAAAACTGATGAAACTGTTTACACAGGAGCAAGAGTAAGTTGAGAGAAAGGTATTAGCCAAGAATAACTGAGTTTTGTTATATTAATGGCATGAAAAAAGGTACTCTGTCACTTCTTTCTGTTAGCTGCAAAGTCCCATTTTCTTTTCCTTGTGTTTTGTAGCATAAGATTAGATGAAGTTCCACCACTTGGATCTGGGGCCAGCCAGGTTATATCCAGTGTTTTAGGAATATAGGAGTAAAGCAAAATCTGGGATAAAATAGAAGCATGCATAATGTGTAATGTAGGGTTAGGAAGGTTGCTAGTGGCTGCCTAATCTTGGGCTCAGTTACCCAAGGCTGCACTTATTTGTGCAACCTTCTTTCATCTATTCCCTCTTGCAATCTGAATTAATACAGAAGGGCAAGGGCAAGGAAAACTAAGTCTCTGTGAACAAAATGGACAGAACCCAGAAAGGTTCTCAATATACCCCAAAACTTGATTAAACAAGGTTAGATGTTGGTGCCGAAACACTTGATATATTTTACTTAATAGTAAGAGAGGCAAAGAGAAAACAAGAGAAAAGAAAGAGAGGACTAGAAAGAAATAGAAAAAGAGATGTGCGGAGGTGGGGGGGACAGGGAGAGAGTAACAGGGGTGAGGTAGAAACATCAGCCTTCTGAGGGTCCCAGTGAGTTCTCGTGGCTCCCCTCCATCTGGCTTCTTGGTGGTGAGGGTCCCCCACCACCCACACCCGCAAAGTATAGAATGCAATGGATTAAAAAATGTTTATAATATTGAGGTGAGAATGCCCATGTGCCCCACCCTTTGGGTGAGGGTCTGTGGGAACCTGGCAGCTGATGATCCCAGGGCTGTGATCTTCTCCCCGAAGGTGCTAAGCTTGATCCCTCTGGGAATGTATCATTCTTCCCCAGCACAGACTGGTGTCACTTTATCTTATCTCCATCAACGTGCAGTCCAAGGCCCCATTCAGGGTTTGGGTGGTTTTCTCTGCAGCTTTTATATAGTTTTGCTGTAATAGGCAAAAGTCTTTCACGAAGATGTTTAAGCCATAAATTACAACATTTCAGTCTCCAACCATCCGATTACTGCATTGATTCACGCAAAAAAGAAAAAAAAAACTGGAAAACTTGTGTCTAATCATGGACTTCTGATAAACTTCAAGCAATGGGACTTCAGCTAAGTGCTGAAGATGAAAACAGTGTATCAAATGCTTTTAGATAGCTGTAGGTTCAGTCTTAAAATGGAAAGAAGTTTCTCCATTAACCTATTGATACTAAAGTAGTGATCTCTACTTTCAGGTGTATTGTTGCTCTAAGATTTTTGGGAGGTTGCAAAACTTGGTTACAGAAGGGTTACCAAATTACAAAAATAGAAGCCTATTCTCATAATACTAGAACTATTCTTTCAATCCTACTGTTACCTCCAGCAAGTTTATTAGTGTTAGAATGCATGTAGTTAGCTGAGCTGCCCGTACTGACTGGCTTGAATATGCTGCTTTTCATAGAATAAGAGAGCAGGACTGATTTCTTGCATTCCTTCCTCTATAGCATGAAGTGAATCACAGGTATATGCTGATTAAGTCATGATGACAGCTGCAGAGTTGGAAAAAGTTTGCATCAAAACTTAGGCTTACGATTTTTGGTGTACCTTCAAAAGGGATGCATAACACTCCATGTGAACAACTCTGAGCTTTCAAACTAAAGCCTTCTAAAATTAGTGTATATCAAGGTTTCTGGTTGTCTTTCTGTGTATGCAGAATGACTGCTACAAATTGCTAGTTAATGGCAGATTTTGGACTTAAAATATGTGATGGATTTCATCTAAAGGAAACCAGAAGGAATATGGCTTAACATATTTTGGTCTAGATTACATCCACTGAATTAAAATGGCTTTCTAGTTCAAATTCTGATGGATTTTGGTGTTGGGTTGTTTATTTTGTTTTTCTGTTTCTATTTTACAGTGTTATGTGGGAACCAATGGGAGATGGTAAAAAGATTATTTCACTGGCTGATAACAACATATTATTGTGGGATTTGCAAGAAAGTTCAGACAAAGCTGTGGTAAGAAATTTTCTTTTAACAAAACATGCTATACCTGAATATAGTACAAACAACCACATTCCATAGCCTGGAATTTGCTAATCTTTTAACTATTCCTTCAGAAGTATCTCATTGCCTATAATGTAGGTGGGGGATATGAACACTCTACCATTGTCTTAAATAAGAGTGTTTAAGAGTAGTATTTTAGTATCTATTGCTAGTGGGTAAATGTTTTCTTTGTTCTAGAGTTCTCCTTACTGCCCAACTGCTTTTACAGTGAGTAATCTAGAATAAAACAGTGCTGATTTGGTGAATGTCTTCAAGTGGAAAAATTGATGATCAGTAAAGCCAAAGGTTACTGAATTCAGAAAATGGTGTAGTAACTCATGTTGGTTAATACCATGCAGCCCTTTATTTAATTTACAACTCTTGATTGTGTAAGCATAATATAAGTTTCTCTATTTGCTATATACTGCTTTGAATTCTCAGTGTTAGTTTAATTTAGTAATATAGAGTTTATTCAGATTATTTCACTTACTGTTAAAAACATCTTATTCAGGAACATACATACAAAAGTGTCATTGGCATTGATTTTTGTCTGAATATGCCATATCATAGAATGTATATAGAAAAGCTTGAATGATTCTGTATTGTCATTTAGATCAGTGTCTGTGCTTATAAATGGAAACTCGTTGTGTCAAGGATATTACTATTCAGTTGATCTGTTGTCACTTTTAACTCCTTAGGTCAGGGTTATTTTTTTTCCTGGATGCTGCAGAATCAGTTTTTTCAACTTAGCCAAGACTGTGCCCATAAACTCTTCCCTGTTTATACCACTTGACTGTGTGCAAATAGATGACAATGTAATATAATATAGTTTAATACTTTGTTTATAATTAAGCCCTTTGGGTTCCTTTTCTAGATGAGAAACTTCAGCTTTTTTTTTCACCTGCAGCTTCAATAAGTGTTATGTTGCCTTCCAAGGCTTCAAATTAGTGTTTGTTTTTATCAATTTGATGTTGAGAGTTTCTGACAGCTTGCTTCCAGGAGCTTGTCTGTGGAATTGTATCCGCTGGATTTGCTTTACACCTGCATTAGTCAGTATTTCTTTCCTAATGTCTGCATAGTACACAAACCTTTCTGCAATATTGAAAATCTACTTTGGGGTTGGTGCTGCTTCCATGCTATAGGTCCTCATGTCTCTTTGAAGTACTGAGACTGCTAGGCAACTTAGCATTTTCCCTTTATCCTACTTTCACTCCTTTTGCAGTTCTGTCCTCTCTTGCTGAAATTGTTTGAATGTTAATTAGTATTTTCACTGTTCGACCACTTTCTCATAACTCTCTCAGATTTTTTCTTAATCCTAGTCTCTCTCTCATGGCAGGGGATTGGCATTAAATGATCTTTAAGGCCCCTTCAAACCCAAACTGTTCTATGATTTCCTCTGGGATGCTGTCTGGTGTATTATCAGTTTTTCTGTGTGGAAATCTTGTAATGAATGCCAAATTTTATGGGGTTTTTGTTCCTTATTTTATATTGCTTGTAAATTATTTATTAGAATTTTGTATGTTGTGTCTTCCTTATACTATTTCTTTTCTCAAAACTAAACCCTCAGTCTATCACACAAATATTTGTGCATATAACAATGATTTCCATTTTATTTTCCTTCCATTGCTAGAATTATGATTTATGTAATTTTGGAGAGGGATAGACTCTACCAAATTTTGTAGTTTCAGCATGATTTGGGGAATCAGTATTTTTATCCTCAAAGCAGCATTCAACTTGCAGATCCTTTCAGTATTTCAAGTAGCATTACTTATGTAGAATATTTTTTTAATTGGTACTTCTAAAATATTCTTGTACTACATCAAATGTTGATGGCACAAAAGGACTCTAGAAGGCAAAGTAAGTGATAAAGAGACTAAGGGGATTTAACCTGTGACATTTGTTATGTGTTTCATTTTTTATAAAAGGAAATAATTAAAACCATGTGTGAAATTCTGTATCAAAGAAACTGCTTCACCTAATGAAGTCAATATATTAACCCTTGACTGACATCTTCAGATAGGAGCATTTAAAAATGTTTGTTAAAAACCTTTGTTTGCAGAAGTTAAGAATGTTGTTCAGATTTTACAATCAGGCTCTCAGGAGGCTTGATATAGAATTTGACTAATCCTCTATATTTCCATCTGAAATAATCTGGTATCTCATGTGATTGCACTGTAAACAAGAATTGTCTGTGATTAAAATTTTACCTGAGAATAACTGTTTAGCATAATCAGTCTTCTGCTTCATCAATTTTGAGTTGTTCTCAGATGATACTTACTTCAATACCAAGTCATACTCTGCTTTTAAAGTGAAGTTTGATAGAGAAAGTTCACTGAAACTTGACTATCAGAAAACCTGTCTCCATGCATCAAAATCTTGAGCCCAGTGAATCACTTCTGAGATGACTGCAATTCTTGCAATTTTTGCATGTTGAATTTTTGTCTGCAACAAATTTGTCTTAAACATGTCTGTAGATTCCTGAGCTAGCTGAAGTCCAGCTGAACAAGACTGAGGAAAGCATAAGCATCTCTTTAAGAGACCCGTGCTAGACTTTCTAGTAATGAAAATTGTGACAAGCCGAAGTCCAGTATCATAGGCTTTTTCAGGACTAGAAGTGGCTACGGTGCATTTCTGAAATCTTTGAAGATTACCTCCTTACTAAGAGACGAACTCCCTGTTTACTTCTATAAATGGCTGAAAAATAATAATTTTATTCTGTAGCAATTTCGTATTTGTAAAAAAATACGTAGGGCTGACAGTTACAAAGAGCAATGAAGAAAAACAAGCAATGTTTTGTTATACAGTTGGCTTTCTCTTAAAAATAAAAAGAGTAAAACTCTCCTTGGTAAATTGGCACTCTACTCCAACTTTTGCTGCTGTAGTATTTAGAATGTGAGAGAAATCTGTGAGAACAGGTTGGTTATAAAACAGATAGCATTACTAAAGGTAAGTAGTAAATATATTTTCCATTTGGTTATCACCATGTACAAGGAGTATTTGTAGGCAAGTGAGCTGTTGGTGAAACAGTGATTTCTTTCTGTGAATATTCTATTTATAAGGGATTGTTGCATGCATAATGTATCATAATCCTAAAAAGCACATGATTTGTATTTTAATGTTTTTTGATCAGAATGTACAGAGAGACTTTCCTGAGATATTAATAAAAAGAGATTTTTTTTTTTGCCTAGAAAACAGATATAGAACAGCCTAAGGCAAAGAAATCAGGTCTTGCCACCTTAAAAAAGAAGCATGTTAAGGCAAATTAAAAACAAAAAAAAAAAAAAAAAAAAAAAAAACAACAAAAAAAAAAACCCCAAAAAACCCCAACACAACATTTCCTTTGTATGCAGATACACAGAGATTATGTAAATGACAAGAAAAGTTGTCTTTATTGTTCATTAAGATGAAAGGTTGTCCATTTTTGGAATCTCTAGCCACCTGATGTCTTATCACCTAACATGCTGTTTGGTTCAAGAACACAGTGACTAAGCAGGACATAGCTGGTGTTGAAGAAATGTCTCTGTCTGAGCATCCAGGAGTCACTCTGGCAGTCACACTCCCATGGTCACAGACTTTGGGCAGCTCCAGTGGGCTGACAAGTCCCTGTGTGACTCCCTGCATGCCCCACTCTCACACATACCAGGTTTCCCATAGTGGTGTCTCAGTCCTCTTGATCCTTTAAGTCATTTAATCACAGTGCAACAGCAAAACAACAGCCTGGGCTGGTGCCTCTCATGAGGGATCCTGGATAAAGAAAACCTTGGGGTTTTATACCCTCCCAGTCTATGCAGCAAGTCTTGGATCTTCCTTCTCAATCCTCTGCTCCTGTCCCTGTGCCTTTTGTTGTTCAAATGGTCAGCACTTCTTCCTGGCCTTTGCCTCATTTCTCTCCACCATCCAGAGCTCAGTCTGCAGCTGGCACTGCAACTGCACACTAAGCTACATCCACTGAATGATTTCCTCAACACTAGTAAACATATATTCTGTAGGGATTGCTAAGGGGAGAACGTCTTTACAAAATATACGTGTTGCTATAGATTTATGAGTAAAATAACAATGTACTTCTATGTGCGTGTATGTGTTGTTATAATTGATTAAATTGAGATCCTAGGATTGAAATGATAGAAATGTCAGTGTGTTTGAATTGTTTTCTCTTGTAAAAAAACACATAATGGTGTTCAAGTTGAATAATATCATCGTTAACTAAAAGTAAGATCAGGCCCACTGTATATGTATGAGTGGATACATACAGATCCACTCTGTGGACAGAGGTAAGGAGGTATTCATTACGCTGGTGCATCACTGTTTTTACAACACATTTCAATTCCTTCCCCTTTTTTGCATAGGTACACATTATAGACCATTTTAATGGCAAGAGGTAAACCAAATGCTACTCTTTATGGACCTTTCATGTTTATGAAAGTTTCTCTAAATATCATGTATAATATAGATGAAAAACTGAAAATATGTGTGTCTTTAAAATTTTGTATCGGCCAAAATTTCTGCTTCTCTACCATGATCAAAACTTCAGAGTCTTATTTGGTTCCTTTGCCGTATCAGCCTGTGATTTACAAGTCACAGTGTTTCATTAAAATTGGCCTGAAGAATTTTACAGTTCCCAATACATTCAGAGCTTCTTGGTAATAAAATTATTGGTGTGTTCATTCTCTGAATTATCTAGTCAGCTTGGGATAAGAAACATTTGCTAACTGTAATTTACTGTACAGTTCAGTGGGTTTGTTTGGGTTCGTTTTGGTTTGGGGTTTTGTTTTTTATTTTCTTTCAATGTTTTTTTGCTAAGTTGTTTCCTCCTTACAGTATTCAATTTGCCTGTATTTACATTAAGGCAAGCTTCTCCTGTCCTTTTGATCACTCCCTTTATTATTGTTTTGAGGACATTACCTTCTGGGGTGAAACTAATCTTATGCTCACTGCATCATTACCTTTTGCAATTAAATTAGCTATTCTTTGCCATTTATAATCATTAGCTGGACCCAAGAGAAGCCCAGACAATGCACAAGGTGTGGATAGAATCTGCTGAGAAGACGACAGTTAATATTTCTGTGTGCAGATTTGAGGTCAGATGTCAACAAATTGCTAGAACTCTTCCTTGGGTAAATGGAGTGTGTTTGGCATGGCAGACGAGTGCAACAGAATGAAATAGAGATATTAAAATCTAGATATTTCTTCTGGTTTTCATACATTTTCACAAAGGGGATAAATAGAGGTGTGGTTTTGATCATGTTAATCCAAACGACTATAATTATATTCCTTTTAGGTTTCTTGTCCTGTCTGGATTATTCAGCAGCATTCATGTGGTCTTGGTCCAGAACAACAGATAATATCAGGCAGTGGCATTCCAGGCAAGGCAGAATATATTTTGGGGAAGATTTCACAGGCTATCTGGATAAAAGTGATGTATCTAAATACAGAGGATTTTAGGAATAAGCATGAGATGCTTTCTTGGCAAGATCCTTGCTGTTTTTTCAAGGCAGGAAATACCTTGTGGAATTTAGTGGAGAATTTTTTAGTGCCCCATTATTACTGCAACTAGAATAAACATAGATTAACTATAAGAGGGCAGAAAACTGTCAGAAGAAAAATAAAAGGGAAATTACTGGATCAGAATGAGAATAGAAACCAGCTCATAGAGTTGGAATCAATTTTATTTAATAGTCTCCTTAATGATAGAATAGAAGGAGGAGTGAAACAATGAAAATTATTGCTGGCGGAACTTGGAATGCATCATCAGCATATAGGAATAACAATATATTTTAGAGGATGAATTTGATGTTTAGTTTAATTTTTGTAGTATAAAGCAGGAAACTTGTGTTTAAGGAATAAAAATATTTTCTTACTGTAATGTAAGCTCTCTTCTACTGTAACTCAGCACTTAAAAATATGTGAATTCTGTTACTTAGCTATTCTGAGAATAGCTCTAAGCTGCCAATATGATGAGGCTATTTGAAAAGGCAGATAGTTTTAAGATGGTTTGGTAGTCAAGAACAGTTATGAAAGGACTACGTGGCATGGTTTTCTGCAGTTGGAGGAATTGAACTCAATTTACAATCCTCATCAACCTTTCTGTTTCTGTCAATAACGAGTCAGAAAAACACTCATGCCTTTTAATGTCAATCTCAAAATAGTCTGCCTGGGTTTGTCTGCTTAGTGTAGCCCTTAATATATCTTTCTTCCAAGTGCTTTCCTGTTCTGTTCTTGATCACATAGCTCTTTACTTGGAAGGGAGCAGGAACAGTTGGTTCACTGTCTCCATGCTGCTTGTGGTTTTCCTAGATAATTTTTGTACCCATGAACATTTAATATATATAGGGGTTTGAGATTTTTTTTTAGAGGACAGTGCCTGTGCTTTCCTCTTTGTACATCAGACCTTATGTAATCAAATTTTGAAGCAGGAAAATCAACCTCTGTCCTTCATATTTTGACAAAAATAATTTGGAGTTGTTGATACTTTTATTTGAATACACAGAAATCAGTCCTGGATCTAGGATATCCTAGGACAGGTTTTTTTTCAAATATTTTTTTGGTACTTTGTTTTTGTAAAACCCCTTCCTTCATTTAGGATAACATAAACAGTTATATTCTGATCATGTTACATTGTTTAATTTTTTTAGAAAATTTTTTTTCTTATTTCAAAGTGTTGCTCTCCTGCAACTGTAGTATAATATTATGCTACCCTTCTATTTTTCTTTTTGTGTCACCAGATTTAGCCATTGTAACCACTAAGCATTTAGGAATAGTGTAAAATCCATCAGTAACCATTTTACACTGTTCAAGATTTCATTTTCTCCAGACTTCTTTTCTGAAATCAATGTGATCCTTGTGCATTGCAAGAGTGATTCCTAATTTTGTTGTTTAAAAGTAGACATTCAGTCTTACTCTATTCCTTTCCTTTTCCTTAATGCAAGTCCTATTTTGTGTTTATAAAATAATACCATGAATTGTTTACCTAAAGTATCCAGTGAGGCCCTCACACTTGCATGACTTCATCCTCTGGGCAGCACAGATCCTAATCTTCATGCAAGAATAATATTTAAAATGCACCTATGTCATGTTTTCCTTCCTTTTGCAGTTAGCTTTTCTGCATTTAAATAAGTGGAGGAAAGAGTTCAAGGTAAAAGAGCACTTACTTACCTGTCTGTATATTCAGTATGAATTAAAATTGCAGCTAAGGTGGTTTTGAACCTGCATTTGTGATTCTGAACTACCAATTTCATTTCCTTTATTTCTTGGATTTACAGGAAGGAAACATGTAGACTTCCTTATGTTACATAAGAATTCCTTTTTATGTATGAAAATTTCTCTTTTTTATCTCCAAATAAAATTGTCCTTTAAATCCTTGGAGCTGCTTTCAGGTTCATAGATGACATGAAAAAGAACATTGAGTCGATTAAGAACTTGGCCATATATATAACTGGAAATCTGTATAAGGAAAGATGTCATTTAATTTACTTATGAGTTGCTTGTGAAGACAAGGATGAGTTGGCCCATATAGCATATAGGTGATTTTTTCATATGTTGTTAAGAAATATCACCGTATGTGCTGGCCTCAACTCTAAACTTTTGACTGAAAAGAAGAAAAATTTGATCTTTTTATACTAGTTTACATTATAGGAGTTAAAATGAGGAGACATACTATGTCTGGAATGCTGGAGACAGTATTGTCTACTGCTGACAAAGACCCTCTGCCCTGCATCATATTTTGATGATCATATGATGCTTTTCATCTCAAGAACAGGTTTTTTAAATACCTGAGAAAATATACTCCCTTTGTTGGTTCTGTCTTACTGTCAGTGTTAACATTTGCTTCCCTACCCCCAGTCTAAGTTTTTAATGGCCAAGTCTACTTGCTAAAGAAACTTACTTTAATTTTTGAAATTACCTACATAAGCTATGAATATTCTGTTGAGCCTGGAATCTAGTATGTGTCAAAAAATAAAAAGTGAATTTTTTTTTCCAGTGGCCTATGCAGTGTTTTTTGTTCCTGTTAATAACATGTGAGCTGTAGGATGGTTTTCAGACAGTATTTGTTCTAGAGGAGGAATGGTGTTAGAGGAGTAGGTTTTTGGCCACAGTGTTACATTATTCATTAACACATGAACAATATATGATCTTGCATGCTGGGAATTCCACGTTCTTAAAAAAAAATTCTAGTTGTAATTTCTAGATTGCTAATCATCGTGCTAAAGAAATATGATATTCTTGGTGGATTTGTAGCAATAAAAATTTAGTAGCAAAATACTTACATGAACATTTATACAATATACAAATAGATTTAGGCAGTTTAGTATTGACAGCTTTTATTTGGTTGATATCAGTTAAAGTTTACGTAAAGAGTTTGTACGTTTTAGTCTTTGTCATGCATCAAAGCATAATATTTGTGCTGAGAAATTTACTATTAAATAGAATATTGATGTTGCATTAGGATCCAACAGGATCCAGTGCAGTAATCTGCTTTTGTGAAATAATTCATAATGAAACATTTTGAAATGTGAAAGTTGTGTGAAAGATGACCAAATAAGTCTGCTGTTTGTGTAGCTGCTTGAAATGTGTGTAAAATTTATCTGATTATATGCAAATATTTTGGTTTTCCTCTTCTTCTTTAGGTATTAAACAGTTTCAGTAAATGATTGGAAGTTAAAGTAATTTGCAGTGTAGGCAGCTTTGATTTCCCCCATGTTCACATGAAATTGGGGGATAACTTGCTATACAACTTCAAAGAGAAAGTTGATTAATTTGGACCTTCGTTTTGTTAACTGTGGAGATGCAGCGCTGCCTGCTCTAGGACATGGAAGCCTGTTTTTGGAACTGAAGCCTTTTTATCTCACAGATTGTAGATTTGTAGTCTAGTATCTACTGTTATTTTAACAGGCATGTATGTGGTGACATGGGCACCTGGACCTTGATTTCTTTATTTTTAAAAGCTGCTGTACATTTATCAAAAAGAGTCTTTGACGCTAAAATTCTGTTGCTACAGACAAAATTTGGCATTTTGACATGGAAAAAAATCTTGTAAGACTGTTAATGAGGCTAAATGCATGTGTGTGTGTGTGTGTGTGTGTCAGCTACAAATCTGTGCAGTGTGCCCGTATTGTCTACCTACTGTTTTAACAGTGATCTGAAACTGTTTTAGTTTATAGAATAGTACAGTACTTCTAATAATTTGGCATATATTACACTGAATAAGCCTTTTAAAAAATTAGTGATAGAAAATCAGCTCTAGATTTTATTTGTTGTTTCTTTATTTTTTTTCTTCCATCTTTGGATTTCGTCTTCAGTTGCACTTGGAGCAGCCGGCTGTTGAGCAGCTTTGTCTTCATTGCAACTAATTGCATTTTAGTGTTACATTTAGAAACGTTGCCAGCTTTGTTTCATTGTTTTAGCTCTCTAGTTCCACAGCCTTGGAAGGAAAAGGACAATTAAAGTTTACTTCGGGAAGATGGAGTCCACACCACAATTGTACCCAGATTGCCACAGCCAACGATACCACTGTCCGAGGGTGGGATACACGGAGCATGAGGTAATGAGAGCTGGCTGTCATGTTCTCTAGAAAAGACAATCTCCTTTAGAGGTAGATTTTTGCATTGCTTCTAGAATAATTTTTTTGCTTTAAATTATAAGTGGCAAACCTATAGTTTATAAAAGGAAGAGAAAGGCTTGTGTAGTTGATATAGTTACAATTTAACAAAGAGTTTTCTCTGGTATTCCCCCTCAGCTTCAATTCTAACTTGTATATTGAGTTTTATTGAACTATGTACTAGTCTCATAAGGATTTGTTCAATACATAGGAATTACCTGAATGAAGCTGTTTTGTAATGCAACCTGAAAATGGTTTAACAACAGTCCTGACTATGAACTATCTTCATAGCATTTAAAGGTGACTTTAATCTTTGGAGGAAATTCACAGTTTAAGTTCGCCCTTCACTTCTGATTGTAACAAAGTGTTCTATACTATATTAATGATTGTAGCATACTGGTTATAAGAAATCACTGAATCGGTCAAAATCATAACCAAATAAAATCTTTGAATATACCTAATAAGGCATTTTCCCCCTGCTTAGTTGTGATTTTGATAAGCAAAGGAGTGATGTTGTGCACATCTGTTGCCATGACTACTAAAGCCTCGTCAAGCTTTTTTAAAAGTACACTTTATCCCCTTAGCACATAGTAATTTATCACTAAACTGAGAAGACTGATGTCTTGTAATAACTTTTGTTGCTTTAAAGGGCGATGACTTTAAATTTAGTTCAGTGGTTCCTGCCAGCTCAGAGTTGTAGCAATAAATCCTTTGTTTGCTAATCTTTGTGGTTTTGCCAGAAAGATTTATTTAATGGAGGAAAGATAAAAATACAATAATTAAAAGTCACTTCCTGTATGCTTATCATCGTGTTTGAAAGTCCTGTTCTTTGCCTTGTAAAATGATATATAAAAATCTAATTTTATGTAATGTGTATACTTAGATTTAGAAAGACAAGAATGGAAAGAGAACAAAGGAGAAGGGGTTTTGTTAAGTTGCTTTCTTTGTGGTGTTTCTGTAATCCTCTTTCTAACCTGTAGCATGCAGATCTTTAACCAAAGCCTGTGTTTTGAAGAGAGAATATTAAATATTGTAAAGTCTGCTTCTTGCTCTGTCTCATTAGATAAGCATCTCTATCTTGCATTAAAGGAATTATCTGAGTAATTTCTATGAAAGCTAGATAATCTGGATATTGTAGTCTGGATCCTCAGTGAAGGGGGGGGTAGTTTGGTTAACAGAAGCAAACCCCACTATTGTATTTACTTTAAGTAAAGCAGTGAGTAGATAGCCCTTAAACCAGTTTGATAACTAGGCCGTGCCAAAGAGCTGTTTCCAATATACTCAAAAAGTATGTGCAATAGTAGGTCTGATCTTCAGTTAGGCTGTAATGTGTCTATTAATTGAATATTTTGTAATAATTGGTTAGGCTAAAAGTAGGAGTTTAAAGTCAGGGCAATATAAACTGTGGTAGTATAAGAAGCATAAAAAGAGGAGGGAGGGAGGAATCAAGGACAGAGAACTGTTCTAGCAGCAAAGCGAAGAGAAATACTAGAAGTAGCTAGAATAGCTGCTCCTGCAGAATGTGGTTATGATAGCTGCAAGATAGAGGGAGTACATTCTTTTGGACATAGCAAACAAATAAAGGGAAAAAAAAGATTGTCAGGAAGAGTCCTTGACTAGACTAAGCAGCAGTGTTAATCAGAGAGGAGCTTGTGAAGCAGAGAAGACAAACACTAGGCTGATTGAATTTAGAGAGAGAACTTCATCAGGAAAATTCAGACTCCAAGGGTAAATTCTAAATAATATGCAAGAAGAATAATATGAGAAAGTGGAGCCAATAGCTGGAGAAAATGTTCATGTGATCTGGCATTAATCTTATGATGTAAGTGGGAAATTTAGTGTACGTGTTATTGCTGTAGGTAGGGTGAAAAGTGACGAAAAGAATATTCGTATTTGGGGAGGAAAGGGATCAAATGGATCCCATAAGTTGGGATAAAGTGTTTCATGGTGAGTAGTCCTGAATATATGATGAACAGTAGTATTTTTAAGCCCTTGCACATGTCTCTAAGTAATGCAATAAAAAAGTGATAGGTGCAGTGAAGGAAGAAAGAAGTATTTTACTGCAGCAAGCATGCTTGAGACTTAAATTTTTTGCCATATACCTATGCCAAAAAAATAAGTGGAAGCTTGAATTCCACTCCTAGAATACTTGGTAGAGAGGCATACCTGAATGATATCCTTAGCCTCTCAAACTCTGAGAAGAGTGTTGATGCTAGATATCTTAGTAATTTCACTGGCGACTGCCTGAGCTGTCAGGATAGGGCTTAGTACAGGCCTGATAACTTTGACTCAGTCTTTCTGGAGCTATTTAGCTTTGTATTTGTAGTTAGGTATTATCAGCAAGAGACTATCTGATCACAACAGAAGACTATAAGAACATGTAGTTCACACAAGAAATAGGACGCTTTGGTCAATATGTTTACGGAAGAGAGCCAATTTTCATTTAAAGAAAAACAAAAACTCATGAAGTGTTGAAAAGTTCTAGTGGAGATTGTAGGAGACGGTCAAGTCTAAGCAGAACTTGAGATGATATATTGATGGCTTGGAGAAAACTGGTCATACAATAGCAGAAACAGGAAAAACCAAACAACCCCCAAGTTTAAGAGGCAAGGTAGGGACACAAACTGATGGCACGTGATGTTTTGAATAGATATGCTAGGTTGTTAACAGTATTACAGATGTTTTCTCAAGTGGTCCAGATGGATGAGGTTGCGTCTGCCTGAGTAGTTTAAGGGCCACAGGTAAATTGGTGATAAATGCAAGAGCTCAAGAAGGTAAATTCGATACTGAGCTGTAATAAAAACCTGTCATTGATACCTGTTGCAACCTTTGCATCTCAGCTTTTCCTACTGAAGTAGATGTCATGAAAAGGGAATTAGTATAACTACTTAGGGGTGAAGAAGTTCTTACCTGAAACTGTTGTGCTTTAGTTGCAGACATTTATAACAGTTGTTACAGAGTTGTGCTGGAATCATCTGGAACTACTATTTCCTTTTCGCTCCAGATGATCCTAATCAGAACAAACATGGAAGGAGCAAATTGTCAAAGCAAGCTGAGAAATCTGTACAAGTCACTATTGTTAACAACTGGGAATTCCCTAAACTCTGCCCTAGCAATGGGAACTCTAGGTCTGTGGGTGCTACAGGGATTATACAAGTTTCCAGGGAAACAGATTTCTGCAGATAGAGTGCAGTCAGCTTTTTATAGACCATTTAATTTTTTTAATGTTTTACAGGCAGATATATTGTATAGAAAATGCACACGGACAGCTGGTACGAGACCTGGACTTCAATCCCAATAAACAGTACTACCTGGCTAGCTGTGGAGATGACTGCAAGGTGAAATTCTGGGACACGAGAAATGTCACTGAACCAGTGAAGACACTAGAGGAGCATTCCCACTGGTAGAACAAATTATCTGCATGCTGTTTTGTGGGTGGATGGCTTATATCATTTATTCAGCTAATTATTTTATCGTTTAGGAACAATGCAAACTAACTATGTTTGTACTATTGTGCCTCATCATTTCTTTGCACAGAGGAAAAGTTTCAGCATGTCAATGTTCCTTGTGTAATTGTAAATTAAGAGTTTAGATAACATTGGTCTAATTGGCAAGAAACTGTTGTTAACGTTGTTGGGAGATGGGGTACACCTTTGAGAAGCACAGCGCAGAACTTGGCCCGTGGGGCCCAGCTGGGACACAGGTGTGCCTTCCCAAATGGAGCCTGATGTGCTGCACCTGATGTGCAGTAATAAAGCAGCTGCCATCCATCCTTCTGTTGTCACATGGTTGAAATGTTCAGTAATGCAGCTCAACTTTTTTTACGTTCTTCACAGTCCTTAAGTCAAAATATGCAAGTGCATAATTTTATTCTCTGAGATAACATTTAGCTCCTGTATCTACTGCACTGGCCTGTGGCTGGAGTAAGGAGAGAATCTTGCCTGATGTCTGCAAATTTCAGTGCTTAAGAAAAGATGAATTATTCATATTTTATAAAATTTGGGTTGGAGTAATTCTTGCAAAATAGATCCAGTCCCTAAATCTACTTTAACGGAAGTGAAGATGGGAATTAACAGAAGCATTATTTATACTTTTTTTCTTCAGAATATTCAAAGAAAAAGAACAAAACAAGAACCATAAGACATTTTGGTATTAACTTGATATGTAAAATGTAAAAATTGAAGAGAAATATAGTCCTACGTTTGTTTTAGGATCTGTTTTAAACTTCACTGTAAGAATGTTGTGAGATTTTTGTTTAAAAGGCTATTTTTAATCCATATTTTGCTTTGGGGAAGTTTTTGTATTTAGGACTTAAGTACTTATCTGGATTACTCAACAATTAATTGGCATGTACCCTCAAGGAATGATACCATTGAATGGTGTGATTTGTTATTTTTATTTTTTTAAAAATTTACTTGTTGAATTTTCAAGACACGTCATAGAAAATAGATTACATGGAAGCTTAAAAGTCTGATGAAGATGGAAAAAAAATGGCCTTTGGAATAAAGCATGTTACTTCTATGCACATCCAAAACATTGAAAAGATCAATTTTTAGTGTGGCTCTTAAAAAAAATTATTTAACAGTGATGTACTACCTACCATGAATAGTGTCTTGTTCTGTCTGCTTTAACTTTTTTAGGGTCTGGAATGTCAGATACAATCATTCTCATGATCAGCTGATCCTTACAGGAAGCAGTGATAGCAGAGTTATCCTGTCTAATATGGTATCAATTTCTTCTGAACCATTTGGCCATATGGTAGATGATGATGAGCTCAGTGACCAAGAGGACCAGCATCAAGAAGAAAAGTATGAAGTTTCCTGAGTTTTATGTAGATGCTTATAATTTGTCATTTCATTGTAATGGTTTACATGCTATTTTTTTTCCTGACTAGGATTTTTGTGTACAGACCTTTCAGGTAAGTAGTTAGAATTCCCACTTTGTTCTTTATTCAGTCTTGGGTGGAATACAGTCTTTAAATCTGATTGACATGGTCACTCCACGTTCACTGGTACGAAGGGAATGGTGATGCTGAGGATCAGTCCTAAAGTCCACTGGGTTGGTGAAAAGATTCACTTTAAGGGAGCTCTAGTTCAAGTCAAGCGTGTAGAATAATCTGGGTTAAGTTAGAATTTGAAAATATGCTTTTGTGTTTTCTGTGTGTGTGTGTGTTAGGACCCTTAGGAAATGTTACTGTTCTAATGATGAGCTTCTGCATGGGCAGAAGAGAGGAAGTATAAAGACTTTTTTTTTTTTTTTTAATTTTGCTCTTAATATCTCTGACTACTCTGGAACTCAGTAACAAATCAGACCTAGATCAAGCAGACCAGAAGCTTGGTTTCAACATTCTTAGTGGAGAATAGTGCATGCTGTTGGAAAATGTTGTAAACCCATCCATTTGGTTCATATGGAATCAAATATTTTCCTTGTGAATTTTGTAGGGATAGGGTTTTAGTAAATTAACTGTATATATGTTTATGTAGGGAGTTCTGTAGATTGAGGTTGGGCCAAGACTTTCTAATTTTGTGACTAGCTTTTGTGGTGATCTTCAGCAAACTCTTCCTTTAAAAAGTGAATCACAGAATGGATTAGGTTGGAAAAGACCTCTGAGATCGGACTCCAACCTATGACTGTACATTATTATTGTGTTAACTAGACCCTGGCAATGACTGCCACCTTCACTCTTTCCTCAAACACCCCCAGTGATGGTGATTCCACCACCTCTCTGGGCAGTCCATACCAATTTCTAATCACCCTTTCTGTGAAGAAATTTCTCTAAATGTCCAACCTAACCCTGCCCTGGTATATCTTGAGGCTGTGTCCTCTCCTGCCACTTGCATGGGAGAAGAGACTGATCCCCAGCTGGCTACAATATCCTGTTAGGCAGAGTGGTAGAAAGCAGTAAGGTCACCCCTGAGCCAGAATAAACAACCCCAGCTCCCTCAACCCCTCCTCATATGACTTTACTCACTAGACCCTTCATCAGCTCCATTGCCCTTCTCTGGACAGCTCTGCAAAGCTGTCTGCAATGACACAGGCAGATTAACTCCTGAATGATCTTTTAAAATAAAGAATAGTCAGATGTGATAAAGAAGTTACAAAGAAGATCCCCTAGTTGCTCAGCTGTGTTTGCTAGATGTTTCAGATAAAATTCTAAATAAAGTTTAGGTTACTTTCCTAGTGCATTTTTAAGGTTGCTCTTGAACCTTAATATTATTAACACATATGTAGTTTTGCTCCAAATAGTTTAAAGGACCTGGAAATGATTCTTTTTTAATACTAAATAAGAAAGCTTTCCATATCTAGAAATGGTTTATTTTAAATGTACGGGATTTTTTTAGAAGATTTTCTCTACGTATTGTAAGTGACTGAAAAATCAAGGAGTAGCAAATTAAATACCTAAAAATTTGCTCACATCAGCAGTATATACTTACTTTTTAGACTGTAACTGAGTTACAGTGTTTTAAATATAGAATCAAAGAGTGATTTATGTTGGAAGGGGTCTTAAAGATCACCTAGTTTCAACTCTCCTGCCATGGGCAGGGGGCATCTTTTGGTTCCTTATGTTTGGCTGGAGATTGCAATTTATTCTGTTCTGGATGGAAGAATAATAGCATTAGTGGAAATGAGAAAGAGACCACATTTTTTTGATATGGTGGGAATGCATTAAAAATATCACAAGTAAATAGCATTCTGACAGACATTGTGTAGTAGATTATCTGGAATTCTGAACTTCTGTGGATTGTAGACTGTGTAGGTTGCCTCATTAAAACACAAGTCATTTTTCTAGAATAGGAATTTTTGGATCCAAGGTCATCCAATGCAATACAACAAATATAATGCATCTTTTCCCATGGCTATGGGATGGATGTAAACCACATCATGACTTGTATAGTAATGATGTAGAGCCCTTGCCTGTTCCCAGAGGCTACTAGAGTATCAATTCTGCATTTGCTTTATAAATATGTGCTTTTCAGCTGCTCATCTGTTTTCTATAAAACCTGGGAAAGCTTTTGTAACCTTTGCTTGGTGCTGTGAAAGTCTTGTTTTAGGCTCCCCATTGCACCCCCTTGTTATGAGTTGAGTCAGAAGGATGTTTGCAAGCTGCTGCAGCCTTGAACTGTTGCCAAATGAATGTCTGTTTAGTTCTGAGTGCACAAATGAAGGAGGACATAACAGCTGTGGGGAGTACTTCTTGTTAGTCAACCACTAGTGCCAAATATTTTGGCTCTGATACCCTCCTAGAGACCTCTGTGAAGAGTCTGTTACACCATTCCATGGGTACTGTCTCTTTTGTAAAATACAGGTTTTCACTCTGTAATTTAATGGGGTAGGGGTGTGTTTGCTTTTTTTGGTTTTTGGTTTTTTTTTCCTTGGGTATGTTCTAGATTTTCGAGAAAGTGTTATGGTCTTAGAAGGTTCATTTATCCTGTTTTGGAGGACATCTGATTTGTTATTAAACAGCATACAAATACTGATAAAGAGAATGTGTTTTCAGGTGTACCTTGAAATACACCAGGAAGAGCATGTATTTGTACAACTAGTGTCTCTAGCCAGTCACCTTCAGATTGAGTACCATAGCTCTCTCAGAAGGTTAAAATATCAAGTGGAAAGAAAGGAAAAGACTCTTTCTGCATTTTATTTGTCCTGAACACAATCACTTGTGAAAGTCCTCCTTGGATGAAATATAAAAATTATGAGTATGTATCAATTTTATTTTCAAAGGTTTATTGTTTTTTCTACATAGTAAAGTGCTCATATTTTGAAAACATTGCACAGTTAAAACTCCTTCCTGAGATCTTTCAGACTTGTTAATTTTTAATATATTTCAGAGTAAATTTCCTAATTTTTACTGTATTTCTTAAATGGAGAGAAAAATAATATGTCAGTTTAACCTTCCTTGTTCAACCATGTAGAGCTATGCATGAATCTACCCACTCAATAATTCTTGCCAGATTTATTGCTGTAGTTGCCTGATTTTTAAGGTTCCCAATTGAAAATAATTATTTGGAGATAATTTTTTTCAAAAGAAAGGAATTCAAGTTTGTTGCATAGTGAATAGACAAACTAAAAGACCCTATATTGCATTCTTCATAAGAATTTCTTTTTAGTGTTTTCTTCAGTGTTTGTCTGTGTTGACATCTTGGGCTTATCTGCTCCCATCTTAGAGACCAGAACATGCTTGAATAAGCAATATAACTAGGACTGTTGCAAGAAGGATATGATGCAGCACTAGGACAGCATGTGCTGTCTCTTGTTGAAGTCAAGTGTCTACTGGTTCCTTTTAACTGCTGGTTTAGATCAGACTCTTAAGTCAAGTCTGTCTTTTCCCTACTGTTTAATTGCTGCTGTTGTTTCTCTCATCAGTCAAAAAAGGTAAGACCAAGCAGCTTCCCTGTGTCATGTCAAAGGTCTTCTTAGCCTGTATCATGTGTCTCATAGCAGTCAGGAGAAAAAATAATGGAAATAGGAAAAAGAGGTGTACTTCCCTTGGATATATTCCTAGCCCATGACTATTTGCAGTTCAGGGGCATTTACTACCTTCTAAAAAGTCTTTGGGGACTTCTGATTCTTCCGTGTATGGTTTTCCTTTGCTATTGGCCATATTCTTGAGTTTATCTGCTCTCATTAACTGTGTTTTTGTTTGTTCAAAAACATGCCAGCTGTGCTTGTATGGTTTTTGTGAAATTTGTCTGGGAGAAACATGCCAACTGTGTTTGTTTTCTTGCACTGAATTAAGAAAGGCTTCAGTGCTTTCTGCATGGGAAGCACAAAGCCACTGTTGGAAATAGGTAGTCTGAGAAGAGGCTGGAGTTGTCCACAGAGAAGAGCTATAGGCATGTGGCCAAAGGACAGCTATGCTATATTCTGGTCACGTCCCCAGTCTGGATTATTTAATGCACCATTCAAATATGGGGAAAAAAATAAAACACAGCCGAGAATCAAGTGCTGTACTAGTTCAGTTTCTAGCACTTTGATCCAGAGATAGAAAGAAGTATAGAAAATAAATGAAAACAAAACAAATGAGGGTGAGTGCTTGGGTTCATTTAGGTTTCATCCCCAAAACAGAGCTAATGTGCCTGGATAAGAACATGAGGAGTGATTTTCAATGCCTAGGTTTGAACAAATCTTTTAAAACATGGGATCATTCCACATCTGTCAATGCAATTGCTTGTCAGGCTGCTCCTTGACCACCGCCTTTAGTGGCTTTGCACTCTGCTGTTGCAAGAACTTTCTTCCTGCAACACTGAACTTGCCTGAGTTCTAAGTCTCCTAAAGGTGACTGTCAGCTCTGTATATATACTAGGAGAGCATTGGGAACTGTCTTCCTCCTAAGGGAGATAGTGACTGTCTTATATCCTAGTCTTTGGTCATCCAAAATTCTGATGTTAGTGAGTGAGTCTGTATGTTACTTTATTAAATTATTCTGATATCATTTTAATTCTACACTGCTCATTCTAACAATAAAAGAAAGCTGCTAGGTTCTTGCAGTTTAGTGTGGCCATCTTTACTCGCCAATCAGGATTCCTTTTCTTCAGTTACTCCAATATGTTTGTTTGCCTTACAGATTTAAATTATGAATTGTGTAGGTCTCTGTTTGGTATGCTGGTGATACACAGCATGAGGAGAATATTTGGAATCATAGGAGCACCAGCAGCAAGGTACATGCTGCGTCTACAGCAGTGTTTTTATTCTTCATAATTTCTGTGGCCGCAACTTTGTGACAAGGCTCAGCTGGTAATGGAGGACTTGCTCTTTAAGAGAAAAAACCTATTCCATCTCCATAACAATGAAAATATTTATATGATCAATAACATTTTGAGTTCATACATCAGTCCTGGAAACCAAGCCATCCTAAAACTTTAATTTTGTAGTATAAGCTACCAGTTCCTTTCGTTTTCTTTGGGGTTTACAGGCTTAAGATGTTTGCTGTTTTCACTGGCAGAACTGATCACTAAGGTCAGTATGCTGCCTTCTCCCTTACATTACATTTTTTGATGATATGTTCTAAAATAATGACAATCTTTGTTATCCTCTGAAGATTGTACCAGAAATTCCTATCAGAAAATACAGTTTTAGTGTTTTTCCTGAAGGCTTATGTTTCCATCTTTTTTGTCATAGATGTTAGCCATAATGTCCTTTGATAAAAACAGAAGATCTAACACGTGCAATTCTCAACATTTTATATTTAAAGCTGAGATATGTAAAGGATTAGTTCTTCCAGTACAGAGTATCTCACTTGAGATGGTGAAGTTTTTGATGAGATGTTATGTGTAGAAACATGTTCAGCTATTGGAATGGACCAGAGAGAAATGGTGGCTGCCCTCTCTGTAGAAGGAGATTTTCTTCAAAATTCTATCTAAAGAAGTTGGTGGTATCCACTTTTCATGATAGAAATGTGGTTTAGAGTTTTTTGAATAATAAATAATGTGGTTTCACAGTATTACATATGAACTGTACAATCTAAGGTAACACCTTTGTATATGCATCTGTGACTTCAGGAGAGAGATTTGTCAGCGTTCATATTTTGAAAAGTATTTGCCAAACATGCTGAGGCAGACTTTCAGGATTTTTTCACACAGCTGTCAGCAGTGTTAAATGTGATGCTGTTTTGCTTTTTATATTAATGTCTTGGAGAAAGCTAGAAGTCATAGGATTATGCTATGGAATCAACCAAGAGACCTAATTAATTAAAACAGGTTAAATAGTTTCTGTTTGGGGAGTGCCAGGATTCGGGACTATTTCATTGGTTGTGTAAGAAGCTGGGCAAAATGTAGGGCAGCATCACACTTTGGTTCAAAGACTATTTTTTTTAAAAGCTTCTGGTTTTCCTGTAGTATTTCTTTCTTTAACCCTTATCAGCAAGTATACTTTCCATAATTTATTTTTTATATTAGGACATCTATGAAACCTGTTATATAAAAATATGCTTTTCCTGTTTTCCTGGGGAAGCAGTTCAGAAAGCTCCTTTCTGAATAAAAAAAATATGATGTTTGGAATAGTATGAATGGCCAATTATTATCTATAAAAATATGTTCAAGAATAAACATACTTGAATTCAGGCTTTTTAAAGTGAGTGTGCAGTGTGAGCAAGTAGTGTGTTGTCTAATCTTACCAGAAACAATTTTCTCTTGAAGTCAAAAGGAAAGTGCATCCATGGGCTTAATCCAGAATCCAATGCTGTGCTTTTCAGGATTCATTTTTGAATGCTGCAGTACATGCTGCTGCTCTATTGATTAATTTCTATTTCATAGTGATTTTTAGATTAAAGAGGATTTAATTTTGACTGTGATAAGGAATTAGTGATTTTTACTGACTGAAAGCCATATTTTATTGAACACTGTGGTGACAAAACAGAATTGCAAGCACTGCACACTTAAGTGGTTGTTACCATGAAAAGTAATTGGAAATAACAGCTTTCTACATGGAAACAATTATCCAAGACTGAACAGGCTTCTTTCTTGAGTCTGTAACACAATTAACCTCAAAGTTATCTAGTAAAATAAAAGCTTCTCTCCCTTCATAGAAGCTGGTTGGGATCATGCTATTTGAATAAGACTAGAGGGAAAACACAGTCCATTTTCAGCTCTGTGTGGCACAGGTCTGTAATTTATGCATGATGTAGGTAGAGACTCCACATTTCATACTATGATTTCTTGGTGACAAAAGGAATGTGGTGCATTGTCTGTCAGTTGATGCAGTGCAAGAGCATATAGAAGAAAAGGTTTAGTCTGGTCAGAGCAAAATCTTCAAAATAAATAGGAAAGTAAGAAACGAAATAAGCATTTTAAGGGTCAAGATCTGGGGCAAGGAAGAAAATAGCTTACTAAGCTTGCCAGGCGTAACAAGGGATTACCAAGTATGCTATCAAATTCAGTCACAGAATCACAGAATAAGCTGAGTTGGGAGGGACCCACAAGGATCCTTGAGTCCAGTTGCTGGCCTTGCACATCACCATCTCTGAATCATGGAGTCAGTAGGCCAAGCACCTGCATCTGTGGCACGCTGAACTAGCTATATAGCATAGCTGCCCATGCTGTACATAGCTGTTTTGTACACACATGCATGCTATATATATATATATATATATATATATATA
>VWZV01003020.1:389537-694683 GCA_013397155.1 Irena cyanogastra | reverse complement strand
ATATATATATAGCTACACACAGCTGTTTTTATACCCATAACCTGCATTTTTTAAGTAAAAGCCGGAATCTCTGTGTTCTGGCAACAATGTGAATTATACGTATATTAAAGTAGCATAGAAGACAGTTTATTTCATGTCCAGCTCTGTACAGCTACTCTTCTTGTTAATCTGAGATGATTCTTCAATAAATAAATGTGTAAAAGATGTGTAAAATTTTATTTGGGATGCATAAATCGTTGTGTGACTCAGGAACAGAACAATTCTAAGTACCCTAGGTTGATACAGATTCAAAAATAGTGTCCTCAGCCTGTTCTTAGATTACCAAAAAAAGCAAACATAGCCAAAATGCAGAGAATTCTGAGGTGTTTTCTTGGAAATCTCTTAGCATCAGGTAAGGTAGTCTGCCTCTAAGTCATTCCTGTTGTGAGGAAAAAAAAACTCATCAGAAACAAGTTGGCTCCTGCTGTTGTTTTTTGGTTTTTTTTAATGTTTTAGAGCAGTCTTTCACATACCTGAAATGAATTCTGTTTTTTATTGCACTAGCAGAATCCTTCTGAACTCATTACCCATTGCATAATTTAAAGACTTATCTATTTTCATTCATCATGTTTGTAAAGGATGCTCATGGACAGTTTCTTTTGGCTCTCCTGTATTGTTCCTGAGACACGTCATTTCGAGATGATTTTTTTCCATCCTGTTTGTCTTGTATAATATCTAGCTCTTTTACACCAAGTGATCTCTTCCATAAGGATTTTCTGATTCTCAATAACTGTTTCAAGGCTGTGCCATTGGCCTGAAGAAGCACATTGCAATAGTATGCTTTCTTTTTCTGGGAAGGCACAAAATTTACTTTTATACCTAAGAGGAAATTCAGTGTATAGACAATAATAAAACCCAGTTAAAAACTGTAGTTATAAATGGAAATGCCAAACAGAAATTCATCTACAGGCTTGTTTCCTGGATGCTCATTCCCCTTATGACTCCCATAAATTAAATTAGATGAGCTGTGTTATTTAAATGAAACACTGAAACAAGTGTGAGCATACAGAAAATAGTGTAATCTAGAAGCTTATTTGTCCTTGTTTATCCAGCCTTTGGTTAACTGAGATTCCTGGTTAACTGAAAGTCGGTCGTGTCCCCTGACAGCCGTGTGCACTGTGCATTACTCCCCTGCTTATCCAGAGAGACATCTGAAACCTTCAGAATAATGGAGTTGTGGGTAAGTGGGTGAGCACTGCATGAGGCACATTGCTGTCTGGGGACATGACCAACTTTCACTTAACCAGGCATGTCAGTTAGCAGGAAGTTAGAAACACACATTGCAGGAGTTGAAGTGTCTGCATGTGTTTGTTGGCTCTCTGCTGTTAGATGGTTTGTATCAAAGTTCAAATTCAGGAGAACTGCAAAATAAGCTTGTTCTTTGCAATTAACCAAAGGCTGGGTGTTGGTTGTGCTGTGACCTTTTTTGGTTAGTTGACCTTTAATGTAGCACAAGTAAATGGTAAAAATCCTTGAAAATATGAAATTATTCTGAAGCTATCTTGGTTTTTTCATTAAACTCAATTAAATTGTAATTGCAGTGTTAGATTTGCAGCTGGCTAGGTAGGGCAGTGATACCCTGCAAAAGATCCTACTGTGCTTCCATCCAGGCTTTGTGGTTGCAGAACTGTGTGCTTTCAGAAAGCAGCAGGAAAGGGCAAAGGCAGCCAATAACAACACTTCATTTCTGTAGTAGCAGCATCTGTTTAAATGATTGAGTGGCATTCACAAGGCTCTTTGGCTTTGCTTTCCGTGAGGAGGGTTGCAGCTGTACTACAGGGCTGTTCCTAGGAGGCGGATGGATGCCTCTGAAGGGCTGACTGATTCTTGTCAGACGGAGACAATTCTCTGTGGCTGAAGGGAGCTCTAAGGTCATCCTCTGAAAACTCCCCTACCCTGTAGCTGCAGAATAATGTGCTGTAGTAGTATTTTGATAAGAGAGACTGGCCTTGGGAATGGAGGCAAGAAGGGCTGTGCTCAATTAGCAGAGTACAATCAATGACTCTTGAGTGGTTTGGACTTCAGAGAGTTTCCTGAATCTCTTGAATATTTGCAATGCAGAAGGCAATCTGTGTCTCTCCTATGATGTAGGTGACTAGGAGCTTGGCTGTTGCAGTGAGAGATGGGGTATGCAATAGTAGATGAGAATCTGGTGCGGATATAACTCTAGCAATGGGAGATAAAAATCAGAGTGGTGGCTCCATCCCCCTTCCATAATTCTGGAGAGAATGGGTCCAGGATGGCAGCACAGGAGAGACTGATGTTAGGGACTGCAACTTCTTACCTGTCTACGTATCTCTAAGACTGTGTATTATTTTAAGAATTCATTTAACTATGAAGGGGGAGAGGATGGGATGTAACATGATGAGAGAAAAGATGTTTGTAAAAAGTTGTGCGTTTAAATCATGCCACATAGTTTAACTTGCTTTAGAGAGTGAGAGAGAGATGCTTAGTGTAGGTTCTGAGAGACAGGAAAATGAAATTTAGAGACAGGCACTGAAATTTAGAGTAAGAGTTAATTTGTCCCTGTAAATGGAATCCTTTGCACTGACTTGACTTCACTGTCAGGTAAAACATAAGTACATGCAAACATAAGGTATAAAATATTCCCTTAGAACCTGCTACTGCAATCTTATACTTTAAATGGGATTTTTTGTATCTAGATGTTAGTGATACTTAATATGGTCTTTAAAATCAAATGTGTTCACAAATCCTTACTTTTTTTTTTTTGGTGTTTGTTTTTAATTTTAGGATTAAAGAGCCCCTTCAGGACAGTGTAATAGCCACCTATGAAGAACATGAAGATAGTGTATACGCGGTTGAATGGTCCTCAGCAGACCCGTGGCTATTTGCCTCTTTAAGTTATGATGGGAGACTGGTTATTAACAGGGTTCCGAGAGCCCTTAAATATCATATACTGTTATAATTTGTTTGAATTATTCTGAAGCTGTTAACTTGATGTATACAACTGGTAGGTATTGTTAAAAGTTTTTTTCAGGATCTGGTTTTTTTACGTAAAAAAGTTAAAATTTTGTTAGGAATATCTGTACTGATGTAGACTTGTAATTTTGTTTTTTGTATTTGCCTTGAGAAACTATGATGCATTTTCTGAAGGCTGTGCTACCTAGATGATTGAGGGGCTAATCACTTTGTGAACTCTAAAGTTTCTGGTGATAGTGGGTACATTCCATACTATTGCTTTATTATATCAGCTTTATGCAAATATAATGAATTATAGAAATGTTACTATGCTGATACAAAACTGGGACAATGTAGGGTTCATGTGGCAGAAGTGATCTACTTATTTTCAAGAATTGTATTTTGCATTTCTTGCATGAGCAGCCTTCTGCTTTTAGCTAGGACCATGTTCCGCTAACTGTTCTGCCTACAAATACAGTTGGGAGTGGTCTTAAAAGACTTTCTTAATACTGTCTAATATTTTAAACACTTTTTCTCCCATTTTTGCATGTCTTCAGAAGGAGTGGTTTTTGTGAAAGTGAAATCTTCAAAGTATATTTTTCATTTGAACTTTATGGTAGTATCAACAAAGTAACATCCTGCAATTTGTGAACCAAATACAGTTCTCAGCTATGTATTGTTACTGGAAATAATATTTGTCTTTACCAAAATCTCTGATACACTCACATAATGTGTTATCCCATATTTATAGGTTAAGTTGTGTTGTGAGGGACTCTGGAGCCATGCTACTGTTAACCTGAAAAATCACTTTAATATTTGTCTGTTTAGACTTTCTTACCCCTCTGGATCCATTCCAATCTTCAGCTGGCATGGTATAAAAGGCTTGCAGCTAAGCACAAAATATCCTTTGCTATATCCTACTTTTTGCAATAGGTGACCTAGACATTGGTTACTATGTTGTTACAAATGCTGAGAACAGGCAGATGTTGCACTGTAGGAGAATGCGCAGGAAATTTCAAGTGTAGGTGGAAGGCATGGTGAAACATGCCTGTACATATTGACATCCTGTCTTCCTCTGGCGTAGCTTGCACTAAGATGAAGATTCACTGCTTGCTCTTTGTGTCACCAGGCTAACTGTAATATTAATTATTCCCTGCTGCCTTTTCAACACTATTATTTCCCTTTAGCTTCAGAACTTGGGTACGTGTAACAGTGTTGGTTGTGGTAGCATTGTGTAAGACCACTCTGAAGAAATGGCAATGAACATGGGATGGAAAGATCAATACCAACCTCTTCCAGTGATCCCTCCTGTTGCTATGGCAACTGTTGGTATTAGTGGTGAGGGACAGCATGCTGCTCACCTCTGTCTGTCCTTACCCGCTCTTGGATCGAAACGTCCAAGATTTGTTTTGTCCACACAGCTGCTTCAGTGAGATCACATTTGGAGAGCATGACTGACTGCTATAGGCCAAAACATCTACAAAAGATGACAGTTGAATTCCATTTCTGGCTTTCTTAAGGAGCTTATTTGGAAAAATTCGTAGGAATGAGTGAAGTAATCAAATTACATCGTCTGTACTATTGTTTGCATTTGTGTTAATGATGTTGCCTATCTGCTCCAGAATGAATGCTTCGTTGGAAATTCTGATTATCTGATTTTCTATGTTTATATTTTAAACTTGTGCTATTTCAAATTGTTTCAGTCTGTAATTAGGCATGAGCTATTCACTAGTATACTGTAAGAAGAACTACATTTCCAAATCAGTAGTACTTCAGTTGTCTGAGTGTCAAAATCCTTGGCTGGTCTGCTGCTTTTTATGTGGAGCTTTTCATCAGACACAAAATCTTGTTGGGTGTTGTGTCTGTCCTGCCTGTGTGCCACCCTCTCCACCCACCCCTCTGGAAAAAAAAATGAAGAAACCTCTGCAGTGTATGCAGCAGAACTCTTAAAACTTTTTTCACATTAGCAATAAAGGTCTAATGAAACTTTGGCAGTGTGAATGTGATGGGGAAATTGCCTAACATTGTGTGGGATTTGACTTGATTTTTAACATGTAATAAATGCGGGATAGATTTCAGGCTAATTTTTATGTGACTGTATTTCCTTTAATATTGTAAGCTTATATGAACTGTAAAGCTCTGTAAACAAATAATAGCAAAAATATTTTGTTTTAGTCTTGTTAAATGTGTGTATCACTCAATAGGGAAGAAGAGAGTGGATGAACACTGGAAAGAAAGGGACTAGCAAATCCCTAGCAATTTGAATGAAAATGCATTACAGTAGAATCAGGAGTGCAGGAAGGGTCAATTTTGAATCATTTTCGGCTGTCTGCAAAGCAGGATCTGGGCTATGTGTACAGCACTGCCGCAATATGGAAATTGCCTTCTGAAAGGGAAGGCTTTTGACAAGGTTTCATCCCAGGCTGTTGGAGCTAGCAAGCTGCTGTAGGATGAAAGGAAGGGTTCTAAGATGGTTAAATAACCAATTAAAAGGCCATAGGAAGTAGGGATAAATCATCACATTTTGTGGCAAGAAGGTACATTACTAGGGAAGTCCACAAGGATCTGTGCCTAGGCATGTGCTTCACAGTATATTCATGACCTTTTGGAAAAAGGGCTGCAGAAAAATATGGCAAAGTTTGTAGGGACTTTTCAGAGAGGTAAAGATTATCAAAGAATTATGAAATGGCCTTATCTCATGGATGATAAAATGGTAGATGAAATTCACTGCAGGAAATGTTAAGTAACTAATATGGGAGAAAACAGTTATTTTACATGCTGTAGACCACCAATAGGGCTATTACTTGGAAGTAAGATCTTGGGGGGTTTTATAGATCTTTAAAAACATCAGCTTAATAGAGGTCAAAATTTTAATTAAAATGTTGGGAATTACTAGCAAGCAAATAAATAAAATAAAGCATTGTTAATCCCCCCAAATAATATATATTCATAGATCTCTGGTGTATATGCATTCGTAATACTCTGTGTAGCTGTGGTTTTTTCCATCTTCAGCCCAATGTAGTAAAATGGAAAGATTTTAGATGGAATGAGGAATAGCATGCAACACCTGTATGAGGATAACTAAATAGACTGAAAGGCAGATGGTTGGGACAGAATGATAAAAGTCCATAAAATCAAAAGTGGCAGAGGGAGAGGATGAATAGGGAGTGATTGTTCACTGTCTCTCCTGATACCAGAGCTAGAGGTTGTTGAATGTAATCTGCATATGATGGCTCAAAGCATATGAAATAAAGTGATCCTCAGAGACATGAAGGTGGGCTATGGCACTTGCCTTTAACAACCCTTTCCCCGAGTAAAAAAAAAAACCAACCTGACTGCACAAAGAAAAAAATCTCATTAATGTGAAAGTATACATGACTTGGAAGTAACTGAAACAGTACTTGAAAGATTAATCCAATAAATGTTGGTAAATATAAAGTCAGCATCCCTGGCTTAGAAAAATCCTTTTGAACCATCAGTTGGTGGACACTACAGAGTACTGTAGAGAATCCCCATGTGGTTGTCCAGTCTTTAATTAACTTCCTGGACATGTGCTATTTACCAGAAAAGGTAGAAAATGGAAATTAAAAATAATGACTTAGTCTCTAAAGTTTTGTGTCTAGAGCTAAGACAGCACATTGCTCCTGTGTGTTTCTTTGTGTCTTTGTCTCTGTGTATTTACTTTTGTTGTGAGTTGTGTTATAGGGGATTTCAGAAAACTCTCATGTCTCAGGTGAATTTCTTACAAAATCCTAGTATTGTTTTGGAAACAGTATTTTTGCAAAATACTCCTTGGCAATAACACGGCAAAGGCAAGCAGATTTCTGTACAGCAGGGAGTCCATCACTGCTTTGGAAGTTCAGATCATGCTCTGATGTCACAGCTCTGGGTTGCTTTCAGTGTCTCAGAGAATTCTGTTTATACAGTCATATAGCAGCATTGGTATTCACAAAATTATTCTGGTTTCAGACACCTCTTAAATTATTTTTTTTTTCTTCACAGATTGTGTCCAGGTAAGAAACTTCAGTAGGTCTTGATTTTGAAAAAGTGAGTTATAGTATTCCTTAAAGATGTCAGTCTTACTGTCTAGAAATTTGTTTTTCTATATTTGGTGCTGAAAATCTTTTTCATTTCACTATTATATATGTCTCTGGTATGGAGTTACAAAACTGCTTGATATGTGGTATTTTTACTCCACAGAAAGTGAATTGTTGAAGAAGAAATTAATTTGTAGTATTTTATAAAGGTTTTGAGCATGATCTAAGTGAAAGTGATCAAAGACAATAGAAATCTTGGCCATTTAATGAGAAGTTTGAAATAACAATCTGTTTAACTTGAACTAAAATGGTGCTAACTTAATATTAAAAAAAAAAAAACAAAACAAAAAACCCAACCCACCACCAAACACCAAACCGCAGTACTTAGTACTGACCTGGACTTTTCCTGTGGTGTTAGTGCTAAAATTAGCTTGATCTATCCTGAAGCCAATGAAGTTAATGAATAGCTTGTCAACATCGGAATGAAGAGCATACATTGGGTAGCTTAGGTAGTCTGGGTGTTTGCTCTTAGGCCCACAGTCCTTACCTTATACCTTGAAGTTGAATAGAAAGAATGGTATGATCTGGATTATGTGCAACACTAAAATGAGTTTAAAACAGTGCTTTGTAAAGAATTAGGCTTCCAGAAGATAGAATTTTCCAACAGGGAATAGAAAGCATTAATTCTGGATTGGCCTCTGCGTTTGGAATTTCTTAATCTTTCAGCCTGGTACCTCTGGCAGTATTTGAGACTGAAATTCTGCAGCTGATATAAGATGGACTTCAAGTGTCATCTGACTAGTCTGACACAGTAGGACACCACACAGGTGTCTTATATGCCTTTGATTTAACTGGAGCAGTGAAAAGTAGGTACTCATCATTAAGATCAGCATTTGGATACAAGTTTGTAGTGCTATAGAGCTTCTATTTGGCTTCACAGAGAGTATCCAGGATATTATTTTCTCTTTCTAGAGGATCTGAAGAAAATGCTTAAAATTGGCTTGTGAGGCCCGAGATACGACTGCTGTTCCGAAGCTGCAGAAACCATGTGGTTTCTGGAATAGCACATGAAGTGACTGAGAGAAAACTGCAAATCAGTTTTTCATGAAGCCTGGCCTTCCCATAAAGGGAGCTGCAAAGTGTGAAGCCGTGGATACATCCCTGAACAATTTGCACATTGCTTCTGCTCATTTCACGTGCCACTTGGTCAGTGAGAATCTAGCAAAGTGAGAAGAAAATGACATAAGCGGTTTTGGAGTAAAAGACACAGGAGAAGAAAAAGTAAAAAGGAGGACTGACAAATACAGAATGAAAAGTGAATTGAAAAGGACGAGATCAGGGAAATTTGAATCACTTGGAAAAGAGAAATAGAAAAGATGAAAGAAATTGGCAGAAGTGAAGAAAAGGGTACAGGGGTAAGGATTAAAAAAACAACCCCAATGATATTATCTCCTTGTTTTGGCCATGATGTTAAAAGTCCTTAAATTTCTTCATGTTAATCTTCCTATGTTTACTGATTTAAGTGTTAGAAAATTGCCATTTATGTTGCAGCATTTTAGTTCTGATATTGAAGATGGTTCATGTAGGTTAGTTATTAATCCATAAGTTATTAGTCCAAGCATGTACATTCTAGGGGTTTAGGATTTTTAGCTCTTCATTATTCTTTCCCTTTTGGTTTGAAGTTATCAAATGGGGTAATTAACCCAAGCCTCCAGTAAAGTGAGAGGCAGGAAGAAAATTTCAAGTGGGCTATTAATCTTGAGTCACACTAGTTAAATGTGCAGAAATACTTGTTTATGGCAGACAGTCTTTATCCCCCTATTTATGACTTCAAGAGAGTGTCATAGTCAGATCATCTCAAGATATTAGATGTGATTAATAAAGTATCTGAGGCCCACTCTTCCTTCCATACTAACTTACTTTACAGTAAAATAATTCTGAGCTGTTCTTGAGAAAACTTGTTTGATGCTACAGCTTTTGGTGCTATGGCTGCTCCTGCTTCTTAAGGGAGTCTTAGTCCTCCAGCACAGAAGATAGCTCTGGGGAGGAAGAGATGAATGAGTCTTACTAAATCCAGGAGTCAAGCATCCCGTGCGAAGATGCCTGGCAAGTGTTTGCCATTGCCCTGGAGCTGAAGCACAGCTGCCAAGTAGCTGGGCTGAGCAGGGAAGACCCTCTAATGGACCTTCTCAGCAAATTGTCCATTTATTGTGGTGCCATGCTAGGTTCAGGATTTTAGCAGGAGGGACTGTGGAAAAGCTCCTAAAGAGAATGAATTGAGGAGAATGTGGAAAACCTTGGAAACCCCAAAGATACCACATACTTACTAATTGTAAGTCTAGATGAGCTGAATCCTGGGGTGGCAGTAGACTTGGCAGACAAACTCACTGAGCCACTGCCAGCTTCTAAACATTTGCAGAGGACTGAGAAGACAAGAAAGACTGGCAAATAGCAGAAATGGTATTGATATTTGAGCTTTGTGGAACAGCAGTGCAGAGTTGGATAAGGAAATGTGTTTCAAAATAATGAAATTTTAGCCAAATTATGAATGTTTTATTTGTTTGTGTTTAACTGAGAGGTTTTTCTTATAAATACCAGTCAAAATACTGGCAAATATCAGAACTTAAGAGATCACATTCAGGAAACAAAGTGGGGATTATGCATCTTGTTACAGAGAAGAGCCAGAATTCTAACCCAACAGCTTATATGATTTCCCTTACACCACTCTGTTTTCCAGGGAGGATGGGTGGAATATGGTATATAATGGTAAATTGAACTTGTCTTTGAACACAGTTGAAAGGGAAAAAAAGTGTTAGTTTTTTCATCATTTGAAAGTGTTTCTGCTAAGGCAGGTAATGAACAAGTTTTGACTCTGCCTAGAAAGTAGTGAGTGGGGAGAATGCCTGAAATTGACTTTGCAAAGGTTGTGAATAGGAATCTGTTTTCCAGCATGCAGTTTGTAGGGTAAAGCACTCGAGGACTTCCAGCCATGTCTCAATATACACATGGAATGTTTTGAGAAGTTACCTATCTGACTGCTTCCAAACAAAGGATTATGCAATTCAGGATAATGATATGCACAATCAGGAAAGCATCTTCTTGAGAATGTTTCTTTATCATCATGAGAGTAACTGCATAACACATTTATTTTCAAGTATGAAAGAGTTAGGCTTGGGTGGATACATGTCTGCCAATAGCAGCTGGTAGGTGGATAGAGCCATAGATGCTTTGATGTTGCCTTTTTTTTTTTTTTTTTTTCCCTAGAAGTCAGTCTGGGTGAAGTGGAAGAAATTTGGTGCATATTAATATTGGAAAGTCTGTTGGGGAAGGCACAAATGAAAGCTTCATCACAATAGAAGCTGTTTAATCTATCACAAAGCAAACACCAGTGAACTTCAACAACTTCTGACCATCCTGTAACTTGTGAGGGATGGTTACTTGAATTCAGTTTCCTAGATGGATGCATATTTCTGATCTTTGTTTTAATCATCTATTTTCAACATTAATACAATTTGAATATCTTCAGTCTATTTTGTGAATGACTAAGAAAAATGCTCTACATTTTTTTTCTATTGCAGTTCACAGGCACTTCCTGTAACACAGGAAAAAGCTTTTGGTTTCGAGTCCTCAGCTGCTTTATTGGGAGGTAGTCTGGTTTCTATTTCTATGTCCTATAAATTCTGCAGATTTTGGACTGGTCATTGCTGAGGGCTGGGAAGGGATGAAGTCTGAGCATGACTGACGTGTTCATATTCATCAAAAAACAGAGTCAGCTGGAGAGAACTAGGGAGTAATTGTGCTGCAGTGCTCCCTCCCTCGCTGCTTTGCAGAAACACATAGGCTGTGGGGAGGAAGCTACCTGAGGTTATTAAGATTAATACTGCTAGAGATTTCAATCAACTCACACAAGGCTGCTCCTCAAGGCTGTCAAATGCCTACTGCCTTCTCTGAGTCAGGCGGGGCCACATCAATTTTGAATTTCCCAACAGAGATTGCTATGATTTATGAGTTTAGGAGGCTGATAAATATGCTTAGTTGAAGTAATTGAATCAGAATAATTTCAGTCAGCTGTGCTCAATTTATTTTGTCTGATAACCACAGGAGGGTGCAGTTTTGGATAGGGAGTTTAATTTCAAGGATTCCTATCACAGGAAGGACATTGTTGGACCTGGAACAAGAGCAACTTAATTCTGCTGCCAGGCCTGTATGACAGCCTTATGACCTGACTTAAGATCTGTCAGAACCAAACAGTAAGTAACTAGAGCTCTTCTGGTATTGCCCAGGACAGAGACTGAGTCAGGTCTGCTTTATGCATTGTGGGATAATTTCTGCTGGGAAGGGTAGTGAGAGTTTTACTACTTAGTGTTTGAAAACCACTTTACTATTCAATAAAGAATTCACTTGAGAGGGTGTTGTTCTTACCACTTGTTTTTAAAAAATTGCTTTCCTTCTTTTGAAATGTTTTCCCTTTTTCTGGAGTAGTGATGAACATCAATTTTATCCTTACATGCATCCCTGAAAAGTGCTCTGTGGAACTTCTAAAAATAAATTTGTGCCTACAAGTTTAGTATTTGTCTGTTGTAACTTTCTCACATAGGTGAAAAAAATGGCATTTTAGGTGGATTTTCCTAGGAAGAGTATTGAGTATAAAGGATGCTGTAAGACTAGAAGGTCAGCAGTGCTGTGATGGCTGGCTGAGATCTGCAGAGAATGGGCAAGCCTAGCAAGAAGAACAAGGGAGTGGGTGAAGTGTGTTGCAGACAAGTATTTTCTTGTTGTCATGGACAAGATATTGGTGATAATCTGAGAGCTGCAAGCAGGGCAAGGTAAGTAGGAAAAGGCAGTGGCTTGTGTCTGTCTCAGGCAAAAATCTTACAGGCTGCTGAGTGTAGCACTAGTACACTCCTCATGTTTGGAATACACCTGAAGTGAATTTCCTGGCTAGGAAGATGTTGTCTTCTCTGCTGCTTGGAACAGAGTTGTAGAGTGGGCATCTTCCAGCTCCATTTGTCCTATTAGGATTTTAGACCTTTGCATTTTGGTGTCTTTTCTCTGTTGAAACCTTCAGCTGCTAATGTTTCCTACCACAAACAGGATTACCTTTGTCTGCAGTTTTATGTTTCTTTTGTGTGGCTTTTCCCCACAGACTTTCACGCTGCATTTTCTAGCAACCCATCAGCTTTCTCAGAAGTTGTAACCATAGCCAGGCAGCACACCAGAGGTGACAGAGACTGCTGCAGGAGCAGCTTTCCCAAGAGTGATAATCTGTGTAAGATAAAAACGTTATATTATAAGGTTTATTCTATGATTAGCCAGGAATGTAGGCTGCTGTTAGAAATAGATGTTACCCCAGATGGTTTGTGTTGGCATGGATATACCAATGGCCATGTGACATAACCTGGCCTGCACATCAACTACTCTGCTCACCCATGGCTGAAGAGCAGTAGGGTAGGTCCTTTAACAGTGTGGTGAGAAAAAGCCATAGTTCCATGGGAAGAAATCCCTCTCTCTCTCCCTCTCTCTCTCTCTCTCTCTGACATGTTGTTCTCAAAGTTCCCTTGCCTTAGAATTTAAACATTTTAGGATTTTTCATAAACTTAACCTTTTTTTTTTTTTAAATTCTAGACATGATCATCAGTTTGGGGGAGGGGGGTGTCCAAATATTGGGGAACCAGTAGGAGTTGGAGATGAGGTATTCTGATGGCATAGAAAGATTTGTGACTCTAGAGACCCCATGCTTTAGGGTCCGTTTCAACAGTCTAAGTCTGTCAACATCAGACTTCAGTGTTTCAGGTACACTGAATTGCTATATTGAGGAAGAAGCCAGTGCACTCAGTTTGTATTGGAAAATAGTAACAAAGCCATTTTTTTAATAACAAAGTCCTGCTAAAATTCAGCTACCTAACTCTGGTGTACAGTTTAATTCCTGCAATTCATTCATGATGGTTCTTTTGACTCGTGATTGTTCTTTTTCTCTCCAAATAATTTGGTACCATCCCTGCCTGTTGTAACTTATTTCTGTACATCATATAAGGGCCTTTTCTGTCTAAAGAATGTCCTAGGAGGTGTAGGATCTCTTAGTGGCATGTGTTCTACTGTGGCAGCACTATTCTATCCAGGATTACAGCAGAAGTAAGTTAACTTAAGAGAAAAACATTTGCCAAGGTTTTACCTACTTCCCTTTTCCACTGCTCAGCACTTAAGGAAGAGGATTCGACGAATAACTCTTACTGCATCTCCTTGCTGAGATCTCCTTGCCATGAAGTGCATGTTGTGTCAGAGGAGGGGGAAGGATATTGTGAAAAATCTGCTGCTTAGTCAGGATATGGATATAAACCACAGAACATTTTCCAAATCAAATTTGGATTTGGGGCTTAGCATAAAATGAAGGCACGAAATAACTACATCCTGTGCAGAAAATCCTAATAGAAAAAGTCAAGATTATGTTGCCTTTTTCTGTGTGGTCTTCCGTGAGTAGAGAACAGCACAACAGCATGTGGCAGGACTGTCTCACTTGTGTCTTTGCTTCTGCTGCTGTGAAAAGCATTTTCAATATTTGCATAATTTAGAGCATGACATTATGATTTTCAAAGCTTCAAATTGGAGTAAAGCATTTACATAATCTAATTAAATCATGTAAATGTTTTATGATAATATTCAAGTAAGTGCGAAACTTGTTCCACAGATGCAGCCCTCTCTTAGGCCGTTGGGGAAACTGAATTTAGGCATGCAGATGTATGTTTCTAGCCCTGCATACTCTGGGAGGTCAACAGAGTACTTACTGAAGGCTCTGTTCTTAGTATAACCTCCAAAGCCTGCTTTGTAGAGTGCCATCCTTCCAAGAAGCTGGAAGGTAAGCTGGGACCGGAGGGAAAGGCAGAGCAGATTTAAAAGGCTGCTTGCAACCTCTTATAATTTGAATGAAAACGATGCTACTGCAGTATGTAATAAATTGCTTCCATTTCAGTGAACATTAAAATAATCCCATGGTGACCCTCTTAGCAGCAGCCGTGCCACATTTGGTATCAGATCTCAGAAAGCATGCATCGTACTTGGATGGGAAGCTACCAAGGGAAGCCCCACAAATCCTCCTGGTGACTGTTGGGTTTGTTTTTGCCTCTGGCTGCACTAACTCACAAAATATTGGAAGCACTTGGCCAGCATCCATGATGAGAGATGCTGTCTTGTAGTGAGATTATGTAAATAGTATTTTTTATCAGCACACTCTCACTAAGCTGTCTTCCACAGTAGTTCTTAGTGAATCCTGTTTTTGCCGGGTATACTACTGCAATAAGCAAATGAATTGAATCCTGATTTTCCAAATGTAGCCAAGCAGATGCTAAGCCACTACTAAGGAGATTCTTTTAGAAAGTACAGCAGCACTGCTTTGCTAAAATGAATTAGTGTAATTGACGAAAAGGTGGTTCTTCAAGCCAAGCTCCCTGTCAGTTCTAAATAAGCTCATTGCCATTGATTTTTATCAGTGCCACACTGATCTGCTCTAACTGGTGACAGAAATGTGTGTGTGTATACCCTGCCACTGTTCTGTGCTCTCACAGTAATTGTAATGTTTAGGTTAGGATGTTACCTGTGCCCAGGTGTTGATGAAGCCTGTGTGTTGTTAGAAATGCAGGATTGTCTGCAGACACAATGTGGAACTGGTTTGTGCCTATACCATGACTGTGTTGAGCCCAGCAACTCTGATTTTTATCTGAAAATGTGGCTGTCGTAAGTCTCCCCTTACAACATAGTGCAAAATCTGAGGATTCTGTTATTTATTGTTAAAGCGCATAACAATATCCCAAGGTTGTAAATTAGTTTGGAGCTCAGCAGTATGGAAAACTCTGAATATGTGAAAGTCATTGGTAAACTAGCTGACAGAAAGGTGAAATATATCAGTAGTGAATTAAGTCTTCTCTAATTAGACATAGAAATCTAATTACTTTGCAAATTTTTCGTCTGATTTTTAAGGGAGTGAAGCTAGTATAAATTTAAAAGGGAAGCAGAGATGTTCAGCACGTAGTGTGAACTGCCAAGGAGAAAACACGGTGACCTTATTTGCAGCTGCACATGCATCATGTGTAGGAATGCCTGTCATAGCCATAATGATTTAACATCAGGGCAGGCCAATATTTCTTGGTTCTTCCTCCGCAGTGTAGGCAGTTTCCTTTATAGGTGGAATGGGAAGCTGTAGGTGTTTCTGGTGAAAAATGGTAATGCTAGAGAGGTGCCCTTTACTACAAATCTAGCACTATTCGCTTTAGTTCACCCCCCAAAAAAGAATTTGTAAAGTCACAGCCTGGAGAATGAAGTCACAGGTGGGTGAAGTTTAAGTTTTGGTATGCTTGGACTCTGTTTATTTGATTACTCAGCTGTTGATTATACAATGTTAAAGCATAGTAGGTGACACTGGGGATGTTTAAAGCTGTTGAATTTTATTTTAAGGTGCCGAGACTATTTCATTGCAGGCAAGAGTCCTTTTTGTTTAAAACCTGCAAAATTTTGGGCAGGGTAGACATTTTACATTTGGACATGAAAACTCACAGAGCTGTTTAACTCCAAACATGAAGACATTTTCCTTAGAACAGCTTTTCATACTTAAGACGTTTTGTAAGATTTATAAGTGTTAAATGACACTAGATATCCCATGTGAATTGCTGTTATTAGTTCCATAATAAAATCCCTTTGAACACTATATTAACAGGGCTATAGTTGAAGCATTTGGGCATTGAACACTTTTTGTGTTCCAAGAGTAAGGACTTGGACAATCAAGTAAATATAAAATTTCTGACAGTGTTCAGATCAACTCTAAAAGGATAATAAATTATTTAAGAAAATATATGCTAACCCAGCCTCATGGCCCCATCTGATGTCTACTTTTATAGATTCAGTCATTTTGAATAAGTTGCTCTGTTTCTTTTAATTCTTTTTTTTTCTCTTAACCTGCTCCAGTCCACCACTTCAAATAATGTTTACTTCTCATATGGATATGGCCCTATTGCACGGGAACAAATTTGGGATTTAATTTCCTAGTCTTTGTCCTTAATATTTATGCATAATCTTGCAAATGAGATCACCGTTTCCAGAGGGAAAGAAGAATTCAGCTGAGTTTTACTGAAAAATTATGTATCCAGCCCTAGTGTCTCTGGCTGCATACCTGCATGTGCTTAAGACATTGAAGAAGCCACACGTCAATACTGCAGGAAAGTTGAATGTCCTAACAATACCAGACAGCCCTCAAAAATTTCTGAAAGAGAGCATAAATTGGATTGTATTAAGAAGTGTTCTGTGATTCTTAAACTCTGTTTTCTGGACAATAAAAATTTTTGACCACCAATATTCCAAAATAAAAAATAACTGACTTGTTCACGTTATCTATATTTGCCTTTGTATGTTGTTTCTAGCATAAGAGAGCTTGATTACAGAGGAAAATCTGTCTTTCTAGGTTCATTCAGTACTTTTTATGAAGGTGTTGGTGTTAATGCAACCTTAGTGTGTTCACTTAGCTTTTTAGCAAGTTCACTATTTTTACTGGTCTTTTAAAATTATTTTATATATGCTATAGTTAATGTCACTGACAGCATGCTTAACATGAATGAAACAATGAGCCATAGTCTAAGTTTCAAAAAACCTCAAGTCTAACATGACTCTTCTCTTGTCCTTGCTCAAACTGATTGGCATGTTATTCTAGTTGGCTGTAGTTTAAAATAGTAACTGTGTATCTGCTTTGTTTCTTGGGAACACTCTGGGTCTGTTAATCTCGGTATTCTGAACATAGAATCAGTTTTATCCTCTGCAGCTACGGTGTCTGTACACATAACTCAATAATTTTGTTTTCATAGTATCTAACTTTAAAAGAGATAAAGAAGGATCCCTATTGTAATTATAAGAAACAAAGGCACAAGATGGTTTAAGTTATTTGAGTAAATTGAAGAGATATCTGTGGATATGTGTGAAAATCTTTGCCAGGGTCTTCAGGTTCTGTCCAGAAATTCACTTTTTAGGTCCTCCTTTTTAGCATTATTGAAACATTGCTTTCTGTTGATATTTGTTAATGCTCTCATGATTAAGGAGAACACCTGTTGGTACAGTTTTACCTTAAACGTATAATTGGAAGAGGGTGCTTTTTCAGCTAGTGTCCAGATCTTACTTTTAAATGCCTGAGTCTGCTCAGGAGCCAAGATCACATCCACAAGAATGTCCTTACTAAAGCACAGTGTTCATTTAGAGATGAAAACAAGCTATCTTCTGTGCACCACAGCTAGCTGCAGGTCATGGAGCTGTTTGCCGTGTTCTATAATCACAGTCCCATCAGTATTTCTTTCACCCTTGGAGAGCACAAAGATGACCTGAACTGAACAGAACAGCAGCAGTGCATTGTAAGAATAACACCTCTGCACTGAAATTCAGAATTGAGTAGTTTTCAAGGTCTACTCTTGCAAAGCATAGTGAGTTACTGCTCCACTATGGTAGCATGTGATCCTAAGTGTTGGGAAGGGAGTTTAATTAAAAAAAAGAAAAGAAAAATTTAAAAAACCCCATACCTTCAATGCATCTGGTAATGGAAAAAATTAATTTTGTTTCATTTTTAATCAGACAGCCTGAGACAACCACTGAGCATTACTTGGCAATTAGAATACTAATGAAGTGCACACTGGGTTAGTCTGTTTTTAAAGGACAGGAAACAATGCCCTCGAAGTTGAGGTATTCTATTTCATTCCAGTCAAGTCTTCACATATTTACCTTCTTACTTTGTAAGAATTCAGGAAATGTTTGCCTTGTTTTCTTCTTTAAAATGCCACCCCATGGTTAATTATTTTTTAAATACAGAAAGCACAGAAAGTGATGAGTGGCTTTCTTGTAAAACGTTAATCTTCACTGTTTGAGGCACCTTCTTCCATACCTTAAGTGATTTCTTTTTGTTTGTTTGTTTTTATTCTTCCTCTAATGTATTTGCTTCTATTTACCGTTCTGAAACAGTTTGAAGTCTTTGGTTTTCATGCTTTCTATAAATTAGATATTGTAAGTATTTGTCTGTAGTGTGCAATTTCACAAAAGATGGTCTGGTTGCAGGAAGAAATAAATTGCCCATGCCTAAAGTGTTTATTTCTTATAACATTTATAAGCAGCTATCTATAGCAAGGTTGAATATAGTAGACAATACTTAATGAATTCAAATGAGTTCTAAGACATAAATTAAGTAGCCTAACCATCCATAGTAGCCATGTCATTCTGGCCTCACTGTGAAATGGATATTTCATTGCCCCTGCTATGTCACATTTTCAAGCAGAACCATATAATTATACCCTAGCTGGAGTGAAGGATTCACACTAGCTCATTTTCTGCCAGTTCCAACTTTAAAAGTTTGCAGAGGCTGTAGGTGACTTATCCAGGATATAATCTTTTTGGTATCATCCTTTCATGCTGAAATCTGAACTCCAGTGCTTCCCTGGGCCTTGAGCCAGGGCTCGGCTCTATGCACTGGTGTTGAGGCAACAACACTGAGCCTGGGCCAGGTGTTTGCCAGACTTGCTGCATGTCCTCTGTTGACAGAAGAGAGCTGAGGAGAGGCCATTCTTAGTGCTAAGAACAGGGAGACCAGTGTTACCCAAAGTACAGCCATTGGCCTTCCAGCAGGGAGCAGAGCACCAAGGGCTTTTGGTCCTATCCTGACGTGTTAGGGATCTCGGTCCTCTTCTCAGTTAGCTCTTTGTTCTCCTGTCCTTGCCTCACAGCAGGAGCTGTCAGTAACCAGCAGCTCAGGACTGGGGGGCAGAACTCAGCTCACTGCTGAGCTCTGCAGATCCCTGTTTTACCCCACTCCTTGCTGGTTAGTCTCTGCCCTGCATTTGCAGTATCAGTTTGTTCCCTTTCTAGCTGATTCTACTCCAGATCTGAAAGTTGCTGTGGGAGGCAGAGCCAAGTCTACAGTAGGGAATACCACTTCCCAATCTGTTTCATCCCACTAGGGATGGAAATACATTTAACATGGGACATGTTAGCTTCTTTCATGAGTTGTTCAATGACAGTTTAGGAAGAGTCTGGCATGCCTGAAATTCTAATGACATGAATAAATGTTTGTTGCAGTGCTTAGCAAAGAAATTGAAACCCAAATCATCCAGGCCAAACTGGGATATACCAAGCCAACAGCCGGTGATCTGTTAGGAAAGGTTTGCGCACCAGTTCTGAATTTGCTTATGAGACAATGCACAGGGAAGTTTGCAACTTAAAAATGGCTGGTTATTTTTTTTTTCTTTTTGACAGTGTATCAATATTGTCTCTACTTTGCAAAAAGAGCATGTGGAAAAGTTCTGTTCCATATCATCACTCTCATTTTTTTTCCATAATACTGTGCTGAACTAAAAAAATCTAATAAATGAGAGGAAGAATTTTGATTTTTTTTCTCCCCAGGTTTTCTGTAAAACATAAAATTTAGGGCATTCAAAATTGAATAAAAGAGTTGAAATCAAACCTCAAAACTAGATCTGTTAAAACAACACAGGTCAATTTGTATCATACCAGTATGTAAAAATCTGACATATATTTCTGCATTTTTTTCCATTTTAAAAATACAACCTTTATATAAGGACTTACTTATAATGTCTTTTTGACATCAGGAATGCATAAAAGGGTTGATTTGTTAGGACTTCTCCTTGCATAATTCCCAGTTCTCAGGGCTATAATTGGTTTTACTGTTTCTTTGAAATGCACAAAATAGTCTATTATTGTGGACCAGGAGAATTAGCAGGGAGTACGTTTGCTCTAGATTGTGGTCTTATATTTAAAGAGAAGATGCATTTTTAACTGTTGGTTTGATGTGGAATCCAGGCTGTGTGGTAAAACATGCATGTATCAGTGAAATCCTTTTGCATGGGGTGGCCATAAAAGCTTTCTTTCTTTGATTAGATAAATAATGTTGCCATTGTTTTTTTAATCTTCTTTAATTTTTTTCCCCCAGATGACATAACTTCAGGAGTAGGAGATTGTCTGAGCAGTTATTCTATGGTAACAGTATTATTGTGCAGCTAGGTAAGTTCTCATGCCATGAGGAATAGCTGTAGTTTTATGTACTAAACAATTCTTGTATATACTAGACAGTTAAGAGCAAGAAAATAATTAATGGAGGAGAGACAGAATGTGTTACCATCTCTTGTAATATAGAAGGCCTTGGCCATACATTGGAAATAAAGCTCTTCCCCACTTAAACTGCCAGCACAGGTAAATTAAGATCACTGTGTTTGAAGAAATATTTAATATGTAAGACAAAGTGTGAAACTAAAATATATAAGTTAGCAACCTTTCTGAGATCTTGCTGGGGATGTGAATAATCACATGTTGAAGGTGGAGTGTAAAGAGAACAGAAAAAAATCTGAGGAGAATCTGGAGCCACCTAGAAGGTGGGGCAGTCCACAGATGACTGTAGAGGTTTTAATTGTAAACTGGGGCCAGATGAGCAAGGAGCCATGCATTTTAATAATTTAACAGAAACTCACTGGAATAAGTTCTTCATATTCTGTTCATTGTCTGCAAGTTTTGCTCCTCTCAAAGTTAGAGTATGTGATCTGTTACACAGTAAAGATGGAACCAGTGTGGAAGAGGTATGGTATCAGGTTGAGGAGGACTTTCTCATGCTATATTCCAGCTCACTCCTCTATGGGGTGACAGCTCCTTCTGGGTAGGGTTGTGGAATGGGAGCTGCTGTTTGGAATCAGCTCAGCAGTTGGGTTTTGCCTTTGTGTCAGGAAGTGGCTCCTGCTGATGTTAAGAGTGCAACTATTTTATTTGCCACAGGTGGTGAAAGAGTGACGTTGGTAGAAGATCACATCATGTGGCACGTTGGCACATGCAGCTTTCCTGAGAGGCACAGAGCCCTCAAGCTTCAGAGCACTGCTTGCTTGTTTGCCAATAGGTAATTCTCAGTAGTAAATGAGTAGGCACTGAATTTACATTAGAAACTGTGGGAGCTAGGAACGATCTCCCTGGCTGCTAGTAGTCTGAGCAGGCTTCATTTGGATTCTTTAGTGAAGGTATAATAATATATTGAAGTGCTGTTCTGGGCAAAGCAAACCAAAATAACATTTCCTTGTTTAGCAAAGAGTGAAGCTAAGGCTGTCTTCAGATAGGTAATAGAGACTTAGCCTCTTTTCCTTCCCAACCTTTCCTGTCTTGGCCATCAAAGTTACAGTGAAAGCAATTGCACATTTATTACTACTCTGACCACTATGCTTCTCTATGGGGATTTGTACTACATTGTAATCTATTTTTCAACTTTGCTGCACTGTATGTATGTGAAAGCTACCTGGCATGTCTGACAGTGCAGGAGAAGCCAAAGGTCATGTGGTTTACAGGTGACATTTTGTGTGGCTTCTGTATAGTGAGTACTTACAGCTACTTATAACTACAACTGAGGTATGTTAAACCAGGAATATTGATGAGGCAGCATTATTATTCTTACTGCTATTATTATTATTATAAATGTCTTGGGATTAATGAAAAAAATTTAACTTCTGTTCTAAATAACTGTAAATCAATCTTGTTGCCAGGATGAGTTGTTTATTGAAGCATCAGTTTTAAGCAGAAAAGCAAGGCACTGGTTGCCTTTCACAATTCTTTGTTACTACATTCAGGTCTCTTAGCAAGTGATACATTTTGCTGGAGACTACAGCTTTTCATAGGAAAATACGTATCTGAAGTGCTCCTCAGAAGATGCTGGGGAGAAGAATGAAGCCCCCTTGATGCAGGGGGAAATGTTCAGTGACCTGCTACATCAGTTTGATATTCATGAGAGTATGGGGCTGGATGAGATCCAGCCAGGGGTACTGAGGGAGGTACAGAAGTGCTCACTGAGCCACTTCCCATCATTTATCATCAGCCCTGTTTGACTGGGGAGGTCCCAAGTGCCTGGAAGGTAGTAAATGTGATGGCCAGCTACAAGAAGACAGAAGGAGAATCTGGGGAATTGCCGGCCTGTGAGACTGAACTTGGCCATTCTAAAGGTCTTCTTCCAACCTTGATAATTCTATGATTCTATAAAACCATTATCCGTTGTTAAAATCGTGTAGGCATCTTTTCCTTGGGAAAAAAACTTTTGCTATTTAAAAGAGCAAGCTTAAGTGAATCATATGCATACATGAAAGTAAAGGTTTCTCTAGAAGTCCCAAGCAGACATTGCCTGGAATATGACTGATTTTATCCAAGACAAAAATGAACAAAATGAGAAGGAGACTTTTTTATATCCCAGATCTCTCAAATACCCACTTTCAGGCATCACTCAGGTTATCTTCTAAACTGAATAAACAAACTAGCTCTACTAACCAGAGCAACACAATACACTCAAAAGCTCATTCAAATGTATCCAGGCAAGAAAGGGAAAGAAATTATAAACTAGACATAAATATGATATAAATAATATAAACATAAGCATAATATCACATTTCCTAATCACATCTCTGATGCTGAGTAAAGTTACAGACAGTAGTTTGAACACTGAACCAATATTCTTTGGATGTTTTGTTGGTTTACATTACTTGGCTTACTCCACAGGTAAGTTTTAACATGCAGATTAGGAATGACTGTTTTAGGAGAATGGTGAATGTGTAAATAACTAACATTTCAAAAATGCACTTAGGTGTCACTGTCCTGTGCAAATAAGAATTCCTGACTAGACATAAAAGACCAGATTAGCAAACTCAAAAGATTTTTGAGAGAAGCTCCATCAGGCTGTTGGAAAATGAGACAAGGTAATTTTTTTTTTTTTTTTTGAAAAATGAGCTAGGTTCATTCATTGGGTAGAGTGAAACTGCAAGTTTTGCACAAGTCAAACGTGGTTTCAATGCAATCAAGTCTTGCATCCACAGATGGATGCACAGAAATGTTTCCAGTGGCTGAGGCCACTGTTAATTGGTGCCAAGCACAGGCAAGCACGATCTGTTTCCAGGAAAAGTGCAGTAATTGGAAACAATTAAGAGAGCATACACTGCATACAAAATAAGTTGAATAGTTAGACTCCTTCTGCTGTTAGATTAGTTTAATATTGCTGTGAGACCTGGAGAGAGCATATTCAGCCCAATAAAATTTTCCTTGAGTGCTTGGGAGTTGGAGCTACATCACTTGACATCTTTAGTTTGCTTCTTCCTTCTGACCCTAACTGCAACCAGGAGTAAATATGGGGAAATTTGGAAGCTAGCTTCTTTCCTGTTACCCCAGTGTAGATAAATAATAGCTTTCCCTCATGGCCCTGTGTTCCACCAGACATAGGATGAGTGAGGAGCTGAGGCTACTTCTGTCCTGTGACCAGAATCCAGTAAGCTAACTGAACTTAAAGAAATCCATTCCTTGGCCTCAGAGGGAAGCTCAGAGAAGACCTCAATTAAGTGCAGTGTTAGCAATTTCAATTATCAGCATTTAAGTAAAAAAATAGATTAATATAGGAGATAGGGATTTAAAAGAAAATCTTGAGTTCTGTAAACAGGCATGATTAATAAAAAAATGTTAATGTGTAAAAGCTGTATAGCTACATTTTTAGAATTACTCAACACTTTGACTATACCTCTCAATCAAAAGGGTTGATCTACAGCACTGTTTGTAGACTTGTCCCTCTTGTTTGTTGTGGTTTTAGGTTTACACTTAAGCTCAATAGGTAATTTTTTTTCCATTTTCAGTTGTGCCAGATTAATATAACTATGTGAAATAGCTGGACTTTTTCTAATGTATATTATTATTTCATTACCATTCTGGTAGCAGTTATTTGTCAATTTTACTCTGAAAAATGACTAGGAGAAATAGTTTCCAGGTTATTTATTAACTGTTTATAAGCCACTCTATAATCACATATCTATGTTTTTCCAAATACACCTGTATCAAAGGCTGATTTCAGATTACTATCTAAAGATAATTTGCAGTATGAAGACATAGCCTGTTGAAGGAGGTTTTTGGTTTGGTCAGTTGGGTTTTGGTTTGATTTGGTTTTTTAAGTTGTTTGGTTATTTGGTAGAGTGAATCACAGAGTGGGTGACATTGTAAGGGACCACAGTGGCTCATCTGTCTCGCCTCCCTGCTTAAGCAGGGTCATCCTAGAGCTCATGGCATAGGATTGTGTCCAGATGGTTCTTGAATTTTTCCAGTGGGGGAGGAGCTCCACAACATCTCTGTGCAATCTCTTCCAGGGCTCAGGTGCCCAGAGTAAAGAATTTCTTCATTGTATTCAGGTGGAACTTCCTCAGTTTCAGTTTCTGCCCATTGCCTCTTGTCCTGTGGCTTGAGACCACACCTGGCTCCATCCTCCTGACACCCTCCCTACAGTGAAACTGTGTCTGAATATGTTTCAGGATTGTCAATAATACATAACATTCCCTGAAGCCAACAGTTACTGTGAATGAAAAGCTTTTTGTGACCAAAGACATGTTATAACCACTTCTCTAAATAAGTTGAATAAGCAATTTCATAATTGTGACTTTGACAAGGGATTATATAGTTTTGCCTTTTACAAGAGATTTTATAATTATGATAATTTTATATATGACTTAGGCTATGGGAAAAAAAATCCAGTTGTCCTCTTTTTTAAATTGAAATAGAGAATTATCTGAGAAAATTCAGTTGTCATCAGCAAAACCTAAGGCAAAAAACTTAGTGTCTAATGATATGGTTTTCAGAAGGAGGCTTGCTACTCAGACCATTTGTGACAGAGAAAACCAGTGTGAGAATAAGTGTGTGTTTGTGACAGGACATGTTCTAGTCTTATGTATTATTAGCAACATAACCAATTATAAACAATAGCAATTCTTCTACCTCAGGATTCTTCTGCTCTTCAGCAGATGCTTTTGATGGTGGATGAATAATTGAGTGTAACTGTTTTGAGAATCTCTGTCTGGAGACTTCACCTGCCATGTCTTCTCTGTAATTCATTTTCCGTCTTCCTTTCTAGTATTATCTTGCATTATTTTGAACTGCCATGGTATTGCTTGCTTGTGATGTACTCAGCATAGGTGCCACAATGCAGAGTGGTGTACTGAACTTCACCCTATACATATATATATATATATATATGATATATACTACAAATTTTATTGGATATATATCACAAATTTTCTGTGACAGAAGTCTTGAAGCTTAACAAGGAATGGTATTGTATCTCCCTGATACTTGGAAATTATTTCACAACAATTTTAATGAAGTGAGGAAGCTTTGCTGGAGCATCTCATCATTGCCTCCAAATTCCTTTATAGCTTTGAAGCATTCCAAGGATTGAAGTTAGCGGTTTTTCTATTGAGTCTGTTCAGTTCTTATTTTATGTTTTCACATGTCAAGTGAATAAAGCACCTCTATATTTATAAGCTACACCACCATGGCCTTCAGCAACCATTGCAGTTGATTAAAACATTGGTCAGAGCAGTTTTATCTGATTCCATCAGCATCCAGAGGTTATGAACCTCAGCTTATTAGAGCTGTATTAGTGATGTGATTAATGGTATAATACTTCTTCCTTCAAGTTTTGCTCTGGAGGTTGACTTCTATAGCAACAGGTCATCAACAGGGAAAATTCTGGGGTAAAGTCTAATAATGATCCGATTTTATGGCTGGAAACTGTGAATCATATTGGAGATTCATGCTTAGCAGTTAGAACCAAACCCTTACTAGAAGACATAATTAGTAAGGGAAAAATGGATGGGAGATTAATGTAATTCTGCTAAAAGATCAAAACAAAAATGTATCTCCTGGTTTGTTTGTTTTTTAGGGTGGGTTTTTTTCCCACTACTTTTGCTGTCAAAGATGCCACCAATGTTTTCTCATACTTGGGACTACCGCATCCATAAATTAATTTACAACAAGAAATGTTGCATCAGTGTCTGTTGTACAACAAATCGTGTTTATACAAAGGAAATTTAGGTATTTGATAGGATGTCCTTAAGAAAGGAGATAGCCATTTATTGTTTTGGAAATCTGCCTTGGAAGAGACTTGGAGAAGCCATCCTTGTGCCCCAGGCAGAATCAGATTGTCAGTTCTGGTTTGTACGTCATCAGTGATAGAAAACCCATAACTACCTTTGACAATCTATTTCAGTATTTCATTATTAGTCTCAATTGAGAGATTTTCCTAAAATCTATGCTGGATCTTTCTGGTTGGTATTAGAGCCCATTCTTGCTTGTTCTGTTCATCACTGGTATGGAGAACAGATTCTTTCCTTCTTGTTGTTTATAGGTTTTCTCCCTCTGGTAGTTCTTGTTGATCTTGTTGAACATCTCCTGTTTGTGCATTTCCTTAAATATCTAAAATCATTGTGAAGTGTTATTATTGTGATTCAGAGATCAGAAATAGCCCCCAGGTGTCACCCCCCCCCTTCTTTTGGTTAGAAACAGAACTTTTACTAACTAGCTAATTTTTATCTTATCTTTAGTAAGCACTGTTTCCTCAGCCTGTTAAAACCTGTTTGAATCTCTCACCAGTCCTCCAACATACTTGCAATCCCTATAATTGTCAGCAATGTTTTCTTCTATCTATCATCTAGATTGTTAAGAGAAATGCTGAAAAAAGACTAGACTCTGGACAGACCCTCTGAAGCACCATACAATGCATCTTTCTATCTGACAATAAAACATTGGTCCTCTGTGGGTGCAGTTATCTAATTTCTGTTTTCAGATTTCATTGTGACTTGCTGAAGTCAAGATGAATGACAATCACTCCTCTTCTTCTAAAAAGGCCTTTTAGCCACAACACGGGAAGAAATTGGATTGTTTTGTCAGTTCATTCTTAACAAATTCATATTGATTGCCACTTATGTCTGTGTTGTCATATAGCTGCACACAATTGCTTCATCCAGAAATGTTCTTGAATATGAGGTTCAGTTTGACTTGTCTATGGTTTCTCAGCTCCTCTTTCCTGCTGTTCTAAGCATGGACATGAGACATCACAGAGCTGCTATCAGTCCTCATGTCAGTTCAACTATTCTTTAATATATCTTCACCGATGCTTGTCAGGCCAATTGAATTTGAAAAATGTAATTAATAATCTGTGTTCTCATTTGAGCTCTGACTGTTGTTGCTGTTAATTCAGTTTGACACAATAGGTCTCGTTCATATAGACTAATGCAAGAAAAGCTCTCTGGCTCTCTGCATTTTCTCTGCATTCTCTCTGAACCATTGGCTAATGTACTCTTTCTAGTTGTAGAACCTGATTTATTTGTTCGCAGCTTACTGCCTAGATACTTTGTGCTTAATGGCTTGCATAATTCTTGTGGTTCCTTGAACTTGGAATTTTATGGAAATTTCTGGAGAAGGATATTTATCCTTTCCTAAGAGCATGCTTAGGAGGGACATGTTTCTGGAAGATAGACTGTGGCATCTTGGTTTTGAAACAGGTCAAATGAGGAGAAAAAAGCTTAGGAGAAAGGCAGGTGATAGGCACAGGGATCAGAAGGAAGCTGGAGTTTTCATACACCTAGGAAGGGCAAAGTGGCTGCTGGATTTAAACAAGACTGAAGAGGAAAAATGTAAAGATGTGGTAGGGAGAAAGGAACTTAATATTCAAAGCTTTTTTGTATCTATCTTATTTGACCAATCTGAGACTTTACTCTTAAAAAAAAAAGAAATATACTGTTCTACTTCATGTCTAGATAATGCAAGTTCTTTGGTGTTTTGGACCACTCACTTTAAGGGCAGGCTGTTGGCAGATTGGCTTCAGAAGTTTGCCTGACCTGATCTCTGCTCAGCTGTGATCGTAGGGTTCCTTTGTTTCTTATTGTCATATTCTGTGTTTTGACCTCTTTGCTTGGGCTCCAGCTGTTTGTGCCATTCTTTTATGCTCTTCTTTAGTGATCTGACCTAGTTGGTAAGCTCCTTTCCTGTGTTTGAGGTCAATGAGGAAGTCATGATTTAGCAAGGCTAATCTCTTACAGCACTTCTGTCCTTTTACATGGAAATGGGCGGCAGAATTTTTGTCCTCAGGTATTAGTTCTCTCTCATGCTGTCAACTCTCTATTTTACTTTTTTTTGGTGCATTGAGAATGGCCTGATTAGTGCCTGATTTCAAGAATGAAAGGTCAGATATGTTCATAGGGTTCAGTCCCAACTTTCAGAAGGACAGAGTACTTGCTCTTAAACTCATGGCTTCTGGTTGTAACATTGCCTGGCTTTCACATAATAGTAGCAACCATCTTCTTCCCTGTGAGTTGTTGGGTTAATCTTTATGGCAGGGTGCTGTTTTGTATAGCTGTTCAAGTGGCTTGTTGTAGTGACCTTCGTGTCTTTTGGCATCACAGATTTACCTCTGACTTATTTTTCAGCTCTCCTTCTTGCTTTATACTGACAGGTATCATCGAACCAAACATCTCCTTCCCAGCCTTTATTGGAGCACAAATGCAGATGTCTCTTCTTTCAAATACAGCTCAGAACTGTACTTGATATCAATATCATGGGCAAGATATTGATATTCCTGCCTGAGCGTGGCTCACAGCTGCAGGTAGACACAGAACAAACAGAGGGCTAGAGTGGTCTCTGCTTCTCGGTGTATTGTAACATTTAATGACTTCTCCTTATATCCCCTTTAGGCATTCTTCCATTTATTGCTCAAACATGTCACAGTATGGAAACTATTAATAGGTTAGTGTTAGTTGCAAACTAATGAATTTCCCATTTTCTTCTCCTCCAAACACATAGTGAGGTATACCAAACTCTGCCTGTGGGTATTTTCAAGAAGAATTTGGAAAAGAAGATCTGACTATATCAGTGAAGAAGGACATAGAAAACTTTTACTTAAAATTATGTATCATTAGACTGTTATCTTCTAAATGTACATGTGTGATCTTGGAGGAGAACTTTCAAGCATAAAAGAACATATTTAGACCTACAACTGGATTATGTGACGAGGAACTTTACCTTAATTACTACAAGACACTCAAATAACACTTAAAGGGCTTTTACTGTGCAAACTCTTTTATTTTTGAAAATACTTCGGCTTCACTGTTGTGATGAATATTATTTGGTAAATTACCAGGAATTTAGAGAGTACTCAAGGTAATCTAAAGCAAATTTAGAAAAATAAGATAGAATATTCTACTGCTGTGATTTAATTTCTTGTAATATATTTATTTTAGTAACATAACTCATTGGAGGAGGATATTGAAGCAGGGGGCAGAAGTGTGTTACTTTTTTGTAGGAATACTGGGAACATTTACACTGGATAAATTCTTTTTCTTATGTCCAACTAAGACACAAACAACTAAAACATGTATTTATAAGGTATAGATATCGTCTATTGTTTTCTGAATGATTGATGCTAGGTCATGTCCAGAACAAAATATTTAATTAGATGAACATTATTTGTTGTCTGGAATGACAGTCTGTATATTTTGTTTGATATTTCCATGAATGTGTAGAGGAATTAGAAATTATAAGTTTTGTCCCAATGTAAAATTTTACACAAATTTGTCTTTCTGGTTGTTCTTTTGCCTTTTATAAACTATAGCTGTTCATATGAAATCCAAAGAAGGAAATTAGCAGAGGTGAACAGAAGTCAGAAAAGTTGAACACATTCCTGGTAAAATTTTATGTGGCCATGAAAATGATGGATTNTTTTTTTTTGGTGTAGTAACAGTACTAATTGTAGTTTGCCATCAGCATTAAGCTAATATTTTGAATTTAGCCCATGGCAGTGTAACAAGAACTTATGCCAACTTCCAGAGCTGTGCAGCTGATGTAAATATGTAAATATCCACTCTAAGAAGAGCCTTCTTTAAAATGTGTGGATGCAGAACTCCAGCTCTGTTGATCTTTGGAAAGCATTGGAGCAGTTTCTACTCTGATGTGTGCCAGTATAAACCACAAATTATTTCAGTGATGACTGTTGAATATTTTTCATCAATGCACTTGAAATAGTGGAGTTTTTTCATTGAAATGGACCTGGATTTGTGGACAGGGAAGGGCTAAGAAAGTTAAAATGTCCTTTTACCTTCAAGCAATCTGGCATAGTGCTTTTATCTTGGGGCTAGATCTGTCCCTGTGTGACAGTAACCCATGTAGCAAGACTGTAGTAAAGCAGATGATATACCACCAAAATAAGAGGGTCTTTATTTATGTTGATAGATGCAGAGATTTCTGCAACACCTGTACTGCCTTTGTTGTTTTATTTAAAAGCACAAAAGTAAATTAAGAAACAAAACTAAGTGGTTTTTTTTCCTGAAGCTTCAACCTATTATTTGCCTAGAAATATTTTCAAAGTCCATTCTAAGCCACTGTAATTCAGTTTTCCATTAAATTGAGATAAAACAGTTCAATGGTAATATAATTGATAAACATAATGCACCTAGCATATCTCTGATGTAATTCTTCTAAGGAAAACTGAAATTAAGTAAAACAAGAACTAAAGAGATAGTAAAGGTGCACTTGGGGTTGCCTCTATTGGTATTTTTGGTGAATTTAACACTGAAAATTATTTTCAGGGCAGATAAGAAAGATGTGCATGTTGTAGCTCTGAATAGTTTGGCTTTGTAATGTGCTCACAGTTATCACTTCACAAGTTAAACCCACAGCCATGTTTCTTCTTTCTACCTCTAAATAACGACTGGTTATAGCTCTTGGGTGGGTCTTATGTTTCTCTGCCACCTTCAGAGCTGTGTAAAGGAGAGGGATGGAGACCCTTATTCCACTGAGTAGTTACTGCTTCCTCCCTGGCCAGTAGCTTATGGAGTTTCTGTCACTGGGTTTGGTCTGTCTAGAAGCCAGACTTCTGGACTGAAGTAATTTTCTCTTCCTTCTGTAGTCTTTGGAGAGGAAGGGCCAGCTGGACAGAGCAACTAATCCTACCTATCTTAGGATGTTGATGAATTGCCCTGTGAAAGTACTTATTCATAGAGGAAATTTAGGCAATTATCTCAGCCTATTAAAAAGGGATGAAAATATTCCTAATGTAATGGGAAGCTGTTAGTAAACAAGGAATAGTCCCACTTGACTTTATGCACTGATCTCAATATTGTTATGCCTATTTCTCATAAATGATTTTAAATGGCACCTGACTCTAGATCAAAGCAGCACTTTGATAAGACTTAAGTATTGTAACTAGAACTACTTTCCTGTTTGCAGGCCTCAGTCTTTGGTACCTGTTATTATATGCTCCCCAGAAGGAAGCTCTAGAGATCATCTAGCTTAACCTGCCCGGAGGAGATCCAACTTTAAAGGCAGATGAGATTGTTTAGGTCCAGTGGCGTGTAGAACATCTCTAAAATGAGACAGATAAGTTGTAATGTGTGAGATGTACAAGTCAGCAATCCCAATCTTCATTATTTTCTCATCCTTTTTTTCTTCCCTTCCACAGTAAATCAGCTCCTTCAGAGTTCCCATTTTGGAATTAGCATCTCTGCTGATTGCAGACTCCCAAAGGATATGATTCCAGTAGCCTAATCAGGTGCTACACCCTTGGGGTATTATATAGCAGTGTTTGAGGGATGCCCTTCAAAGGCACTGCCAGCCAAGTATGTTTGGCTTTCCTGTGAAAGAATGCTTTTCATTGTTAATTTGATTTTGGATTTAAACAGTTCGGTAAAATGTATAAGGGTGCAGAGTGTAAGTTTTCTCTATTTAGTTTCTGTTTCCAAAGAAGGTTGTTATATTGGAGAACAATGGCAGGCATTTGGATAAAGCCAAAAGTGATACTTCATATGTGTCCATTGGATAAGACAGATGGCAAATAACAGATAACTTATATTTGAATGTGTTCCTTCAACCTATGCTATTTTAGTCTTTAAAATGCAATGCTTTAGTTTCAGATACTCAGCTAAATCTGGGGATACACATATGCTTTCTACAAAGCTGAGAAAATACACAGAATTGTTCTTTTGTCATCTCCAGGTGAAAGTCAAAGGCTGTTTCTTGCTATGTGGTCTTATGGTTTACAGGTATTACTTGTGGGTATGTCAGTGGCATTCCATGGCTTACCTTGCAATTTTGGCAAATTTGGTTCAAGGAGGCTTTTTGTATTAACTTCAGTCAATTCCAAACCCAGAAATTAGGATTTTTGATAGTAGGAGAATTCCTCACTTTGATTCTGTTTTTGAGAACTGTTGATTCTCAAGCACTACAAACCTTTCTAAGAGTCTTGAGAACTTTGTGTTTCTCAGGATTAAATTTTGGAAAGTTGTCTACTGTGATGTTTTTTTTTTTCCCCTGGCTGTTAAGGCTACTCTATTCTGCCTTTGCTGTAGAATGTTATAAATTGCTTTCCTATGACTTGTGTTTCCCACTGAGTTGCAGATACTTTGGATTTAAGAACAGCCCTGTAAAGATGAAGCTTACCTAAGAATTTTCATTTCTATTAAAGCTTATTAAATGTTAATATCTTTAGTGAAGCTTTTCAACTTCTGTTCCAGAAGGTGTGCTTTCCTGACTAGATGAGGCATGTTAGCTCTCTGTGGGAATCCTTCTCGTGTCATAGCCAAACCTGGCAGTTTAAAAATCTTCTATTTGGACTTTATTACTTTCAGCAGAACCTTTCAGTGCAAAACCCCAGATGTTTGACTGCACAAAAAAAAAGAAACTCTGTTGCATACACCTCGCCAAATCAATTATTGGGTAAAATGTTTGTGGTGAAGCAGCAGTTAATGGAAGAGTGGCAGATGTCAGACACAGAAGTGTCCATTTCACTATGGTGCTCCATGGTCTGTTGTGACAGCTAAATGAAGCAGCTCAACAGCTGTCAGCATGTTAATGTTTTGAATCAAATAAACACGCTTGGAAGAACTTTCCTCTGATTTTTAAGACTTAATGACTTTGAAGGCAGCCGTGGTTCTTTGCAGATAAAGTTTGAAGTGTTTTGTAAGTGAGGCCAGGCACAATGAGGAATAACATTAGACTGCAGACTAGACTAGTGTATTTTGATTTCGTTGGAGCTGTAACTGAACCACAGTGGGGCTTAGAAATTCCTACTCAGTCTAAACATCAGAATTAAATCAAGGTTGCAGTGAGGTAGATGTTTTTCTTCCTTTGCTTTACTAACCATGGAGAAACCATAGAGAAATAAGCATGAGGCAAGCTTTTAACTTCTGAAGAGTGTGGAAACAAATCAATCAAAAAGTCTGGACACATATATGCCTAAACCTGATATAACATCTGTCTATTTCAGTGGAATACTATGCAGAAGGCTCAAGGATGAATGTATGATCATTTAAATATATTTGTTTTGGGTTTTTGTAGTTGGTCAGTGATTGCTTTATGACATAGTCAGCTGATTCTCCATGAAAGCTTCTGTTGTGCCTGAGGGTTTTCTTGATTGCCTTTCTGACCTCAGTTGTTTTGGAGTTGCAGTGCCTGGTAGAGGTGTAATATATGGACAGATTCTGCTGCATGTAGCTGGCCTGTTCTTTTTCATTTCAAGATTTGTTTTCAAGTAGCTTATCCACTTCATAGGATCCGAGAGGACATCTGTTATTGTTATTAAAAAAATACAGCTGGGGAATTCTCTTTGCCATGATACTTGTCATGGTTGACTGTTAGACTAAGTAGGGGCATAGCTTTCAGCACCAAGGCTGCTGAAGAGCTATGATGCTAATTTATCTCATTGATTTATTCTCTTTATCTTGAGTTCTGCTGCTTTTTTTTCTGCAGATGTCTACTTCTGACTGTAGTTGCCTGGCTTGTGTAACAAAACAAGAAACACACAGAAAACCAAAGTTCTAGATAATTCATCCAGGCTTGAAGGAATGAGTGAAGATTTAGCATCATCACAGTGTCTTAAAAATTAGGAAGAATCATTTGTGATGACATCTGAGGTAACCACAAGGGTGCTACATCTTTAACTGTCTCTATGGATGGAGCAACAATCACTTATTTCGTGACATTCCCTGCTATTCCCAGTTTCTAACTTTTAAAGAGTGCAAGCATGAGCAATTGTTGAATATCTTATCTTTATGGTCTGTCATTTGTCCAGCAAGTGAGTATGGAAGCTTAGTGAACTCACTTGAGGAATGCACCAGGGCTATGGAAGATGAGAGAAGGGGTTTGCCTGGGAGCTCTACCAAAAAAATAACTTTTTCTCCATTAACCCTGGGAGCTTTATTACATAGCTTTCATAAAGAAAAGTGAAATGAGCAACACTTAGATACTAACTCACTCTTCTAATAATTCTTTTTTTTTTAAATGCCAATGTTTGTATGATAAGCAGTTATTAATGATCATTGTAATGATAGATATTAAAAACATTTCTATGAAGTAAGTGAAAGTAAAGTGTAATGCTGCTGAAAAATGAGGGTTGCTGCAAATTAAGTATAGAAATTTGCAGACTTTTGTTGCTTGGGTTTTTCTTTCAGCCCCTGTTTCAGGAATCTTGGGGTTTAAATTCTGTGGTAGTCACCCCACATGAGGGATCAGAAGAGATCAGAAGGGAGGTCTTAATAGCCATTGCTTCAGAGCCCCATGGCAATGGGTCTGGCAGACTTTTTTAATTAAGTCTTCTGCAGAGGAAAGGTCTTTGCATTTCTCTATATTCACTTCTTTTCTTTCTAGGATTATTGCAGTACTCTTATCAGTTAGCAGACAGGCCACCATGCCTTGCTCAGTGAGCTTCCAGTATACCTTTCTCTTCTGCTCTGTTTCTCAGGCCAGAGTTACCCCTTCCAGTTCTCACAAATCTGTCCTTTCTTCCTTGGTCTGACCAGCTGTGGCTGTGGTGTTTTGATGTGGATTTTATCACATTATTACATTGTTTTTGGTGTGAAGTTTGGTTTGTGGATTTTTTTACATTTTCTTAGCAAGCTTGGACAATCATTGCCATACGTGTAATTGTAAAATATGTAGAGAGCTAGAACATCTGAAAATTAGATTCTTAATTCATGGTTATGACTGTCAAATTCTGAACTGGTTTTCATGCCATAATAAAGTAAGTATGTGCCATTAGTTGGTTTTGGTCTTGAAAGCAGTTCTATCACAGTAATTTTTTACTAACTCCTCTTTCATGCTCCCTCAAATGCTCATATAAGAACCTTACCACATAGAAATTATAATTTCCATTTTTGAAACCTCTAAAAATTTACAGCTGCCTTTTTCAACTAAATAGGAAGCTTTCTCCTAGAAAATATTTTGTTACCTTTACTTTTCACCCATATGACAAATGAATGTTTTAATCACAGTTTTTGTAGGGATTGAGTCTCTTTCAGGTTTTGATTTCTAAGTTGAAATTGGGTAGATAAAATAAGTGCAATCTCCATGTCAATAGAAAGTAAGGAGAGTTCCAAAGCAAGATTCTGGATGTGTAGCTTTGAAACAAAGGAATAAAAGGTGGAATAATGAACTGCATTTGTACCTAATTACATAAATAATGCATTTGTGTAATTGTCTAGTAGGGGTGTGCTAATGAACAAATTACTTTTAATTGTAGGTTGCTTGATTGTTTCAGAAATATAATTGATTGTAATCAAGAATCAATTAAATGCTGGTAGTAATTGTATTTATCAAATTTAATATATTATAGTTTAGAAACATTTTCAAAAAAGGAAGTATTAAAGGACTATATTGGTGTTATGTGTTCATGCCATTGGGTTGATGGTGTGGCTCTTGCTGTAACAGTGCACAACAAAAAAGAAATGTGTATTTTCTTCTCGTCTTTGTTTCTGATCCCATCTGATATGTGAGGATAAACAAGGGTTTAGACTTGCTCAGTATTCATGACTCTTAGCTTGCTGTGTGAAGTGGGCTTTTATAGAAACCAAGTGCCCCCGTGTGAGACCCCTTCAGTGGTGTGATGTTTGCAGCCCTGAGCAGATGAGAGCAGTGCTCTGCACAGCAGGGTGCTGATGCACAGGGAGTCCAGACCTGGCACCTCCTGGTGCCCTTGCCAGCAGCCAGCCCTAGATTCACTTTCTCTTCCGGACTATTTTTGGACTCTAGTGTCTTGTGGAACTGTTAGCTTTTACTTCCAACTGGGTTATTATTCTTTTTGTAAATAAAACTTTATCTAGTGGTTTCAGTTCGAAGGATCTTTATGTACACGATATGCACAGAAAAGGCATTAGGTCTGCCTTGGCATGGCTCTGCAAATATGAAAGACAAACAATTAAATGAAGTCAATATGACTCTAAAGGGATAGTGACCTGACCAGGTAAATGAAGAGGGCTCTGTTTTGACATAGACCTCATTTTGCTGTCATATGCAGATGCTTTGTTAATGCTGAACCATTTTTGGCCTTTGTAGAAAGGGCCAATTTTGAGGCCCATGACACTGTAAATGGGAGAGTGGATTGTCCATTAACTGCATAAAGTACAGACCATATGTGCAATTCACGTTGCCATGGGTTTACAGGTCCTAATCAACAAACTTGACCACATTGTGTGCCATGGGGAGGCTGAAATATGCACTAAGGAGTAGGTAAAGCACAGAGCTCTGTTCTAAGGGAAGCTGTCTAAGGACCTGTGATCTACTACTGCAGTTCCAGGAGAAGAAGCATCTCTTTGACAAATGTGCAAAACACAAAGATAGTAAATATAGAGAGTGCCATCTACTGACCTGTAAGGGAGAATATAGATATATATATGCAGCATTGTCCAGAATGAGTCAATAAAGTTGTTGATGTTGTGCTCCAGATAATGTGGCTTCCTGACTGTATATGTGTGAATCTAGTTTGAGCTTGACTTTCCCCTTTAGCACCATAAAGGAATTAGTCAAGCTGCCTGATGTAATCTTGGTGTTTCTAAAAACATGTCCTTGTAACCAAAACCCCAAGACTGATGTGCAAAATTTCAGTAGGGAGGAGGGTTTTTTTAAAAACTATTGTTCTGAAATCAGTTTGGGAAGTATCTAAACTGGGTATTTTCTGAAGTTTTTAGATCTGGTCACTGGAAATGTGATGGAATCTGTATCCTGTCCTCAGATCTTTTGCTGAATGAGCTGTGGAGTAACTGCAGAAGTAGAAGCTGGGTCACCTCCCCCTTTTCTTTTTTGCTCAGAAAATTGAATGTTGAGTTTTCATTTTCCTAAGGAAAAGTGCACTATCAGGTACTATCTGACTATCACTATAAATCGCTCCTTAGTTCAACAAAGAGAAATTATCAGAATTACTTGTTTTCCTGCCTGTGGGGTCTATTATTTCAGTAGTGAGTTTTTGAATTTGAGGGTGAAGAGAGTATTTGACTTTTTTTTTCTTTTTTTTTCTGTTTTTGCGCACTATTTTCTGAACATAAAGGAAGGGGCAGGTGTGGAAAAGAGTACGGAAAAGGGAATTTTGGTCTTCCCCTTCACCCCAAGAACTTAACTTACTGCTCAGAAAAAGTTAAAGACAGAAGCTTAAAAAGACAAATGTTAGGAAATACTCATCTGTGAATGAAGAGCAAAACAAAAAACCTTATTATTTCACTCTAGAAATCTTCTGTGTATCATATCTGGAATACTGGACTGAGCTTTGGTCTCTGTGCTTCAACAGAGATGTTACGTAAACTAGAAATGGATAATAGAGGTGATCAAGAGTTAAGGAGCTACTGCTGTGCTCAACAGGGTCCTACAAAAAAGGGTTGGGAAGAAAAGGTTATGGAAGGGAGGAAATGGTTACTCACCACTACTCCCAGTTGAAGAATTGAGAGGCAACCATATTTAGAAAAATGTTACTGTACACAGATGAAATTGTGAAACTTGGTCATATAGTATGGTCTGAGAGACAAAATAATGGAATTAATGAAGAATTCATGAAGAGTACTTTGGCTGTTAAAAGTTGTCATGGTTGCAAACTTTGGCTTAGAAAGCCCTTTCTCTTCTAACTTGGGGCAATCAACACTATATGGCCAGGAAGGATCACTTTATTCACATCCCATTTTTATATTCTCCTCAAATCATGGCCTACTGAACATAGCAGGAAAGAGATTATTAAACCAGGTGGATTTTTATTCTTAACCCAAAGCAGCAGGAGCCAGATGATAAGACCTTGCCTCCTCCTCTGTGCCTGCAGAGTCATGCCCTGTTTTCTGACTGCTCTGTCTGTGGCCCAAAGAGAGGAATAACTTTTGCACAAATACCACTGGGTGTCATTTGGGATGACTGGTGGGCTCTGCTCAGGGTATCCTTCAAGGAGCAAGGGATGTGTGCCCAGAGCAAGGTTCCCAACTCTGCTTTGTAACACAGGTGCCTAAAATAACTGGGGACTGTGGTGCCAGTCTTTCAAACTCCAAAGGCACTTACTGGCTCTATCCTTTAACTACAAACCAAATACAAAATTCTTCAGTTCATCTGTAGATATGTCTTGAGGTTGCTTGTCAAGAGGATTTCTTCTGGCTTTTGCAACTCAAGTGAACTATTTTGATTATAAGATAATGTAACATAAACATGTCACTAATCAAGTGAATATGTTTGTATGTAGATACACCACATCATTCCTATTAGCAGTTTTAAGAGGAAAATAATGTACAAAAATGACGAATTTCTACAACTGGAACTCCTCTAGATGTCCCCAGTTTCTTCCCAGGCACATGCCTGCATTTCAGACATGGTATGCCAGTTCCCACATTTCCCACATAAAAGCTTCGGTTGTCAAAGCAATTTTCCTTGTTTATAATTTTAACCACGTAATTTGCCTCATGTTGAATGTCACCCTCAGTCCATATCAACAAAAAACTTTCAAAGGATTAAGTAACTCTTTCTTTCTTTAGGTCTTCTTTCTTTCTTGACTTTCTTAGGTAGTTCTTTACCATTGAGGTGGTGACACAGCACCCTGACTAAGGAACAATACATGTAATCTTCAAGTGCACAAAAAACCCCCAACAAAATGACAAAGCCAGAGAAAAATGTCCATGTACAGTTGTTTAGCAAACCTAGCACTCATGCCAGCTTCCCAAATCAGTTGCCAGTTATGTTCTGTAATCTCTTTGCTTCCTGTAATATAAAAATTCTTGTCGCTCACTTTGTTAGTAGGGTTTCTTCTCTGGTCTTAACACTCATATTTAATTTCTGGGTTTGCTCCTTTGAATTTTTATCCTGCTGGCATGCAAGCTAGTGTGAGAATGTCTGTAAAGGATGGTTTCACTGAAGGAGGCTGGCTGGAAGGGCATTAATGTCCTGATGCAGGTGAGCCTTGTGATCCTGCACCTGAAGATGGGAATGTCGCACTGACATCTTTTTAGGTTATTTAATTTCTAAGTTGCAGTGCATGTTTAGTGTGAAAAAAATGTTATTTAGTGAAGTTAATTGTTTGATTGAAATAATTTGCATGAGAGTGATAGTTGGGTTAAAAATCTCACTCCTTGCAGTGCTAAAGTGCTACACCACTTGTCCAGGAGGTCACATTTTGGCAAACACAGAGTTCATGCATTTCTTTCAGTGATAATACTGTCAACTGCAATTTACAACAGCCTGGTTTAATGCAGAGCTTACCAATAATTTGTAGTGATCAGAAGATCAATGCGATTTAGTGTTCGTGTTCTGAATAAAGAAGTAAAGGTTGAGTGGCCTCCTGGGGGTTCTTTTCTTGTCTTTGGCTGTGACAGCTCAGAGTCTTCAAAGTTGAAATTTACCTGATTGATGTAGTGTTAATTTTAGGATGTAAAAATGTGAACACTTGATTTTTTTTACAGTCAGAAAGTTGTGAAAGTTAAATCGGGGTGCTGTGTCAGTGGTTGAATTTTATCCCCTTGGTTTTTAGCTGTGCTAATGTGAGCAAGCCCTGGCTAATGCCCTCTGTTAGCAGCAGTGTGCTCTGACACAGCAGTGCGGTTGTGGAGCAATCTTTCTCATGGGCTTTCTTTTCCCCACGGGGTGACCTCTGTCCTGTCTCATTGAGGTAAATTCTCCAAGATTCTTGACCTGATCTGATGGAGGGGGGAAACTGAATGGCAGTTTTAAAATCACTAGTCTCCACACAAACGTTGTCTAGCACGTATTGCACCTTTAAAAAAATGAAGTGAAAGAAATGCTCTCCCTGCACCCAAAACTCAGCTATGGCAGTAGCATCTTCAGTCACAGAGGCATTTCATGCAATCTGTTGAAGCAAAGGGATTTTTCCCTCACTCCTCATATCTAGTTTTTAGGTATACAACATTGAACTTGTTGAAAAAAAACTTAAAGCAGTAAGGCAATAAAAATAAATTGCTGAGAGCTCCAGTGAGAAATGTGTCATGTGAAATCATGGAGGAAAGAGCCAGCAGCTGTTACTGTGTTCCTGGGAGAAATAACCCCTTCACAGTGAAACACAAGGATAAGACAGAGGAAAACATATTTTAGCTTTCCTAAGCTCTAGCACTTGATGTAAAGCCAGTTCTGATTTAGAGGGGCTAAAAGAAAGGGTATTGGTTTTCTGGCAAGAAATGCAAACTACTTGTCATACTTGTTGCTAATTGTAGTCCTGTAGATTGGTCAGTGTATATAATTTTTTTTCCACTAGATTACAAAATCAGTTTGGATTTTGGCATATTTGCAAATAATCATTATGTTTATTTTAGATGCACATCAGATACATGTATGTTAATGTTTGTACTTTTTAAAGAAATCATAGATCAACTCCAATTTCTAGTCTAAGAGTGATACAAGAACTTTCTTATCCCTAAGTTCTTGTGCTCAAGACTAGTTAAGAAAGCCAAAACAAATTCACAGTTTAAAATAGCATATTTCTAAGATTTAGGGGTTTGTCAAGAGTTGACAAGTTATTTTTGCCCCGCATGAGTGACACTAGGTGCAGAATAGTTACAGAAAATTTGGGAGGTTATTGCTCAGAATCCAGTATCTCCTAAACTCTAGTCAGTTCGGGCTCTGAATGTGTGGATTTTATTAATATTCCTGAACTGAGTCATATAGACATGAGTTATTTAAGGTGGCATTGCAATTTTTCCTTAGCTATTCAATAATTGCTTTGGAAAAACTGTTCAAATTCTGTTCTTGCTGCTGGAGGAAGCTGGGATGTTAACCCATTTTGCTTACTTTGCAGTTATTTAAATTTATGACTTTGGGGAGAGTTTTTTTCAGAATCATGTCCTCAAATTGTTAAAAGCTCATCTCTGGAGGAACTTTTATCATTGTTTCATCTGCAAAGGAAGGGGGAGTGTAAAGGATTCTTCTGCTTCCAGGCTGCATTTAAGATTCTGATAGCAAGTGGTCTAAGTGGAGCAGGATTGTCTCAGACAGTGTGACCAGAATCCACAGCTTAGCTATCGAGGGCTCTCTGAATTCAGTATTTCTAAGTCTTTCCCTGTCTCTGCCATTTTTTGTGCTGTTTTCAAGTGCCTAACTGTTCCCCATAGCCTGTAATTGCAAGGTCAGTCTAAGGTGAAGCTGTGCCTTCTTTAGGAGAAGACATGAACAGTCTGTTTAGGCCATATGTTGTTGCTTTGTCCTTTTTTTGAAGCCTTTGGGTAGCTCAGGATGTTATTACGATGATTAGGAGCACCAAAATCTTTCAGAGTATTCAAGTGGGGCTAGCTTAGCTCCAGCATGTTTGGCAGCTTTGTGGGATCTCTGCTTGAGTCTTAGATGGGTAGAGAAAGAAAGTTGTTCTGGCCTGATATTTGATTTTGAGAGTTAGGTACCACATATTCCCTGTCTTTTCTTGCTATCTTGTGCATTTTTATTGCAGAGAACAAAGCCCACCAGGTATCTATATTTCCCTTTTTTTTTTTTTCAAAAGCATAATTTCCCACATCCATGGGCATGGCTGCTCTGTATCAGCCAGCAGCCAGTGTCTGGAGGACATTATTTTCAAATAATTTTGTTGGAGTTTTTTTTGAATAACTGAGACTTTGTCATGATTGCAAAAATGAGGAAAGGGTCAAACAATGTAAGGATGCTTCTTTGACAAGCAGCTTGCTTGCAGCCTTTCATTGATGTTCAGTCTAGATGTTTGCTGAGCTATTTATTTGGTAAGGAGCACATAAGGATAGAGATCTATTATTTCCTTGCTGAAAAAAAGGATAGACTACAGCTTTGTTTTAAAACAGATTATGGTTTCTAAGTAACAGTACCCTAAATCTAACAGTACCCTAGTGTCTTCCTCGAAAACTAATCCCAAAGTCTTAAAAAGTGAGAAATGAAAGATGTGATGAATCTTACTCTGTCCATGTAATTAACAGACATTCTGAGTTCAACCTTGGTCCCACTGTTGTTAGTGGAGGAAGCTTCTGCTGACTCAAGGACACAAGTATTTCTGCACTGATTCTCATCTAGAGTAGATAAATTTGTAGTGTAATACGTTTACTTGACAAATTTTGTTCTTGTTAATGAACTAATTACTAGATTTTCCCACATCGCCTCTATCTTCTCACATCTGCAGTGTTGGGGTATTTTTTTGCTATGTTTGGTTTTTTTAGGCAAATAAATAAAAAATTAAACATAGGAATGAAAATAGACATTGTCTTTAATTCAAAAAGAAGAATGTTTTAGATGCAGCCAATGATGGCTGCTTCCATCAGTGCATATGTTTTGTTTCCCAGTGGGTTATGTTAGTTACATGGATGTGGCACAGCTCTGCTTTTCCTTGCAATGCTCACAAAAAGGCTGGAAAGCAGGTCTGGGTTTAAGTTGAGGACTAGGATGACATCCTTCTCCTTCACAGCTGGTGCTTAATAGTGTAAGTCACAACACCTCCTGGTCAAGTCAATAAATCTCCTGCAGTGCAGAGACACCCCAGGTAAGTCTGAGATAGCACCAGGGATGGAAGGGAAACAGGCTGAAATGGAACTGGGCTCTGCACCTGAGCTACCGAGCTCTGCCAGGGAAGGTTTGTTAGCAGAGGATGTCCATCCACTTTTGGACCAGGGTTAGTTCACCTGAGTATTGCTGTGCAAAGTAGGAAAAGGAGCATGGTCAGGCACTTGCTTAGATGTTTAGGCCCTATCCACTCTTACTGTAGACATGCCTTCCAATAATTGTATTTGTGAACTTCCTTATGTTGTATGCTCTCTGTCTATTTCTTACTCATTTGAAGATTTCAAGCTGTTGACAGCTCATAGGAGTTGCCAAATACTATTGTACTATACTATATACTACTGCTTTTGTGTTTGCCAAGTTTAGGGACCTTCTAAACTGACTTAGAATGTGAATTTCTCATTAAAATACGTACAAAGCCACTTGTCCAAGTCTTTCAGCATAAACTTCTCTGTTTTGTAAATGTTTTTGTAAGAGCAGTACTGATGCCAGCATGCACAAGATGATTATTTTATGCCTTTGCAATTAACTAGATGATACAGTAAAGTGAAATTTCAAATATATTGTTTCCCAGTCACTTGGTACTTCAGGTGTCTTGGCCTGGTGCACTGCAGGGTTTGGTTTGTTGTTTTTTTTTTTTTTTACCTTTGATATTGAGCACCCCTGCCCATAGCAGGGGGTTTGGAACTGTATGGTCTTTAATGTTCCTTCCAAAACAGACAGTTGTATGATATGTGACTGGGCTTTTGTGCTGGGCCACACATTGTTCATCCTGTCCTTGCTGTGATGTGCTTTTTGTGGTGGTGGGCTCTTGTGCACTCACCTTGAAATGCTCTGAACTTGTCTCAGGCTGAGCACTGGCTGGTTGGAGCACGTGTCATTGAACAGGAAGTGTGTCCAGAGTTGTGTTCTCAGCTGAACATCTCCTGGCTCTTCTGTGGCTGACCTAAACACAGGAATAGGTAACCAAAGTTTTAGGACAAAAATGCCCATTTACCTCCTTCCCCTCACCCCCCCAGCAAAAAATGGTGTCTAGAACATCACCAGACTCAGAGGAAATGGGAAGCTCAGGAGACTGCACTGTTGAATAGGGACTATTAAGTTATTCTTCTTCTCCTTTCAGATTTAAGTCACTGAGAGTAGTTTTGTCCTTGTTTGTCTAAATATAATCTCCTTGCAAGCAGCTTGATTTTTAAAATGAGAAAAAACTCACCCTGTAAAACCAGATCCCTTCTGTCATCTCCTCAGTAAAAGGAGTGAACTGAGAAAGTCCTGCCATTAACTGTAATCTGTGTTGTTTCTTTACAGAGGATTTTTTGTGTGTGTGCTGGAATCTATTTAAAGCATTTTCATGAATTGTATCCACTTAAGGAAGTGATTCAGATTGTTTGTAGCAGTAAGCAGCTCCCTCATTACCTACTACTCCACGAATCTCTGTCAACTAATGTGTTTAACTGCCAAAGATTTTCTATTCTCATTCATCAAAAATATCCTCAGATCATTGATTAAAAATATTGATGAGACTTAGACCTAAAAAGATCTTTGAAGAACCTCACTGTTTGGTTGCCCAATCCTTCGATGTTTTGCCAGTAAGTTCATTTTGAGATGTGCTGGTAAAGTAGATTTTGAGACCCCCAGTACATGTTAGATGTTGCTACTTGTGTGTACTGTCATTTTTTAAACAGTAAGATTTTAAAATCAAGATGTCATGTAGTATTAAGCAGTTTTCTTTTTAATCTAAGTGTGTTTATCAACAGAAACGTTATTAATAAACTCATATCTGTTAGAAAAGGCTAGTGATTCAATTAGGAAGACTTAGGTACCATGGAACTTGTTGACTGAAATAGTTTTATCTTTTAACTTTTTTTTTTGTTTTGGTTGGTAGTCCATTTCTGAATTATCTATTTAGTTATCTTAGGAGCCATATCAGCACCACTTCCTACTTTTTTTTAAAACTTTTTATAGACTTCTAACAATGAAACAATTTTTTATGATTTTGTAATCATGTACAAATCACCTTATTTTTCCAAGAGATTTATCAATAATTAACAACATTTTGGAAAGCCCTGTATCCTTTAGAAAATAGTATATTCTACTGTCATGATCTTTACTTTCTCATTATTTGTATATTTGTGGCTTTCATCTGTCCTTTCAAAGCAATTTTGATATTAATCATAACAATAATAATTGTTATTTAAATATCATGATCCTAGTCATGACTGAAACATTACCTTTTACAAATTCTTGCTGTATTCTTTATATTTTCTGTACCACGTGCTGCTCAAAGGAAAGAAACACAAAATAATAACTGTTTTTCAAACCAGCCACTAACTTTTAAAGTCAGTTTTTAGCTCTTTTGTCAATGGAACTCAGTATTGCATTATCTCTGTTGCTGCTGCATATGCTCACTAAACAAATTGTGTCCTTTTATAAAAATCTAAGTGTAAACTGTTTACCAGAATGATATTCAATATAAAATATTTTTGTCCAATCCTCCACAACACAAGCAACCATTAAAGAAAGATTTTATCTGTTTTTCTGGTGATAGTTGCTACTTGAAAGAAGTGGATGACGTGCAGTATCCCATGTTTGGGTTTGTGTGCTGTAGTTCTTAAATTCCACACTATCTGCTGAAAGATGGATGTAGACACAGGATGTACTGTGTCACTGGTAAACTTGAATTCCATTGTCTTAATATTAAAATCCATTCCATTGGGTTTCAGTTATATTTCCAATACTTCAGGATTTTTTCCTCTATACAGGAATATCTTCAATTTGTGTTACCTGTTACTTAGGCAACTAGTGTTCATTGTTTTTTATTCATTGTTCAATTTTTTTTTTTTAAAGTATGGTCTTCAAAAAGTTCATTGGGGTGGATTTATGTTGTTATGAGACTAGCTTACATGGCACAGTGTGTGTGCCAGTTATTCTATTGGCTGGAAAACCTTTTGGGCTTCCCAGTCAAGTTTTTGACTTTGGAGGGTGAGATTTGAAAAAGATGGGGCCAACTGAAGCATGAAATTCCCTCTGTTACGATAGACTTTTCAGTACTTCTCAGCTCAAACTCTCCCTCTCAGTCCCCTGGTGACACTTTAGCTCACCCACAGCTAGCCTTACAGATTTAGCAAATTCCTGGTTCTTGAGGAAAAAGGGACATTTATGACATAGCTTTCCAGATATCCCTCTCCAATATACTGAGGTCTCCTAGGATCAGGGGAACACAGGTTAGTGAGGTGCCAGAGGCTACCAAAGGAAGCTGCTGCCAGAGGAACTGCTCTTTATCACCTTTTCCAGTAGTGGAATGAAGAAAACTGTCCTGCCTGTGGAATGTCCTGCCTGTTCAGGTGCTCTGGGGCCTTCTCTTCCCAAGCAGGCTTTTGTGGTAGGTCAGTGTATTCGGAGCTGGACAGGAGCTCACTTGTGTCCTCTGGTTGTTTTTTCCTCTCTTTTATGACTCATTCTGCATATTGACGTAGCTTAGGTCCGTCTGAGAGGATAAACTGTCACTCAGACAGCTTGCAAATTGACATTGCAACTTGGTACATTAGTGAAATACATAACTTTAATGTGTGTATCCAGCCTTTGGCAGGTGACAATTGCAATGATGTCTACATTGTCATCAAAATATGAACATTAGAACACCTTGACCAATTTTAAAAATTACTGAGGTAATAAATACCTTCATTATATTTTTTCAAACTCATTTCTCACAAATGAATGATTTGTCTTTAGAAGTAAAATTGCATTGCACTTATTTCTGCATGAATTCAACAATTACCCTGAGAAGGTATAATTTTATAAGATTGACAAGAACAAAAAAAGTTTACAAGAATGAAATAGTCCATCAGATACAAATTATATTGTGTTCTTTTACCGTAGCATTTTGTTTTAAATTCACCAGATATCTAGATTGCAAGTCTAAGTAATTTCAGCTGGGCTTTTCCCATTCTTTTCTCAGATTTTTGCTTTCCTTTCTTTTCTACTGTCACTTACCTTTAAACATCCACTTTTTGTGTCTTGATTAAAGCCAGAAAGATCACTGGTTTTGTTTAAAAAGAACTAGTACAACATTAATCTCTCCTCTCTTTTTATGGTATGCTTATTTGTGATCTACTTAATAATTTACAAAAATGCTTATGAGGACCTGTACTCGTAAGAATAAAACTAGCTAAACAGAAATCCCTGGTAATGTGAAAAATAACTTTCTTTCACTCAATTTAACTGCAGTGTTGAAATGAAACATTAGTACAAAGAGATTTGTGTTTTAGAGATCACATTATTGTACTATTATTATAATTATAAAACATTTTTATAGGTCATCAAACTTATGAAGAAAAGAATTGTTCAGGTTAGGAAATCTATACAAAAAAACTAAGGCTATATAAAGTATTCATGATAGACCCCTGAAAATAACAAGTGCCTTATTAAGGAGAAGTTCTGTTGCTAGGAGACAGTAACCACAGTGTCAGAATAACATGTTTTTATTTCATATAAGAAATGCTGGTTAACACACCTAGCTAGATAATGAGTGAGGATAGCTAGGTGATGTAAAAGACTGAAATACTTAGTTTGTGAGATATGAAGCCAATAAAAACTGCAGGTCTCTGAAGGCTGCCTTAGAGTAGTGTCCCCAAGAACAGACTAGTGACCAAGACCTGTTTGAAGCTTGACTGATTTCATATTCTATCAAAACTTACCAGGACATCTGTGACAAATTATGCTTGATTGCCATAAGTGGCTGACACAATGGCTCCTGCCCCTGCAAATAAGGGAATGTGTGTGAATGCATGAAAATGCTTTCAGACATTTACTTGCATTCCATGTTTGTGTCCCTCCATCTACTTTGGACATCCTTTTGTGAAAAGCTTTGCTGGCAGAATTTTTCATAGAAACAGTAAATGTTAAATGCATGTAAGTAAGTATTTGTGGGAATAGTTTGGGGGCCGGGGTTTCTTTCAAGTGTAAAATTGTCCTACTACGTTTAACTATTCAGATAACAGAAAAAAAACCAGTAAGGGAATGTTTGAACTTGCTAAGAATCAGACTATATGTCTGATTTGTGATTTAAATGAAAACATAAAAATTTTAAGTTACTCCTGGTTAATTTTCAGGGAAACAACAAAATACAAAGTTTAATTAATTCGAAAAATGTATTCCCCTACAAAGTCAGCCATTCAACTTGAGATATATTTTCAACCTGTTCCTCAGAGGATACAAGAGGAGCCAGAGAGGGGGGCATGTTTTGAACATAATCATATCATCTTGAGACAAATTCTGGTTTGACTGGATTCTTACCTGACAGCTATACTGAACATGTCCTACACTTTTTCTCTGGACATGCTAGCAGCAGAAACTGAAGAAAATACCTGTTATTCAGTGAAGCCTTTGGAAACATTATGATTTCAGTATGCTTCAGATAACTACTCAGAATATATTCTTGCTACGATGATATTACACTGTAGAAAAGTATTATATTTTAAAAATCCAGTTTTTGACCTAATATAAATGAATCTCTAGAGCTGTTTATAGGCCTAGCAGTAGCAGACAACTGCACCAGATAAGAAGAATGCCCTTAATCTTTATCCATGTTCCTGGATAAGCTCTTCACCATCTAGAAGTCCACAAGTTTTCCCAATCCTTCAAAAAATTCATGTACATATATAATTAATACTGGAGCAAGGAAATAGTTATGAATTGTAAATTCAGATGTTTTCTTACTTAAGTCTGAAATTATGCCATGATTCTATTGCCTTGGCCTGTTCCCATTAAGGCTTATCTCATGTACAGTTATCTTTTCAGTCCTCTTTACAAAGAATACATAGCTGTTTCCTCTCTGAGTCTGATTTTCTGACCCTCCTTTGCCCATGTGTTTTCTTCTCTTTTCAGATACTCCCTTGTTAATCTCCATGTTTTCTTCTATGCTCCAATTGCTGCAATGTGAGGAATGTCTCAGGCTTTCTATTTGCAGACTGTTTTTGTGGTGACAGCTTCTGCTCAGACCTTCTTGCCATTCCTGAAGCCACCAGTTCAGCTCCATGTCCTCCTTCAGATTCTTCCAGAACTAGATGAGAAGATTTTTTCTTTCATTGTTTCAGATAGCCTTAAATATGAGTGTGTGTAGTTATAACTCGTCACAGGTGGTCTTGATGGATGAGTTTGGGATGTTTAAAAAACATCCATCCATTCCTAGCTGTTCCAGGGCAAGAATGGCATGGGGGGATTTATATTTTCTCTAACACGTATCGGGTTTTCATTCAGTACTAAGACTGTGTTGTACTGATTGAGCAGTTGAACTTAGTGAATAATTTAAGTTGGTTTGGGAAATAAATCTGGTGCATTAAATAGTATGTTTTTATTTCATTCAGGTTTTAAAAAAAATCTGTGTGTTGACTCTGCCTTTCACCAAAAACATAGGTACACAATGCAGGAAACATGAATGGATTAATTAGGAGACCAGAGGACACTACATCTAAGTGGAATAGATAAGCAATGAAAACAGTTTGAAATCAATAATTAACCAAAAAAGCAGATGTATAGATGTTGCTGGTTTTTGCAAGATGGTTTTTTTATTATCATTAACAATTTTAAATTTTGATATTTGCTGTTGCTCTATATAGATTTATGATTACAAAAAATATAATGACCTGAATGTGTTGTCTCATGATTCTCTTTTCTGTTAAGGTCAAGTTCACTTTGTATCATAGTGCCTATTTTTCCATGGCACCACTGCCAAATGACATTGCAATCTTAATCATGTTCTTTTAATCTAGTTCTGTATTTTTAATTTCAAAGTCAGGAAAAGTCACGATTAAGGTTGCCTGTACAGTTTTAACTTGGGTCCTGTGTGTATGTCCGTCCTGATAAGAGCATTTAATTACACAGGCATGGCCATTTTCTACCCAGTCTGTGAGCAGCCCCAGTCCTGTATGCGTGTGAAGTAGCTATTGAAAACTTTTCCAGTTACATGCCCTTAGGTCTTACTTCTTGCTGGCTAGCCAAGTCTTGTTATGGAGAGACAATAATTAGTTCCGTTGGGTCTCTCCAGTGGTATTTATCACTGTTGCTTCATGTGTCTTTCAAATAAGAATTTATGTCTTTTCACATGAGAGAGGTAGGTACTCTTATCTTTCTATAAAGAGAAATAGAGATAAATTGTTATTTAAGTTTGCTGATTCTCAGCATCCAGTTTGAACTGTCTACAGCTTGGTTTTTGGGTCAACTACAATACTACTAAATCCACCAACTTCTGCACAGTTCTTCCTTTGGACAGCTTCTGCTCATTGACTGGAGCCAGCAAGCAGGACATAGAGAATCACTGTCTCTGTGAAAGAGAAACAGGTCTCTGCTCCATGAGAAACAGGTCTCTTTCTCAGAGAAACAGGTCTCTGCCCCATGAGAAACAGGTCTCTGCTCCATGAGAAACAGGTCTCTGCCCCATGAGAAACAGGTCTCTGCTCCATGAGAAACAGGTCTCTGCTCTGTGACCTGTACTTGAGATGTCCGATAATGGCCCGGAACTGTCATTATTGGGGAAATGTAAACCAAATATGGACTTTTGTTATTCTGAACCTTGAATTCTCTCTGTGGAAACATAGACTGTACACCTTCTGAAGGTGACAGATACCACCTACCAATGGGAGGAATAATTACTTCTATCCAGTATACTGTAGGTTACAATTCCCACCTAGGCTGAGACATGAGTTTCTGTTTTTGGTCTTTCTGATGATTTGCAAACATATGTGATGTATTGGGGATATATCAGCAGATAATGTTGGAGATGGAACATTTTACTAATTCCTATTAAAATGGTTCTATTTTTATGGATAAGTGCATTTTTTTGTTTGGGGTCTTTTTTTATGGGTTGGGGTTAAACTAATTTGAGAGTGGGAGAGGATGGCATGTGGGTCTTTCACCTAAAAATCAGAACATTCCTGTGGTGACATTAATATTTCATTGTATTGTGGCTCACGTATAACGGAAATTCTTTAACTGGAACAAAATATCTGACCTATGCTCTTGACTGAATGTCCCCATGCCCTGTCTTCTCCAACACCATAGAATTCAGTTTCAAGTCCAAATACCCAAGTATGGACAGATAAAAGCAGCATGAACTAGAAATAAAACAGTGAAACTTCAGATGGTTTTACAAAAGCCTCAAACATGTGAAAACGTAATTTTATGATGTGACCTTTTGGTGATCATTTGGTTGTCCACTGTTTTAACTTGTTTAAATTGGTGCAACAAAACTGAGAAGTAAAGGTTGCTGAATGTTTGTTTTCCTTATAATGAAATTATTTAAATATTTCCAACAGAAACCATAATATTTTTGGTATTGCTTTTCTTTGTGTACAGGTAATTGGTTCATTCTTCCCCCTTTAAGCAGGAATTTTAGGATAAGGTCACCGTAGCTGTGAACAAGTTTATAAATAAGGAAATGGTTTTGTTTGAAATACAATTTTGGACTAACAGGTCTTTCAGTCTCATTTAAAGGTTTATTTTTTTTAGTTTAGCCAAATTGATAATTTATAATTTAAATTAATTATGAAAAATGAAAGAGCATGCAACATTAGCAAGAGCCTAACCAGAAGCAAGGAATAAAGGAAGTGTGTACTAGTATTCCTGACTTAGGGGTTTTTTGGGAACTTTTGTTGATCTTATAGATGGGAAACTTCTGGAGCTCAATCAGGACAAAAGCAAAGGCCTGTATGTACCTGGAAAGGAAGAACAACTCCAGCACAGGGTGAGGAACACCTCTGATGAAGAGATCTAAGGGTCTTGATGGACCATGAGCTGAACAAGCTCGAATAAAAGCAGTGTTGCAAGATTAGAAGTTTTAGCACACTTGTGTATCTGGCAGCATTTAGGACTTAGACTTATGCAAGGAAGAAAACATGAAGTATTGAGTGTTGACCATTTTTAAAAACACAGTTCATGAGCTTTGAGTAAAGCCTTCTGCAGCTTTGTGACTACTTTAGCCTGGGCTGAATTGTCAAAAGAACAGATTTCCATGGGGTAGTCAGTAAGTTTGATCACATTTTCCGTGTATCACATCTGTGAGCTTGCCTGTAAAGTGAAAAAACCCAAACAAACCCTTTTTTCATACTGCAGAACTCCTAAAATATCTGAATCAGAAGAATATCAGCAACAAATAATGTAGACTGAGAGTTAATTTTTAGGGGTTTTTGTAGTTTAGTCCAGTATCTGGCTGTCATGTCTCAATGAAACAATAGCTGAGTATCTAATTTCTCTAGCCTTAACCATATTGGCTTTATCCTTTAAAGGATACTTCAGAAGACATAACCAGTGAAAAAAAAGCAGTATTTACAATACAAGTTTTACTGGTCATGATGTGATGCTGACAACTAGACTGACAGTTTCTGTGCTCAGGCTGGTTTGAGACCTACCAGAGGGGTACATAGAATGGTTGTTCCTACCAGTCAGTATCTGCAGTCCTGTGCCTGCAATTACCATATTGGACAAGGAATAAGCTGTGATTATAATATGTGTGATGTGGGAGGTCTTGAAATAAGCTCTCTTCTCAGTGATTGGCAGGAGATCCTGAATGGCTTTGGCACAGAGAGCTGAGAAGTGTATTTCTGAATTGGTTTCACCTTTATTTCAGAGAAACCAGAAGGGCGGTAATTTCATAATTTCTTAAAAGTGTTATCAAGATCTAGAGAAGAATACTGTTATTTGAATTGGAAAGAGAATACAACTGAGTGCTTTGCATCAGTAAACTTCAGAGGGCTCTATTAATTGGTCATGCTCGACAGGAAGAGAAGCAAATTGAAGGAAGTGCATGTGTAGTGCTCTTAGCACAGTTTTGGATTTAGCTGAACTTTACTCTTCAGTTCACTGGCTCGCGTGACATTAAGAAGACAAGAAAGGTCAGTCAAATGGCAACTTCAAAAAGGTTCTTAAATTCCAAGGATGGTTCTTGACTTTGGCCAGCCTGGTGAATCCTTAGCTAACCGTCACAGTACGCCAGTAGACAAGCACTCTGTTCTAGATGTAAATTATGTTCTTCTGATTTTCAAATAACTTGCAGTGATAAAGCAAAATTCCCAAGTTCCCACCACAATAAAACAAAATAGATTTTGTGAATTTGTTACTCAAAGTTTTTAACAGATTCTAAAAGAGGGAGGCTTTGATTTGCGTAAAGCTGTTTATGGTGCTATTTAAGATTTGACCTCTCCCTTGATACGATTAAAAGCGGCAATATAATTAATATTTCTTCCTGACACTAGGGCCAGCAGGTCAGTAGTTGCCAAAGAAGGAAAGATGTTATTTATAGGAGCCAAATAGGAGCTCTACTTTTTGAAGTTCTGCTTGTACCAAATGGGATTTCAGTTTGGTAGATAAGGGAGCTGTAAGCAAAATCCCAAAAGTGCAGAAATGAAGGATTCTTTGAACTACTTACAATTGACCTACAAGTTTCTTTAACCTCTGTGGACCTCCTGCACAGACCTGTAGCCAGTTTGGCATACATTTATTCACTATACCTAACTCTTCTTCACATGAACAGTGCTGAAAATTGTAGTAAGGCTGACAAGCTTCCAGAGTTAGCAAACCATTGTAGAAGCGCCTTCACTCTTTGAAGAGCAAACAGTAAAGGAGTGTTTCTCAAATGTCCACAGATGGAAATTAGCCCTGATCATTTATGGATGGCTGTTAGCAGAATAGTGGCATAAATTAGAAATACCAATGAAATGTTATTCAGGTGGTTTAATCAAAGACATCAATGCCAGCTAGTTCAAGAAAGAAAGTGAAAAGAAATAATTCCAGGGATGACTGCTGATTTAGCTTGTTTCAATTAATACACTTCAATGCCCTTGAAATGCCTCCAATTGATGAATGCAATAGTAATGACTACTGAGTCCATCAAAAATAAGCATGTTCAGTGTGGGTGACTTTTGAATTTAGAACAACCAGAAGAGAAAGTTAAGCCATTGGGCTAATTTGAGGCACCTCACCATTGCAGTAGATAGCACTCTCATGTCTTGGGTAACACTTGCCTGTGTGCACTGAGTAAGAGGAAGCTGGAGTGGATGGGCAACCTACAGAGGTCACAAAACCTATAATGTAGCAGAGAGTTTTCTGTGTGTTCCTAAGAGATATTTATATATCTGTTCACTTTCCAGGCAAGACATATTTTTCAATTGTGGGTGTGCTTGACCACTGAGAGAAACTCTTCTGTCCATCGGTACAAGTTCATTTTTTCTAGGTACTGCTCTGTGAGCATTACATTTGTTCTCCCAAGACAAAAAGCCTACTTACTACTTGAAGTATTTTTTTGGATTCTGTTGACCAGAAGTTTCTCTGCATTTTAACAATTCAAGCAACTGAATCCTGATCCTGACCAGATTAGGTGGTGCCCTCTAAAAATTCTGTATGAACACTAGTCTTAATTTTTTTTTTGTGCAGTAGATTTATAAGTTTCAATGCCTGTGAACCCCTGTGAATAGATCCAACTGTGGATGCAAAACACATCTTAAAGCTGATATCCCAGAATTCCTGATAATGAATCAATAGCAGCTTTACTGCTATCTTCAACTGGGGTCTAAATACATATATAATGATAATAACAGTATTGCAATAGCCTGTCTAAGAAAAATTATAAAAAGAAAACTAGATGTAGGATAGGAAATTTCAATTGGAAGGGATCTACAAAGATCATTTAGTCCAACTGCCTGGTGGCTTCAGGGCTGACTGACAGTTAAACATGTTTATAAGGGCATTGTCCAAATGCCTCTGAAATGCTGACAGGCTTGGGGCATCAGCCACCCTTCTGTGACTGAAGTGCAGTACAGAATCCCTAAGAATCCCTTACAGTAGCTAACTGCCCCAAAGAATTGCACCTCAATCACCTTGCCGTACTCAGTATTTATAACATGGTTTCTGTTTTTTATTTGCCATGAAAGATCCATAGGTTGTTTTGGGGGAGTTTTCTGGGGGAAAACTGGGGCGAAGACCCCTTTTTGTCTATATAGTTCCAACCATCTTAATTTAAGTTATAATGGGCAAGTTCCCAGCTTTCTGGTGTTCTCTGTTAGAAGCCGATCCCAAGCCTGTCACCATGATGGCAAGGAAGAGAGTCTTTGGAGAGGCAGCATCTCATTTGCAGTGAATTCCTGGATGATTTTTCTTAAATTGGCTCTTCCCCAGGAGTAGCTTAAATGTGGTTATCCATTTAAATAGTTTACTTCTGGGAAAACAAAGCTCTATAAAGTACAAGATCTCATTTGCAAAGGGGGTCCTGGGGATCGAAAGTGGATACACACGTGCCATGTGTTGCAGTCTCCATTCTCTGCTTTTCCTTCTCTTAGGAAATAATTTGAAAATTATCTAAAATAAGAGCAATATATTCCATGGCTGAACAAGAGGCTCAGATCTGTCTCCACAGCAGAACCTGGAGTGGTGGCCTTCAGCAATAGCTCCTGTAGTCCACAGGCAAAAAGGAAGTGAGCAGTTATTGGGAGGAACAGCATAAACTCTTCCCAGGAGGGATGTCTCAAAGGAAAGGCTTGGCTGTGGTGTACAGGGGCCTCTGGCCATGGTTGTACTACTAAAAGGGGAGTTTCAAGGACTGTTCTTTGGTCATAAGAGCATCTGCATATAGCAGCTTATGTCTGTGATGATAAAAGGAAAAAAAAAAAAAGGAAGAAGTCTCTCATACTCTGAAACAGAGAGGCTGCCTCAAAAATTTCTGGCTGGCTGATGGTGCCTTGAATCATGCCTATGCCCAGACTGCACCAAGGATTAGTCTAAAAGCAAGAAAAGTTACTGGCTTTCAGTGCAACATCTAGTCTCAGAGAGATCCTTTGGAATTATATAATGAAAGGGCTTTCTTTCCCCTGTATTGAGTTTGCATGGCCTGTTTTTGGTAGCATGGGAGGCCACAGAGGTGAGAAGCTGCTGGAAGCTTCCACAATGTCTGGCAGAGCCAATCCCTGATGACTCCAAAGTCAGACGTGCTGCTGGACGAGGCCAGGCCAATGAGAGATGTTGGTAATGCCTCTGGGATAACGTAGTTAAGGAGAAATAAAGACAAGGGTTGTTGTGTATTTGTAATTTCAGCTGGAGTGAGAACATGTGAAAAGAATAACTCTGCAGACACCAGGGTCAGTGCAGAAGGAGGGGCAGGAGGTGCTTCAGGCACCAGAGCTCAGATTCCACTGCAGCCTGTGGTGAGGCAGCTGTGCCCCCCTGCCCATGGGGATCCACAGGGATGCAGAGATCCACCTGCAGCCCATGGAGGAGACCCACACTGGAGCAGGTGGATGCAGGTGGAGGAGGCTGTGACCCTGTGGGAAACCCATGGAGAGAGGGCAGAGAAGTTAATGGAGAACTGTTTCCTGTGGGAGGGACCCCACGGTGCAGCAGGGGAAGGACTCCTCTCCCTGAGCAGTGGGAGAAGCCACCAGTGATGAACTGACCATAACCCCCATTCCCTGTCTCCCTGCACTTCTGAGAGGGAGGAAGTAAAGCTGGAAGGTATGGGGGGAAGGTGTTTTTAAGGGCTTATTTTACTTCTCATTATCCTGCTTTGATTTTGTGAGTAATAAATTCACTTTATATCTCTACATTGAGTCTGTTTTTCCTGTGATGATTTTTGGTGAGTGATCTCTCTCTCCCAGGCCTTATCTCAACCCATGAACCCTTGTTAAATTTTCTTTCCTCTGTCCAGCTACAGAGGAGAGTGGCTTTCATGACAGCAGGCCAGTGCCAGCCCACAAACTCGCCTAATTTAGGGAGAGAATAAACTAAATCCTTGGGTCAAAACCATGAGTGATAAAAGCTCTAAGGAAACAATGCTGCTTTCATACATCCAATATTTCTTTACTTGGAATGACAGTTTGGGGAATATCTTTTGGGAAATATGCTCCAAAACCATCCCAGGCACAATGGCTTGCCCTGAAAATAACAGCCACCTTACTAAAGACAAATAAGCAGTGGCCCTTGGTATTTATATGCTTCTTCGAAAAATAGAAAATGTTTTAAATACTCTCACAAAGTCCATTACTATGATGTTTGTTGGAACGGATCCTGGTATTATCTGTAGGTTTAATTTCATTATCCAACAGAATTTTAAAAAGTCTCAGAAATAATTTGCTATATTTGGTTCAGTTTGGGTTTTTAATTTTTTTTTTACTTTTGGGTAAAAGCTTTTTGTTTAATTTTGAGTAAATTTATTTTATTCAATGCTCAGGCCCTTGCGTAGTCTGGGTTTGGCTGAAATCTTTTTTGAGAGTTTAGAAGACCACAGAGACACATCTAAGTGTTTAAACGTAAGTATAAAATATTGGGGAAAAAATAGGGAGGTCTTAATATGTGATTTGGTTCTCTTCTGTACTATAATGTATATAGTAAGGTACATGCTTTTCTTATCATCCTATTAGCATCAAAATGTAATAACATATATGGGATCTCTGGACTATCATATATAAATGAAGAAGACAAAACTCCTTTTCAAGTAAAATACATAACTTCAAAATATGCATGTTTCTCCTACATATTCCTTATTTTTTTCTGCTATTCTCTTTTATCATTAACACAAAAACTATTTACAGTCTCTGAAGAAAGACATAAAATTTAAGACTGCAAGTACCACTCCTAGGTTTTTTGAATTCTCTAAAAAACGTTTATTTCAATTTTCTGAATATAATCACAGTCATTATAGTCAATACATGATCTTGATTTATTTTTTGAGGGGACAACTTGGAGAAGAAAGCTGAAGTTTCATATACCTTATAAAACCAGCATTTTATCATGTTGATATTTTTCTTCTTCTATGAACAATGGTTTCCATTGTCTTGTACAATTACACCTGTTTGATTATTAATGTGTTCATAAAAAAATTTTTTTTACCCTATTTCTATTTCATTGTTCATTCTGGCTGGGAAGGAGATTTCTTTCTAAAAAGACAAAGAGCCCGGTTGCCTGAATCTAATTGTATTTTCAGTTTACTTTAAGCAGAGATTTTAGTTGATCTAAAGTAAAAAATGTTGGTTTTTGCTGCAAGCCAAGTGAACAGAAGCTGTGCTTTCCCATTTTCCCCTGTCTTTATTACCTAATTGTTATTCCTTATTACAAAGCGTCTGCCCTTACCTTATTTATTTATTTTGCAGCAGGTTCCTTTCCCTGCACACTTGTTCTAACTGGTAGTAAACCCTTAATGCCACAGTGACCAATGGTAAATCACCGTGTCTGACACTGGGAGACAAAAGAAGCAGGAGGGATCTGTGAAAAATGCCTGCAAGAAGCAAAGCACAGCGTGGATGGAGATGATTCACGTCTCTGCAGTGAATCTTCAGTAAAAGGTAGCAGAGCAGAACCAAAGACCATTTTCACTCATCTTGAATTCATTTCTCCTGATCTCTAAAGTATTTCCCTGCTACCCACCAGAGCTTTGAACCAGGCTGCATGTCTGAGTGCTGCTTTTTTCCTTTTTTTTTCTTCCCCCCCCAAAAAAAAAGTGAGTGAAAAAAAAAAACAAAACAGCTAACAGAGGGTGAAGTTACAAGCAAGGAATGCAAAAAAGAAACCAATTTGGACATCTATCCATCCATTCCTTTAAATTTTATTCCTTGAGATTTTTGTGCAATCTGATTTAGAATCAGAAGTTTTCCAAAAATGTATAATGATCTTAAGTTCCCACATTACTTAAATGCTTTTGGAAAAGTTGCTGGAAATTGGTGCATCCATACTTAAGTGAAGAAATCCTTTCTATTTAATAAAGCCTGCTGGTAAATTTTTGTCTATTTTTATTGCTATTTTAGCTGTTTTCTTGAAAAATTAACTTTTTTTTTCCTCTTCTGCAAGTACTGTAATGCCTGCTTGATTTAGTAATTTAGGACTATCTTATTCCTGTGCAAGTCTGTGTAAGTCTTCTGGTTACTTTTAATTAATCTGAATCAAACCTGTTGCCCTTCATCCTGAAAAGCCATAGCAACATGCTTACATGAATCACAGACTCAAAGTAAGTAAATTTAAGCTTGCTCAGATAAAATGAGGCTGAGTTCTGAATGACCTCATGGATTGTTGTATTCCTTTCTAGCACAGACAACTGCAACCATCATACACGCTGATTTTCTTTGGCTTTAAACCAGTGATAGGGCTTGCCCTCTTAGTATGACTGAAAAGACACTGTATTCTCCTACCTTCCTGGTTTTTCAGGCATTCCAGCTCATTTCTGCGGGACAAGAGACTTGAGATGCAAGTTTGTGTGCTTTCTGATTAACTTCAGCTGAAGTTGGAAAAAATCAGCGCAAGATTTTGTCACCATTGAGGTATTGAACCTAGATTCCTCATGTGTAGAAATTTCAATTTAATTTCACTGGGCAGTTTACCAAGATTACCTTGGTAAATTCTTTGGGGAAGTGCCTGCATTTTTCCTAGCTGCTGAAGCTCTGTACTTATTTCCTATTCTGTCACAGCTGAGACTTTCAATAGTCATTCCCCAGGTTCCCTTTTTCTTGTAAGAACTGTTGGCTGCTTCTCACTTTTGTGACTGAATTTTGGATCCTTCTTAAAAAAAAAAATCTTAAAGTTTTTGCCATGTGGAAGTAATGTGATTGTTACTTGTGTGGTACTACACTGTGTAACTTTTGCTGTGAGATTTATTCTAAATACGCTGTTGAAAGTTTAAAAGGGAGCTGCTAAGGACTGTGAGTCTGAATCTTTGCTAAAGAAGCAGTAATTTAGTACCCAGAAAGTGATAGACAATGAGGGCTGGAAATCATAAAACCATAGGAAAGTAAAGAATGGCCTGTTTCTTCTTGCACAATCAGAACAGAATCTTTTCATGCTAAGTGGTCTGCTTTGCAAACATACACAAGAGCCACTGTGCTTGCATCTTAAAAGAGTAAGCCTACAAATGTGTCCTATGCTCCTTGATGCTATATGTTGCAAGGGATAACATTTTCACTATAGAGATGCTTTTCATTTGCCTGGGTTATAAAAATATAACATCAACCTTTTTATTTTGCTGCTGTCAGTGATGTTCCAGGCCCTAATACCTAGAGCTGGGTCTCACTGCATGTCAGGGTAATAGCAGAGAGTACAGAGTGCTCACCCTGCCCTGTCTGGGAACTGCAGCTACAGCTCAGGGTGGCAGACAAAGGGAAAAGAGAGAGAAAATATGTGCATGTGTTTGTGCACGTGTAGGCAGTGCTAACAGAAGGGAATTAGCTGGCTCAGAGCTTTGATTATTGACAACAGAGAGTTTCAGCTTTGGTCTCTTGTGTGAATCAGATCCACGATATCCAAAAGTGGTTATCAGCTGATGATTGTTTGATTTCCTGTGAAGTAATTAGTTTGAACTGGGCTCCCCCAGTGAGACTCACCTGGTGTCTGTGCACCCTTTCCAGGTGCTCTGGGGCCAGAGGAGGAGGTGATGCCTCCAGGCAGCCCCAGCTCCCTGTAACCCTCTCTTTGCTGACGCAAGGGCTGCCTCTGCCACAGCACTGCTGATGGCTTGCTGTTGTAATTGCATCCGAACCCATCTCAGCATAAATGAGCCAAATAACCCTGAGAGCTGAAACAATCAGTACTGGCTAACCTGTCTGGTTCTGCCGGGGACGGCGGGGAGATGGCCACACAAATCCTTCTGCCAGCAGGCTGGAGGAGCTGGTGGGCTGTGAGCAGCAGGACTGGCAGAGGGGGCTGGGACCAGCACCCTGTGCAGCTGACACAGCTCCGTCTGCAATGGGATTGAAGGGCATCTACAAATACTAATCTGTGTTCTTCACTCTTGCAAAGAAATCCATTTCCAGGGACTTAATGAAAGTAGGAAATCACCCTCTTGGCCTTACTTGCCATCCTTTGGTTTTCCTGTTACAGATTACAGACACCAGTCAGTTAAGTCTAAACCTTCATCCCGTTATAAGAACAGCCAAATAACCATTGCTTTCTTTTTAATAAGAAGTTAGTTCTTAAATTATGAGAAAGTTTGTAATTCTTTGATCTAAAACAATGTAAAGATGCTCAGTGCAGCAAATATAAACACTTGTCCTAACTAGCCTGATAAATAACCACTCCTTACACAGCCATTCCTTGCACCTGGTCAGACTGCAAACTCCTGGATTATTCCAGTCCTGCAGTCAGGCTGCCTGATCTGTGTATAAAAAGACTTCCAGCAATTTTGACAAACATTGAATTCACTGTTAAACATTTTAAAAGAGTGAGAAGCAAGGATTTTCTTTTGGTGCTAACATTTCTTGGGTTGTAATTTTGCATTACTGATGAAGTATAAATCATTTACTGTACTAATGGGATGGGAAATTTCTGTGGGAGGGAGCAGCAGCAGCTATCCTAGAGACAGATGTGAGATGTGGCTCTGAAGTTTGCATTTCTGGAGCCACTTCTCTGCTTGAGCTGCAAGTAATAACCCTGTAATGGAAGTTGTTGTCTTTTGGCCTCTGCACCAAATAACCCTCAAATAATGACCGAAAATGTGAAGTCTTACAAGTTAAAAGTTTTGCATCCATCAAGTTATTAATACATAGAAGGTCTGTTATTCAGTCATGTTAAAAAGCAGTTGGAAGCTTCTAAACTGGAGCATGGTTGCCATTATGTAAGAATACATTTTTAAAAAACATATTTTAATTAAATCCTCAATATAATCTTCATCATTTCCTGTCTCATTATTTGACATGGAACGTATATTAACTCCTCTAAAACCACCCCACTGTCGCAGTTTGTGTGTGTTTTACACATATCTCCCCCAGCTGTATCACCTGTCAACAAGCTGGTCACCTCTTACAATCCATTTAGTTATCTGCTTCCCATTGTTTCAAGTTTAAGTTCTTTTTCTGACAGTAGCTGGAAATGTTTCCTCCCGAGTGTCTCTGCTCCATGGCCCAGCTGGGAGGTGCAGCATTAGGAGAGCTTCTGATGGTTGCACCATGGTGGTGCCTGCACTTGTGGAAGGAGGATCAACCAGAGCAGTGCTGGTTAAGCTAACGAGGGCTCTGAACAGTGATGTACCTTGGCTGGGTCAGGCATCTCATACAGGTGAAAAGTGAACCAGGGCATTTCCTCTCCACATTTTACTGGGCAGTTTGAGCTATTTACACACAACATGGAGTGACAGGTTTGCTGATTGTTTTGATTGAAACTCTTGTCCTCTCAAAGCATTACTTGGTACCAGCCACACAACTCCACCCCACCTGGTCCAATTAGTTTCCGTTTTAAATGTAGACATGGCCAGATACAGCCATTCTGGCTGCAGCAAGCTTGGACCAAGCAGTTCCTATCTATCATCCCACCCTATGCTACTCATTTTTTTTCATGGTACCAAAGGGTAGCTCTTATGGTTCTGGGGGTTTACTGTTGGAGAGGTTTCCAGAGAGGGTGAGAGATTATCCTACCTACAAAACCCTTAAGACAGGCATTGTTGAGAGAAGTTGGGAAGGGAGGGAAGACTGAATTACAGCTGCACTGATGATTCTGTCATGATGTGTATTGCCCAAAATCTGGAGATGTTGCTGTGCTGGTGTACTTTCTGAAGAAATGTTGTGGGACAGTACCATCTGTCCAGGACCTGTGAAGTTCTTGATTGATTTACTGAAGTCAGTATTATTCAGGTTTTATTTTCAAGCATTTATTTAAAGTTGTATCTACTTGTGAGTGTTCACAATGCTGTATGCTTATTTCTTTTTTTCTGTTTACTATGTCTAGATAAGAGCACAGACCAACACTTACCAGAGCTGTTATATTATGTGGTGTTATTTTAGCACAAATGCTTACTGTTCAGCACCTGTATAAGATCAGCCATGACAGCTGATGCTTTAAAATTTATGATGCTTCATGTTGACAATGTGATTTCAGCTCCAAAACACACAAACTCTACTTCAGTCTTCTTGTCTTTGCATATATAATTTTAAGCAAGAGAGAACAACTCTGGACTATTCTGACAATTTTATATCTTATTGCATCATATAATGTGGACTATATACAACAAAGATGGCTGAAAAGTACAGTTTCCCTGCAGACTCTGCCCTGACAGATTTGCTGCCTGCTGAATCCTGCAGAGAATTGAGGATGTGCATTACAATGCCTCGTCTCCTGCAGGATGCTGTAAACTTTCAAGTTGTTTTCACTGTGTAATTCCTACAGTTTTTAAAGTCAGGTAAGAGCAGTAGATGACTAAGTGATAGATACAAAAAATGCAATTTATGAGCAGTGTTTTCACTAGGTAATACACATTGTTAGGGTAATACACATTGTTAATCAGATCATTGTCTAGTTTGCTAATACATGGCACACTGTGCTGTGATGTAAAGCTCGAGCAGAGCACTTACCACGTGTGGAGTACTATTGTTTAATTGAATTCATATCACGTGCCACAAAAGCAGACCTAATATATATAAGGACAAAAGTGGAATAGGATGATGTGATGAAGAAAGGCACGATGCTCTTTGCCTTGACTGCAATCCATATATTTCAACCCTTGTAATTCATGTATTTCATGCCAGCAATGGTATTTATTAATTTATCTTCAGCATTAAAGTATTAATATTATAACTTGTGATTAGTATAGTCATATGCAGAATTGTATATTTTAAATCAGTGGTGAATTTACCCCAACACTGCAGTAAAGAAGCCAGAGCTTCAGGATTTAAAACCAAAATTAGTAATGAAATGAAGAAATTGTTAGTGTGTTGGTGTCAAATTTGGCAGGGCAAAGCTGAGCAGTTTTGTAAATTTAATCCCTCCTCCACAAAGATTACCTAAACTAACTATTAGTAATTTGATGTTTACTATTTAATGAGCTTGGATTTAAGGAAATAAATTTTCATCTTTGTGTTTATCCTTGTGAAAGTATAAACTGATGTATTATTCAAATAGCATCATCTCTGGTAAACCCACCAGCTTCCTTTATTCACACTGACTTGTGTGTGTGTTCCCATGTTGACACCTTCATTTTGAATATCCTTCTAATCCCTTATTTATTGATTTATAGCTGTCTCATCAAGAAAATGCTTCCTTTCAGCTTACTTAACTTCTCTTGACTAAAAGATGTTGGTAAAAAGCAGCTTCTTCCCAAGCAGCTTTGGACTTGCTGCATTTGGGTTCATGGCTGGCTCAAGGACTTGCTCTTGTGTGCTCTTGGTACTGTAAGAGAAAATCAGGTTTGAAATAACCTCAGCCAAACCATCCCTGTGGAGTGAGCAAGCCAAGCAAATTTCCATATGATGTAAAAAAACAAGTACAGTAAAGGGGCAAAAGCAATTCTGATGACCAGAGCACACATGCAGAAAGCAAATATGTCTGAACTGTATATGTAGAAGTAGGAGCATTTCAGACCCCTTTGAATCTGAGGGGTGGGATTGCTGTAAGCCATGAGTTTACAGTGTCAGTATTTAACCCCAGGCCCACACAGCCACTCAGTCACTTGTCCAGTGGGATGAAGGGAGAGGATCATAAAGGTAAATGTGAGAAAACTCATGGGTTGAGCTAAAGACACTCACAAGCAAAGCAAGACAAGGGAATTAATTCACCATTTCCTGTGGGCAGGTGTTCAACCACCCCAGGAAAGCAGGTTTCCATCATGAGCATCCAAATGCCATCAATCCAAATATCCCCCTCACCTTCCTCCTGCTTCTCCCACCTTCATGTGCTGAGTGTGAAATTGTGTGGTGTGGGACATTCCTTGGGTCAGCTGGGGTCAGCTGTCCTGACTGGGTTCCCTCCCACTCCCCATCCTCACTGATCTGGTGGGGTGAGGAGCAGAAAGGTCTTGACTCTCTGTGAGCACTGCTCAGCAATATCTAAAAAATCTCTATTATCAGCACTGGTCTGGTCACAAATACAAAACACAACGTCTTTATAGCTACTGTGAAGAAAATTAACTCTCTCTTAACCAAAGCCTGCTTGACTTACCAGCTCCCATCTCTGGCTGTGTTTTCCTATTGATTCCTGCAATCCAGGCAAGACCATCTCATTTATGTACCTCATTGTAAACTCCTTACACAGTTTTAGGAAGTGGGACAAATAGTGCAGCAGTATTAAGACAGTACAAATAGTAGTGTTTGCACCATTCTTTCTTTAGAAGCATGCACTGATTTGCCCTTATGATTATTTCCTTGTTTGAAGAAGATAATATAATAAAAATAATACTAAAATAGTAAAGAAATTTGGGCTATTGATTTAAATCCTACTTACTCTAGAAGCTTCTGGAAGGCAGATGCAAGTGTCCATTAACCATATACACAACAGAAGGGGCTGGGTCTAAATTATTTATGTGGTGTGCTCAGTGAGAGGCAGATAAGCAGGCACAGCGAGCAGTTGCTGCTGTGGGATGGTGCTGAGCTTGTCACTGGCCCTGGTGTGAAGAAATGCTGCATGAAGGGGTATTAGACAAGCCTGTGCATGAGAGCTGAGGCCCATGTATTTGTTGTGAATGTTTTTAATTTCTCTGATCATAGATTGTTATGTACAGTGCAGGGAACAGAGAGCAACTCTCACCTCTCCTTCCAATGAATAGCAAGTCACCTTATTCTGTGATGTACAAGGCAGAGTAATTGCATCTCAAATGCATGGTGCATTTTTGTTTAGAAGGTTAGCACAAAATTGATTTATGAAACAATTTTCCCTGTTTCATGTCAGAGAGCCCATTTTCTGCTGAATAATTAGGTGTGGGTTTCTCCTGTATGGTGACATACATTTTTGTGAAGTGAGATATAGTTACTGCTTTTCATTAAATAAATCTCAGAGGAATTTTTGTCTAGTTGTTCATGAGAATTTTTTTTTCCTGTGACATCATTTCATAGATTGATTCTAGTTGATTTTGGAAGAGTAATTTTTTGAATTGTGTTCACCTGTGTTCACCATGACATGCAGTAAACAACTGTCTTGTACTACCCTGGAGGTAACTGTCACTTTTCATCTCAAAATCATAATCTTAGATCAACATATATGAGAATACCTGTGTAATTGCACCTCACATGGAAAAAAATTGTCTTGCTGGTCCTCAAACTATCCTCTGGGCTGGCAGGTTGGTAGTGAGCACCTCAGGGCAAAAATATTCTCCTGACCTGGTGTCTTTATTTCATCACAGTCACCTAGCAGAGGCAGCCACAGTTTATGCACACTGATTGAAGATTTTTTTCATCCTTTAATGTGGAGTTTTAGGTAATTTTTCAGACCTTGGTACCTGAAGTTATATACATAAATTATTGCTTGTTTTTCTGGGTATCCATTTTAATAATGTAAATACTGAATTGAATTCAGATGCCCAGGATATTTAATCTCCTAAATTTGAAATAGTGCTCTACCTTTTATTAGACATTGAATTGAACTAATTTTTTTTAGGAAATTATAGGGTTTCCAATGAGTTTCTTTACAATATAATTCAAATCTCATCAAGTTTAAACAAGAAAAGTTGAACATTAAATGAGCTTTTTACTTTTTATAGTTTTATATTTAATCTGGCAATACAGCAAACAAAAACTTACAGAATGTATTTGTTATGTTATTGGCATATTAACACCAAATTTTTAAAAAATAGTATTTTTATGAATTTGTTAGATTAAGTGATTTTAAACATACTATAAAAGCAAGAAATCATAATTCATTGAATAAGCTGATGCTGAGATTCCTATTTTAAGAAACTGTGGTGATTCTACAGATCTGAGATCATTGTTTCAAATAAGTTTCCTTTTAATTTGTAGATATTTTCACTTTACTTCCTCCTTTCCTTAGTATAGACTGAAAATGCACATTTTTTTCCAGAGAAAACAATATTCCATTCAGGATCTAATTTCTGAATCTGACTTTCATGTCAGTGGAAGTAATCTTGACAGTACTTTAGCACAAATGAAACTTATTTTATGTGTGATGATTTGTTTACTGTTTGTTGGGACATACATTTAACACTTTAAGAATTGTTTTTGGTTTTTTGCAAGCTAAATATTAGAATTCTTTAGAAGAGATGAAGAGGAGAAGGGGATTTTGTTCCAAAATATTTTGAGTAGTAGCACTATGGATTCTTTTCAGCTGGTTTTATAGTTATGCAGTTCCTCTAATAAAAGCAGTATACACACTATACATATTGGATTTAACACCTGGAATTATATTTCTCAGTTGTTGTCGTGTGTTAGGCAGAGTCTTGTGTGGGAATTATGAAAAAAATGTAGATTTACTAAACACATGGAGATGAAGGAGCTATATAAAGTCTGAGGAGTATATTAAATATTAACAGAAATTCTGCTATGGATAGGAGGGCTTCTGGAAACTCAGAACACATGCAGAGTAATGCAGGGTCAGATCTGTGAAAGGATGGGAAGTTTAAAACTCTTCAGGCAGATGATTTCTGGCAAGGTAATCCAGAATTTAAACTTCTGTGACCTACTACCAAACCTTAGATAACAAAGGCAGATTAGAAATAGTACTAACTGTGGTCATAAAATTCATTCACCCAGACTGTAATCTTCCTTAAAATAGAAGTTACAGCCTTCTTGGGAGGACCATTCCTAAAGATTAACAGAGCATTCACTACTTGTGGTGAAAAAAATGGGCCTAAAATTGGAAGGCATCATTTTATGAAGCGGATGAGGCAGGACAGAGACAGCGAGTTGTGGTGGAGGGAAGCAAGGCCACCCTGGCTTCTCAGAGGAAGTCATTAGGAGGATCTTGGTGTGAGGGAAAAATCTCTTTTAGCATGAACATTACTGAGAAACTGGCTGGTCCCCACACTGGCTGCCTCTGCTGAGTGGAGGCGAGACAGACTCAGAACTCTGATTGTATTGATCTGAGTAATAAAAAATTTAAAAAGAATAAGAAAAAGTTTTTTTGGTTTTTTTTTTGTAGGAGCAGAAATGAGTTAGGAAACTGATTGCAGCACAGACTGGTAACTTATTGATCACTGTTCAGGGCAGCTGGAAGTAGAATAAAGGACACAAGGATGGGAAAGCCTGCAGCCACCCCACAAACAAATGGATAACCTCTGGCTAGCATATGGGAAAAATGGGATTCAGATGCATAACCCCTTGATCATGCTATATGGCAGAAATTTAAAAGAGAAACAGATGGGAAACTTATCTCTTTGTGAAGCCTGTAATTATACAAATTCTGGTACAATTTTTCATTGCAAGTTTCCCCTTGCTGTCCTGAGTGTTTTGCCATCCATTGTAGCCTGCAATTTTTTTGACTCGTGTTGATATAGACAACCACGTTGATAAGTAGATGGTTGAGATCAATGGTGCCATTAACAGACATACATTATAGCATACAGAGAATTATTTATTCATACAGTGAATAGTTCCCAATGGACGTTTTACAATCCACATGGAAAATAGGCTCTGTGAGATCAAAATATAAATGTAATAATTGAAATGGGAAGGTTTGGAGAGGGAAGAAAGTGTAACTTTCTCATATATTTGTACATTAAAAAGTATATTTCCCTAAGAAATGAAACAACTGGCTGCCATGCTGCCCTCATTCTTGGCACTATTAATGGACTGACAGGCATTGTAGCATACTGAATTTAGCACAGTATTGAAGAAGATCACTTGTAGATTGCTCCAGAGGATGTTCTAGATACTATTGTGTTCTGGATTACTCTGCTGGAGGATGAAGAGCAGATTGTGTGCTCAATCCATTACACCTCACCAGCATGTGCTACAATCTACATGCATTTCTGATGTTCTTTAGAAATTAACCTCAAAAATGGCCCCTAATCTGCCAACCTACTTGCTGCAGAATTGTTCTCAAACAAAGAGGCAACTCCTGCGAGGTGGGATAGTGCTTTTCATCATGTTAATGTCCTTACACGAGTGGCTTGGCTGTGAAAACTGCCCTCAGGAAAGTACCAGGACATAAGCCTGAAGGTGTTCATCCCTTCTGATGGACCACAACTGATAAACTAGACATGTAAGAGGCAGCTGTCATGTCTTAGGAGGTGTCAAAGACTCCCAGAGTGTCCCATGATCCACAGTATTATATCATACAGTGTAAAACCTCCCACCCCAGGAGAGGCACCTGGCCAATCCCAGTGAGCCTGAGCATAATATTAACCCACCAGACTTTGTGTTTCATGGATTTCCCCCACCCCAACAGATCAGGACTTCCCCCATCAGTTCCAACCAACAACATCAAAATTGCAACAATCAAGTCTTATTACTGGATCCAAGGGTAGAGACAATATACATTTCTACTCTTATCATTTTTCTCTTTCCTTTTCATTATACATTTTCTTAAGCATTACTTTTATGCTTTTATATTGTTGCATTCCTAACCAAAACGGCTATATTTTAAAATTTGCCGAGTGCCTGTTATAATACCTCAATATTCTAAAGCTTGCAAGTAAAAGTTTGTTATTGAACATCTTGAGACTTTTCTTGTTTCTCCTGTGCACTGCCCAGAGTAAATCAAACAACTTTCCCCTAAGCCCACCGAGCAGACCAGGCCATAACACGTTACTTGGTGAAATTGCTGCTTCCTGCCTTTTCCTTCCTTAATAACAGCAGCCCAGTGACTGACAAATCACACAGCCAATGCATAAGTGACAATTCTTAAAATGTGATTCAGCTTCACATGGGATTTAAAATACAGTGAAAAGATTTTTATCTTTTCATATACATGAAAACAAATTCCAGCTTTGCAAGTACTCTGGGAGGCTTTAGAAACACTATAATAAAAGATTTGACCACCTCTTAACGATTTTAGACTGGTAATGGCATATAATATTCCAAAATAGGAGTAATCCATCTTTTAATGATTTAGGCAAAAATTATTTCCCATTTTCTGCAACTACATAAGTATATGAGAAAAATCTTGATGTATTAAAAATTGATGATGAATAATAAATTGTCTTTATCTTTAATGCAGTATATTTAGTAGTATCTCTATATTTTCTATGATGAGTTAGTTTCAATGCACGCTCAACTTGTGCTTTCAATCTCTCTAGTTTCCATACACCTAGTCTAATTTTTATACAGGAGTTTAAACTGAGATATATTCACATTTCCTACATATGTCCTACAGCTTTCTAGTCTCAGACTCACAATCTGCAGAAGGGATTGCTGCACCCTTAATAAAAGAACTCGTCCCAAAACCATTTAATATAGTGATTTAATATACCCGAGATTTTTCTAAGGTCTATAAGAAGATTTCTGAGGATATTTTGGAAGTCCTCATCATCCTTCTATGGAATGACAATCAAAAGTATCTGTAGAGACAGTTCTGGAGTTGTGGTGCAGTTTCCCTGTTCCATCCTCAGAGATACTCAAAAGCCATCTGAACATGGTCAAGGGCAAACAGCTCTAAGTGACCCTTCATGAGTGGAGGGTTGGACCACATGACCTCCAGAGATCCCTTCCAGCCTTAACCATTTTATGATCCTCTATTTACTTTGATAAAAGAAATTAAGATTTGTGTGGATATAAATTTCATGAGAATACCCTTATTTTTGTTCATCAAATATTGTTATTTGTGATTGTCATCACTACAAAATGCAGTCAGTGAGAAAAAATTTGGATTTTCTTCTAACATGTAACCAGACTCAGCTTTGCAATTTTTTGAGTTTTCAGCTCAAAAAAGCTCAAATTGAAGGTGTACATTTTATTAAAGCTGACATTCTTACAGATTTCTATACTCACAGGATACTGTTTACAACTTGACTTTCTGGATTTCTTGTATGTCACTACATCTTTTAGAAAGAATTTCTATTTCTGAACCATAGTGCAGTTGTTATTGCCCTTCTTATTGCTTCCCTCTTAGTTTCAGTCATCTCCAGCCTTTATTATTCAAATGTTTGTTTACCCTTTCCTGTCATCTTTTGAGTCATGTTTGAATTTCTTGAAGGAAGGCAGAGTTCTGTCAGGGACTTCTCATGAGACTGGCATTTTGCCCCCTCTCCAAATTCTGCTTGGTTGCTCTAACACTGTGAGTGTAATGTACTAGCAATAAAGCAAAGTTGTGCTACATTCTGCAAACCTACAGTAATACTTTAAGGTACCCAGTTCAAAGATTTTTACTCGATGATATCTTCATAGATCTTCAGGGAAAAACAAGAAAATAGGAAAAGGCTGAAGTATCTATAGGCTATAAGTGTCTCTATTTACATCTATCTATCTATCTATAGATATGTCTATATGCATAGCTATAAGTATATATAGGCATCTATATCTATAGATACCTATATCTAGCTATAGATATCTATAGTATCTTTACAGGCTTTCATACCATGATTGCTGCTCTTTGATTAAAACAATAATATCATGCCTGACTGAGTACAACACCTCCCCTACACACACGTATATGCTTAAAATGATTGTATCTTCTAGGAACACCCCAAATTGCTATATTTAGAAAATCAAACTTCTTTCTATTATTTTGTGTGTAGAATATAATTCTCTGGTTAAAACCTGCTGCATTTTTCCACGTACACGTTGACCTGGACCTCAGTTACTTGAGTAGTGATGAAAGTTAAAAGTTAAGTGGTTGGATTTTTTTTCTTTTTCCTGCAGGGAATAAGATTTATAACATAGGTCAGAGAACAGTTTACAAAAGCTTTTATGCAACATTTCATATATGAAAGAGTAAATTAAGGAAATCACTCATTTTCCCCCTTTCAATCTTTTCACTTAAATCTAGATTTATCTGCATATAAATATATAGGACATTTTCTGTAATTGCTCTGCTAGTAGAGCAGATGACCTGTCAGATAATGGATAATAATGTACTTAACATTTAAATAGTTCCTTCAAATGTATTATTAGAAAGCATTTTACATATACAGTCCTATCAATGACCATTTTACAAATAGACAGAGATATATCAATTGATTTGTTAAGAACTAAGCAAAGGATAAAAACAGATTAAAACAGGACTGTAGGATAAAAATCTTATGTGCTCTACATCAACCAGAAGTTTGCTGTTCATTTTATGAAGCAACAATTTTATTCCAACTGTCCTACCTTCTCATCTCTTGCATAGCCTCACACTGGTTGCCTTTTCCTACACTTGAGATGATTGACCTGACACAGGGAATTAAAACCCTAAAATAATAATTTGTTTTGAATTTTTATCATAGTACGGGCTGCTTTGCTCATGGATGAGATGTCTCTCACTTTGACTATCTGCAATTAGAAATTTAAGCTCGAGCTAGTTTTCTGAGCTTTTTTTGTCAGAGAGGAAAAGATGCAACTCTAGAATGTGCTTCTTTCCATCTATTTGAAGACAAAGATGAATTATCAGTTTAAGCTGGCTCTGCTGTCAGAAGAAACAGTCTTGGAGTCTTCTCCCTTCTTCATGTGCTCATCATGAAGTGTGAGATGCACCATGTGGTGAGTGGATCTGAGTTAAAACTAACTTTGGGTGAAAATGGCCGGTTTTCAGCCAGATCACCTCCCTGAACAATTTACCATATATTCACACAAATGTTGGTATCAGCACAAGACAAATCTGTGCGGGACTGGGAATAGGGCATGTGAGTAAAAGCATTGCAGGCCTGCTTTCTTTCCTTGGTAGCATGAGGTTAAAAGATCTCCTGAATACCAGTCTTAGCCACCTCTGTTGCTTTTGTCAGGGGCAGGGTTAATTTTCTTCATAGTAGCTGGTGTGGGGCTTTTGTGACCCAAATGGTGTTGATAGTTCAGGGGTGATTGTTTTAGTGATGAGCAGCAATTACACATACTCTAGAGAGTATGAGTAGAGCTTTTCTGCTTCTCACCCCACCCACCAGAGAGGGGTCTGGGGGTGCACAAGGAGTTGGGAGGGGACATAGTTGGGACAGATGACCCCAATGACCAAAGGAATATCCCACACCATATGATGTCAGGTTCAGCATGTAGAGCTGAGGGAAGGAGAAGAAGTGGGGGATATTCAGAGTGATGGAGTTTGTCTTGCCAAGTCACTGTTACTCGTGGTGGAGCCCTGTCTTCCAGGCTGAATACCTGCCTCCCCTTAGGAAGTTGTGAATGAATTTCTTGCTATTCATTGCCTGCATGCACAGCTTTTCTTTACCTACTGAACTCTTTTTATCTCAATTCATGCTTTTTCTTACTTTTACCCTTCTGAGTCTCTCCCCCACCCTCCTGGGTGGGGACTGAGCAGCTGTGTGGGGTTGAGCTGACAGCTGGGGCTAAACCATGACACCACCTACCATATCAATGATTAATCTCACCAAGATTAATCTCACCTAGAGTTTATGTAAATCACTGCTACCTGGCAATAACCTTATCAGCTAAAGTTTAGTGTGATATTAGTACAATAGGCTTTTTTTAAACTCCACCTCCATAAAGGAATCTGACACGGTTAAATAACAATTAGAGAAATGCTGTTGTTGAAAGTGGAGATGTTGAATTCTCTGTTTATTTCTAACATTTTGCAAATAAAGATGTTAATTTCGAGATGTCCTAATTGTGAAAATTTTAAGAATTATAAAATTGAAAAAGACTGAACAGGTTCACCCCATGCTCTGATTTTATACTTGATCTAGTTACAATTCTCTTAGATACTTGTTTATTTTACTGAGAAGGCAAGCCCAAAAGGATTAAACCTTGCCTGCAGCTTTCTTTTTGTGCAAAAGTCAATTATGGCTGGCTAAATATCCCTGAGGTAAACATGTGTGAGGTTGATAATGTGGTTAGAATAGCAACAGCAGTTGTAAAGGAGACTGGTGTTCACGGAGTTAACACATTCCATATTGATATCATGCAAAAAATTACAGACACTTCTAGTCATGGAGCATCAATCAATTTTTGTTAACTTTCAGGATTTTTTCTTCCTGATGGAGCTAATATTACATCTAAATATTATGTGTGCTGCATCTGTAAATTTCATTCCATTTTCTCAAGGAAGCCTTCTGTATGAAAAATGTGAGCTAAAGACTATGTTATTTACCTGGTGCCACTGGATTGATTGTGGAATGGGTCAAATCCTGCCATCCTTAATGAGGAAAATATTGACTAATGGCTTAAGTAAATATTATCAGAATTCAATGAATGTTTGTCTCATGTATTAAATATTCAGAGGAGCAGAAAATAGTTCATAGCTTTTCCTCCCAATCACCATGGCACCTAACCAGCCATGCTCATGCTTACTATCTCCTTCTGTATTTTGGCAAAATGTAGCAGTTTCAAAAGACAGTGCTACAAGCATCATATATCACCACAGTATGCAACCTCATAGTAAAATGATTCCCCTGAGAATTGCAAGTTCCTTGCAATTAGAGAAAGGAACTGAAAGTATGTTCTCACAGGTGAGTGGAGTGCTTTAACCACTGACACTGGATTAAGGGAGGCAAAAGCTGCTGTACATCTGTCTTCCAAGTAAAATTTTGAGAAAATGCTGATTTTACTCCAGGAGGAGGTAAAGGAACCATGATATGCAGAGAGAGAAAGAATAATATTCCTTCATTGGGGCTTACCAAAACTCTGCAGCATCAGCTAGCTTGAAGTGACTCCTGACTTGGACATTGGCCCAACAAATCCTGTGTTTGGAGGAGCACAGGAAAATCCCAACATGGCATCCCAGGCTCTTTCCATGCACTGTTTAGGAGCCTAATGCCAAACTTTGGCCTGTTACTTTCCAAGAGTGATAGGGCACCAAACTCCTTTGCCCCTCTAGTCTTCTCAATATATTTTGTTGCCTGGTCTATAAAATGGAAATATTTTTTATCTCTTGGGTTGTTTCAAATAGAAGAGTCACAGAATAGATGCAAGACCCTCAACTACTGATGCGAGCCAAGGTTAAAATAACCAAACATTAGCAGATAGCAAAGAGGTGCAGAAGAAACTTGAATTATTTCTGAGTATATTAGACCACTTTTATTGAGAGGGTTAGCCTGGCAAAGAACCAGTAAGACTAATGGTTAGATAATTTTACAACAGATATAATTTTTATTCCTTATCAATCTGTGAAATGTCATGCTTCAGGAGATAACCTGACTGCCGCATGTAGGTAATTAATTCCCTTCATCCTTTAAAAGTATTTTGCCTTTACTTACAAGACAATTTGCTTTCTTCTCCCCTCTGGCCTTCCAGAAATTTTATGTTAAACAAAAAGGAAATTGGTGACTGATATGAAGAGTTCACACATGTTCATCTCACAGATACAGAAAATAGTGTGTTACCTCTTAAACGTGGTCTTACAGTAACTAACAGTCTGAGTTATTCATTCAAAGATCAAATGCAAAATAAAAACAAAACTTTAAAGGCATAAATTTTCCAAGTTATTCAGGTGCAAAATCCTTGCAAAATTATTTCAGTGACAAGTAGGAACTGGTGTGCTTTTGCAAATATAGACTATAGAGCTTCACTTTCCACTAAACTACACTGGTGTACCTCTATTGTCATTAGTATTTTACTTGTCTAATAGACTCCGAAAGCCCAATTTGGCTGGCATTGTTCATGTCATGACGGAATTTATTTGTACCTGTTTATTAAGAGGTGTTTCAGTTCCATTACCAAAACATGATGAGCATGTGATAAAGAATATCAAAGTACTAAGTTTGAGATATAAGAGCATAAAGACTTTTCATGAAGAGCTGGAATACCCATCAGTAGAAGAAAGTTGATTCTCTTGGACTCTGAAATAGATGATAACACCTTTTGCATTCTGAAATACTTCATTCGGAGAATTCTAAGAGTGCAAAATCAAAACCATAAATGATGGAAAATCTAGAAGTTTTTGCAATCTTAATACAACCCCTTGCACTGTATGTAATGCAAAAGTGTCATTAATTATAACATCTCATATAATGTCACAGTCACTGCCTTGTTTACCACCCTGAATGGATGGTACCCCCAAAATGAGTAGTAATTTGATACTTACTTTAGTTTTCTTTGACCCTCCCTTTCGTTCCTAAGATTCAAACCTAATTCTGAATGTAGAAACACTGCCCATATCAGGGTAGAAATACTTTCTATGGTAGTCTTGCCTAGTGTCCTAGTGGTTCTTATCTGCTCATTAACATAACTTTAGTGGGTTGCTGTGTTAAATGATGTCACTTTCCTGTTTAGCAGATGGGAGAACAAAAGTAAAGGACTACTGTTGATTCCCAAGCCTGCCTAAAACAAGGAATGAGGTGTGTTTTCATAGTTTGCATTCATAGTATAATTCCATAATTTGTTTTCATAATTTATGTGTGCTAGTGGCAGAGATTCCCTGGGCTGTTGGGAGTAACACAAAGTACTCACCTTAACTCTAAAACAGGTTCCATGGGCCATGTGGAGGCCATAAAATGAAGAGCATGAAATGATCTAGGAGACATCTGAATTAAGGGACCTCTGTAAATGTACACTGACAGTGTAACACAAAATCTCCATAGCAGAAGTAAGGGTAAAACTTAGCTCGTCAAGGTAATGCATACAAAATTATTTTTCTTTCTTTGAACCCCCTTTTCCCACTCATTACACAAATTTTGTCTTCAACTGTGAATGATGTGAGTAGGAACCTGATTCACCCCACAGTCTTCTGAACTGATTGAGGAAGTGCCATTGGTGGGAAGAAAAGTGCTAAATTTTTCATAACATGAAATTCTTTATACTTCTTTGTAATGTAACACTGTAATATCATGTGGGGGTTCTTCAAATGTCTGCTAAAAAGCACAGTTTGTGTAGAATTGTTTTATCCAAAACAGGCAATATGAGCAGTGTCACAGTCAGGAAACAGCATGCAGATGGCAGTAACAGACTCTTGCCGCATGTCTGGGGCTGGCAGGTGATGATTTTCAGTGGGCTTCACAGATAGTTGTTAATAGTAGAACAAAGCTTGTAACTTCTAACTTGGTTATTTTAGGCTGCCCTTGTCTTTCTTTAAGCACTCTGTCTGCGCTATTGAAAATAAAACCTAGATGTCATCCCATACAAGCTCTGCCTAAGACATCATGTATCAGGCTTGATCATGCCTTCATTTCACATGCTCATATTTTCAAGATATGAAGTAAAGTAGACTAAAAAGATCATACCTGCCTTGTTGAATTTAATACTTTCAATGGAAATCTCTACATAAAAAAGTCCACAAACTGAAAGGAATTCCAATATCTTGTCTTTCCTTTTGTTTACTCTAATCATGTAGGTTATAAAATGGATTTTTTTTTTTGTAGAACTCCTTTCTTGTCAATGAAAACACACCACCTTTTCCATTTTGGCAAGTTCTCATTTAGGGTTTTCAAAGAGATCAGTGCCTAGTTCAAATCATTTTAAGAAGTTTATGCTAAGCTATCCTCACGTGTTTCAGATCTCTCATGTTACTTGATATGGATATAAAAACATATTCCATCTTCTGCCTTTATATGCTAGGATAACAGACAGCAGCTGATAAATATGCAGATACTAAATTCAATTCTTCTAATTGAATTGAAGCATTTCTGTCAGAAGCATAAGGGAAAGACATGTGATTTTCATGCAAGGAAATGTAATAAGGCTATCTTTTGGGGTTTTTTCCCCCTCCCTCAAATGTCTGTGGCTCTATCATACCATAAGGGATAAACTGCTGTTTTAGCAACCTCAGGAGTTGCTTCTAGTAGTAGTGGTTGCCCTTGGTGAAGAATATATTTGGAAAGGATTTGAATGACCTTGTACTTTTGAGCCAGACTGATGCTATTAATATGTTTTTGCTGAGAAACTCCTAAAGAGGCAATTATATTGTCTGTCGCTGCAGCGACAAGAGCACTATAGGCATATCCAAAATGTTGTCATTGCACAAAAATAACACAAGTTGTACTTGCAATATTATTTCATTAGAACTGTAGAGATTTTTACACTTTTTTGCCACCATAAGGTTTTAAACATGTGTAGGTCTTCTGTGCTGTCTTTCATTCAGAATAGGAGCACACATGTGAATGCTGAGCTACACTCAGCAGGTATTCCAGGTCTCCTTGGAGGGGATGTATCACGTGCTATGTCAACACCTTCCATTTGGGCTCAACACTTAAAACCCCAAGCTTCAAACTCAACCCCCTTTTTTGAAAGTGCACAAAAAATAGAATAATGTGTACTTCAAACTCCATATTCACACACGTGGAATTTGTTAGGCTGTGTGCTTTGGCAGTGACCAAAAAAAAAAAACATAGGAAAGAGAGAAGAAATAAGGACACCAGGAAAAAGAAGACAACTGCTGACAAAGACAAAACAACACAATATGAAGAGCAAGGCAAAGGGGGTGGAGGAATTTTGTAGAGCTTTATTGAAGGATGGATTTGTTTCTGTCTCTTCTTCACATTGGTGGTCCTCTGTACTTCCACCCTCCCTGTCTTGTGATGGGATTTCTTTTAGTGTTGTCGACATGATGTGGCAATTAGAGAGAGGTCTTTCTATGATAATTTACTTGTTTAGCCCAAGAAGTATTTCTGTATCTTCTCCTCATTGACTTGGAAAACCAATTAGTCCTTGTTAGCTGTACTGAACTCCATGCTTGTTGATTTGCGGTTACAGATTCTCATGCCCTAATGTCTGACAGAAAACATGGACACACTTTATTTCTGATCTACCTGTAGTTCGTGGGTTCAGCTCTTAACATTTATATTCCATTAATATTGTCATTTCTAGACTGAATGAATATGAAATCTAATCTTTGCTCTCCAGAGGAAATCACTGTAACACTTGAACATATTACTGTTAAAGGTATTTGGGTCAACTATTGATTTTTTCCAGTATTTCAGTGTCAATCAGTGTATTTTAATTTAATTCAAAATACAAGGAACCAAGAGTTCATGGAAATAAGTCATTCCAAGATGGACTCGTTTTCTCAGGGCTGCTATCTCAGTCTGCTGATATGGTGGGCCACTGAAATAATTCTGTACTTTAAGGAAGAGCTAGGCTGCTGGGTTGAGATAGCCAGTATTTATACTCATTCTGATAAAAGCACGAAGCAATCTGTTAAGTGAAGTCTCTCCAGAGGAGCATGAGCAAGGTGGCTGTCGATGAATGGTGTTAAAGCCCAAAGGACTGGGTTGGGGGATGGAACTGATTTAGTAGCATATTTTATGGTGCATGGGTGCAAACAACGGTGTATGTCAGAGATTCCCAATCTAGAATATCTCTAGCAGTGAGTCTCAGAAAATAGACTGGCCATGGCAAACTGCATTTGTAAGTAGAGAATGGAAATGAGTCAATGTTGCTTGAATGTACATTCCTACCAGACATTTAATACTTCAGTAGAACTGTGGGATTCACAGATGTGGTGGACCCTTCTGGACATGGAGCCGAATTCCAGATGATTTGTGTATATTTGCATTTGGGATGTTTGGATAGTACAAGGAGACAGTTAGAGATGTGTGAGTATATTTCATTGATTAGCTTACAAAGTAGAAATTGAGGAATATGCCCCCAAATTTTGGAAACACAAGTTTGAAAGTTTCTCACCACTATCTAAAATGCAGGATCTGCAAAGGAACCCCTGTGTTGATTCACATAAATCCTGTGAACTTGTATACTTGTAGTTTCTGTAACTGAAATAGATTTTCTGGGGTCCAAGGTGCTGTATCCCCAGTGCAGGGATTCTAATAATCCTGGCAGCAGACTGATTTTCAATAAGTAGAGTTCAGATTATGAAATCCCTTCTCTTGCTAACAAACACCTGCTCCTGCAGAAAGATCCACTAAGACTAGTGGAATTACTAGAGTCTTGACTAATTTTCGTTCTTGGTCCACTGGTAGGTAGGTGGTTAGATTTAATTGCATTTGAAAATGAACGGAGCCATACCAAAGTACAGGAGAGGAGAAATACCAGTGGTTCCTATGGATATGCCTTCATAGTAGGTGAAATCCATATTCCTATCTGAGGTTTACCCGGAATCCCACCCTGCTATTCACATCCCCTTAAATCGTTGCCTGTCTGTCCACTGGAAATTGACACATTTGCTCAGACACAGCTACAAGATAAAGTCTGTGCTGTGCTTTAAGAACAGTTCTAGCCTATCTACTTAGCAGTGAACATGTGAGTGAAACTCATTTTGTTTCCCCAATTCTATTTTATATCTGAGAATTTCTCACCTTTTTCCTTCCTCCTGCACCAGAGACTGCATGCATATGTGTTTATGTATGGTTACCATTTAAATCCTCATTTCAGATGCTCCATCTCATATCTGACCAGCAGAATCTGTCTCAGCCCAGAAATTTAAAAAGAAAAAAATCTGTTTGTGGTTGGTGATTGCTGACCAGAGCACTGTTAATTCAGCTGTGGTGATATTCATAGGTAGAGGATGTGAATTAGTATTTCAACCTCTAAAGGAAAGACAAAATTGGTCTGAGTGCTAGGCACACATAAGCACATCTTGAAGTATCTTATCTATGCCATCTAATTTAGAAAGCTGAGTTGGAAGCTGAGTTCTCAAGTAGAAAATCCAGAAGGAGATAAGCAGCAAATTAGGCAGAGGAGGGAAGAAAAAAAAGAGTGACAGGGAGGACAGGGGGAAAGAAAAGACTTTTTGCTTAAAGAAATTGATGCAATTTAGTCTCATAGAGTATTTCATAGCAAAATGTTTTGAGTTGTCCCCTGGACTACCTTGCACAGGAGGTCATGATTCCTAATTCACAAAGTAGGGACCTGGTGAAATTTGTCATTGTGCATTCTGCTATGGGCTACAAGACACCTCTGGAAAGGCCAGCGTGGTCTTTATTAGCAGACCTGTATCTATTGAATCATGACCCTGACATGGCTCTTGCAGCACAAATTAATTTGCCACTCCAAGAAGAAGATTTCTTTCCTCCCCACTCCACTGACTTTCTACTGGTCACTGCTCTCAGAGTCTTGCTGTCTTGTAATAATGAAAACTAGAACTAAGTGTCCTTTCAGTGCATGCACTCCAGTCTACAGCTACTATCTTATTCACTGTCACTTCAACTTCAGTGTCTTGCTCTCTTATCCCAATATTCTTGTTTTATCTCTGTGTGCTCTCAAATCAAAGCTGAGTGTTATACTAATCCATCTATTTAGTGGGAGCTCAAAAATTTATGTAGATCCTAAAGGGGCTTCAGTTTAGTTTGGGACAAAAGAAACAGTGATTGGCATAAATTCTGAAAACCACAGCAATGGACAAGTCTGGCAACTGACTCCCCACCAAGAATTTGCAGTTTTTCCTTGGTGTTCCATGAACCCTCATCCACAAACTTTGAGGTTGCTTTCTTTTTCAGATGAAATTCTGGGGTCAGCATTGGTGAATCCCATAGCAAAAGGAGGAAGGAAAAAGAAACAGACCCAACATGACCTGGTGACCTGGAAGTTATGCTGAGCAGGATACTGAGGACCTAAGGGAGATGAATCTGTAGGAGAAAGAAGCAGCAGAGTTGAAGTCAAAAAACAGTAGATGACTGCCACTGTCTTTGTGGCTGTGACTGTTACTGAAGCAAAAGCAGCAAGAGTTGGCAATATTTCCCAGGTAATAATCAATATAGTAAGTGCTAGAAAAACTATTGTGCTGTTATGTGCTGGGTCACCTCAGGTGGAATTGCAGGGAGATACTAGGGGCTTTCCCTTTGAGTCCCATCCAACCTCTGCCACGTACAACCCAGGACAGATTTACACATGTGAAAGGTTTAAGATTGGCAGTACAGCGCCATCTGAACTTGTTGTGAAGCTTGCGATACACTTCCTTTGCATTTTTGTGTCCATAAATCCATTGTCTGAACAGACTCTTATGCTGTTATGCTCACAACACTGTCCCAGACAACTAAAAAATCATGGAAAGTGTAATAAATGAAAATTTCCCTTGATGTTTTTTGTACTTTAGATCCTTCTGTTTTCTGGCATGGGGCTGAGAGTCCCGTTGCTTGAAATTTCTCTTCCTTAGTTCAGCACCCTATTCATGTGAAAATTTTCCTATTTTTCTTTTCCAATTTGTGCTTTATAATACTTTGTTTTTTTATTTAGACGGAACTGAAAGCAAACAACAAGTTTCTAGATTGAAAGAAGGTTCCAATAACTCCAGTAACTACTCGTCTTGGTCATTTGGTGGCCAGCTGCCAAGCAAGCAAGCCATGAAATATCTCTCTTTCATGTAGATAACTGATTTCTTAATGAGAGTCTGTAAAAATCACCTTTACTACAGAACTGATCTGATTTCCCTGCTGCACCAACCTTTTCTCCTTCTTCAACTCAGGCGCCATCTTTTCTTCCTCCTAGTTTTATTTCATTGGCTTTCTGAGTTGTGGGCCAGTGTCAGTCCTTCAGTGTACCTTTTCCACATGTCAAATGGTCTAACATTCTAAGTCCTTATTTGCAGAATACTTAAAGCAATTCATAAGTAAAGTCAGATAAGTTTGCAGCACTATTTCTGCATGGCTTTACCTTAACTTGTTAGTCAAATCACACCCCTACAATTCAAGCAGAGGTGAGGCAATTCTCTATTTCTGTTCATTTGACCTTGCCCACTACTGAAAGACACAGAAGGTCCTTCAAAGTCCTACCAGGAGCACACATTTTGGCATAGGCACCATGCAATTTAATCCATAAGGAATCTAAGCTCCAGGAGAGTCACTGAGCCTCCAAGAAGTAGAATGTGAAGGATAAATGAGTTGGGGAAATAGTAGGGAGGTGAGGAGATTGGTTGCCACATACTCCTTAACAGTGCTCCACACCAAAGAGTCTGAATTGCCCTCTGAAGGCTTGGCAGACTATTCAGTGAGAGCAAGCCCCTGTGTCAGCACATGGCTTAGGATGCTTGAGGTTCATGTGAATTCCTGCTCACTTCCCCTCTGCTCCTCGTGCCCCTTTAATAAGGAGAAAATTGATTCCCTGTTTCTGAACAGAGATCTGTAGCTGGGAGAAAGCATGGTCTCCCTGGCTGAGTAACAGCTGGGGAAAAAATGAATAGACCATATGCTGTGAGAGCAGCCACCAGAACATTGGGACAAAGCTGTGGACCACTGCCAAGCCTTGCAGCTAAAGCCATGGCAGCCAAGATGAGAGGTGAAGGGAGAGTGTTCAGAAATACCATCAGGGACCCTGCACTGGGTTACTTTTAGGAACTGCAATGTGTAAATCCTGAATGAGACAAAAAAAACCTGCTTGTTTTCAGAAAGGTCCTTGAAAAGGAAAGTAATTTACCCAGGTGGCCCTGAATATCTTCGTTAATACTTGCCTAGTTCCCTTATGCTTTCCTTTTTTTTTTTCACCTGCCTGCTGATTCTCAGGAAAGCCTAGACCACTGCAGAATTTTCTCTAAGGGAATCAATGCCTCCTGATTTCTTTGTTTCACCTTTTTCACCTTTGCTTCCCTTTCTCTCGAAGCAAGTTCTACTGTTTCTCTGTCATCTGGGCTTGCTGACAGGACAAGATCTTGTCAGGGGTACATCATAAACAGCTGTAACAATTCTGCAGCCTCTGAAAGAGCACCTTAGTTTGTGAAGACTTCCATGCAAAACAAATCAAGCAGCAATATTTTCACTCTGAAACTTTTTCCCTCCTACCCATAAACTGATTATATATGCCAGTCTCTTCCAGGCCCAGAGAGGATGCCCTTGGTGGTGATGTATAATTTTATTAGAAGTGGACTGGAGAGCTATAAATGATGAACTTGCTGAGGCTCTGTGAGAGAAGTAAGGTAGGAGCATCAGCAATCCTTAGGGGAAAAAGAGGAAATTCAGACAAAGGAAACTGGACCTGAACTGCAAGCCCACAAGCTGTGGGTCACAGCTAGTTTTTCGTGTGAGATATCAGTGTGAGCTTGGATAGCTGGGAACTGCTGGCCCCTGCTATACTTTGTGCTAAGTTTATATTGGGTACTACACACTTGATCAGTCTTAGTCTGTGCAGGTGTAAGTCAATGACCAAACTGCTAAGTGGGGAAACAAAATAGAGTCTTGGCTAAGTTTTGGGTTAAAAAAAAGCAAGTTTTAAAGTAGGGCAATGTTTTACAAAAGGATATATGGGTATATGTTTAAAAACCACACTTCAACTTTCTAGTAAGAATCACACTCGTTATAGTTCTAATTAAATTTATTTAATTTAACTCTTCTGAAACTTTTTACTTTAAAACAGAATACCTACTTAGACACAATTAAGCAAAAATAGGGAAACAGTTCACATTAATTGATTGTGACTGATTTAAGTGAAACCTAATTGCTTACAATGCTGATACTTATTTGTCTAACAAACCTAAATGAATGCAATTGAGGAAAAAAAATCCTTATGCAGTGTTTTACACCTTGTTGGTTCTTACCCTGTAATTATTTATTTTAGATCCTAGATATCCAGTTCAGTGTAACGCGTCAAATATTGGCTTATAATATTTAAGGGGAAAAATAAATGAGAATATACTTCTGGAATGGCAGCGATATCTACCAAATTTCCTTTTAAATATGCGCAGCAAAATGGATTGTTAAAAATAATCCCCTGAGGATGGTGCCTCTTTTGTCAGTTTTCTACCAGAGTGCATCCTGCTCTCTGACAGAAAATTGCTCATTAATCTCCAAGGAATGACCAGTTTTTCAAAATAGTCACTCAGCTATGCTGCCGCTGTTAATTTTTAAGCATTATGGATGCCATTAATTGCCTGATGTGGTTGATAACAACAGTAATCCTTTTTGAATGGGACATTAACTCCAAAACAAGTCATTAGTTTTTGTCCACATACTGTAATTAACACTTACCTTCCAGGAATTCACAGAAATTGCAAAGGCCACATGTCACTGGAGATTTGGCAAGTCTGTCTAATATGTATATTTAGTCTAAAGATATTGTGGCAGGGTGGGTTTTTTGGTAATCACTCTTTTACTAGCAGCAGTTTGCCTTCTGAGTAGTGTACATAGTTAAGGTAAGGAATCTGATCTGCAATTTCAGCCTGACTAGATTTTTCCCTTCTTTTTTCCCTCCAGCTTTTTTTTTTTTTCTTCCTAAAATAGGAGAAGGGAGTGTATGCCTCAAATTGCTTCTTCTCAGATGTGTGAGATAGCACCATGTCTGGCCACTCAGCAGGGACACATTGAGCCATCTTTTTGAGCAGAGCAGAGGTAGTCACTGAGCGTCTGTAAAGGGAAGCTTAAGGCTTGGTTGGGGTGGAAAAGATAGGAGACATCATATTTTCATTATCACACACACAGCACACTTTTCCTTGCAACCTCTGCTCATGTCCACTACATCTCACCCCAGTGGGTGCTGAAATGAGTGATGAAAAAAAGGAACAGTTGAGCATTGTGGAAAGATAGAACCTACTAGACATGGAGCTGCTTAGATGTGAATTTTGTCAAGTAAATTCTTTATTTAATCTTTAAGCTAGACATGGAGAGTTATGTTTGCAGTGTCTGTTCCTCACTGTGATACTTTTCTTGGTAAAAGGTACAGAATTACAGGTACTGTACATGCATGTGCATATAAGTGCTTCTGATTCATTATTGTATGACTTTTGACTCCATTCAATTTTACAGCATAGGACTAAACTTAGTGTTGAAATACACATACATGGGCAGAAGGGAGGAAAAGCATAAAATATATTTGGTTTTATACTTAAGAAAACAGTTCTTTCTTTGCTCTATGCTTAAAAACACTACAAAATGCCAGCAAAAAACCAAAACAAACCCAACAACTCTAACCTGCAATATAAACCTCTAGTAAGTCTATTTAGTTGAGATTTTTTTAAAGCAGAACATGATTTAAGATACATTCTGTCCCAGAAAACCTGAGAAGTTTGTGCTTCTAGGCTGCTAAAGCATATTTGATACGCTGTTTATATTGAATTCTTTATATTGGATTCACTGGTAGCTTAGCTCAAATTGAAGCAGAGCTTTGGTTTATCATTCCTCCAGGACTATAATGTCAGCTACTGACACCATCTCCAATATTTTCTGTTTCAGCAATGTGCTTTTTCAGAGCAGTGCCTGGTGGTATCAAAGGGCACTTCCCAGTGGCAGCTACTGCTGGTTGAGAAATTAGTAACCTGGAGATGCTCATAAGTCTTGCCTGCTTTGCTCAGAGATAGCAAACACTCAAGCAAAATTACACGCAGTAATACTCCCTGAAGACACACCTAGGAAGGCACTGGAATTTCCTAAACCTGCAGCAAAAATGCAGCTTACTTAAACATGTCTTGCTTATCTAACTCTTCTTTATCGAGTTGTTCCCATACTCTGGCCTACAGGTGTTTTCTCCTCTCTGTCCCACTGCTCCCCTCAACAATTTGCCTAGTACCATGGAGGGTATAGCAAAAACAGGTATGAAATCTCACTACAGATACTTTATCTGTAAGGTCATTTGTGTAATAATTTTGGGGCTATGTGGCTGTCTAGCAGGGCTTTATATTCTCTCTGCATTTGGAAGTATGACAGAATGTGTAGTTCCCCTTTTTGAACATGTTATCTCTTCCAGATTTTGGGCATCTTGCATTATTTTGACCCTTGGTTTTCTAAGCTTTTTTTTTCAGCTGGGGCTATATTCTTTTTGCTGTTTAAAAATATTTTGAACCATAAAAATAGCAGAGGTGAAGAATGCTAACACTTGAGTCAATACAACTGCATACAGTTAAAAGTGAGAGTGTTTTTCACTTAGATCAGAAGGATTTTGGACTTCAGACTTCATTTATCCAATTTTTTAGGGGTTTCTGATAGCACTTCCTGTGATAGTCATTTTTGTATATATGTGCCATGCACTCTAAATTACACTGGAAAAGATTTAAACTATATGTATTTAAATCTAGGCAGCTGAAAGTAACAGGGTTTGATAAGAACTTATATTAAGTAGATGGGTGGCCCAGGAAGACCATTTTCATATGGTGATGATGAGAGTTGAATATTGGCTATTGTTACTGAACATTAGGATAGAGCAAATTTTTTTGGGTATAGAGTCAATATAAAGACTCTATATTAAATTTAAAAATGTGCAGCTACACCTTTGTAACTGAGAGTCATTTGTCTGCATCAGTGTGTATGTTTTTCTGAGGAAAGTGCTGAGCTCTAAATAAAATCTTTATGGGATTATTTTCAGATTAATTGACTAGAGCTCATGAAAAGAGACTTTGTTTATTTTATGGATTTAGAGGCAGTTTATTTAAAATAATCTTTTTATAAGTGGACCAGTAGATCATAGTAAACCATAAAAGAAATATTAATTTTCTTGCTTCTTCTTTTATCCTTAAAAGACATGTGACTCACTGTCGTTGGTAAATGAATTTATGTTTTTTCCAGGTAGTTTGCATATTGCAAAAGGGGAAAAAAAGGGTATTTGGTAAGACATCCATTCCATCCGTTTTTTAGAAATATGTTGGGAAAAAGTTTCAAGTAAAAAAAAAATGGAAAATAATTTGGCACTGAAGGAAGGAAAACCTGAATGGATGCAAAAGTGGGTGGACAACATTTTCTTTAGAGGTGGTAGAAGGTACCAAAACAAGTCTTTCTCATCCAGTGGTTGCTGAGCCATTCCATAAGTAAATGGAAGATATGAACACAGGGTTTTTAAAGACTGTCTCTCAATAAATTTTGGAATTGTTTAGCAGGTGTCCGAAAACAAAACATTTTATTTTGATTTCAAAAAGACCTTTTGTGTTGAATGAAACAACATTTTGTTCCTGCCATGATTAAATAATTGAAAAATACACAGTTCATTTGAGTCCATTTTATTTTTCAGTTTGCAACTAACTGAAAGAGTTCACTATTCACCTGTTTTTTACAGACTATCACTTTCCTGGTGGATGAAAGTTGTAAAGGCATCCATGGGTTTACAGAGTTATTCTGGACATATTTGCATATCTATGCATAAACCTAGAAAAACAGCATTTGAGATAGCTGCAACAATAAAAAAAATCTAGTCTATATTTTCCATTACAGGTTCCATTAATAATGCCATCTGTATCAAACTGAAGGAGACAATGGCAAGAGTGACTGAGCCCATGCTTGCCTTCATTGCCTGGCTTCCCTCTCATCTGTTTTAGAGAAGCTGAGATGTTAAGACCATTACATTTTTCTAATTTTCCTTCTTAGCTCTATGGAGCTTTCACATGCAGCAGCACCCAAAGATTCCTTTCATATTCTGTAAGGTAACAAGTAACATGGATAGCTTGTATTTTGACTTAGGAATTGGTTTTTCTCATCTTTTAGGTCAGCATCAGCAAGTGATGTGAAGGTGGGAAGATTTTAGAGCAACAGTAGTGACAGCACAAGGAACATCAGTCAGTGTGGAACTTGTGATGGGATGATTGCAGAACAATTGTAATTCAAGGTTTTGGTAGCCTAAAATGCAAGTCTGTTGACAACATACTTTTAGAAGTCCACAATGAAGGGAAAATGACAGCAAGGATTTTAGGATTCTGGCAGAAGATAGCCTGTCCTAGAGAACAGAGGGTAGATCATAGAGGGACTAGAAGTTTTATCAGGAGTATTTGTGTTCTATCAAAGGAAGCTGAATAAACAGAGTAGGTACAAGTTTCTGTAGAAGTGGAGAGTTGTGGGATTGGAGGGCTCTGGATTTGATGGGAGAGCTGAGGCTGTCACAGGGCACTCCCTGTAAATCCACATCTGTAGGGCTTGTTGGTTCCACTGACCCTGGCAGGAGCTCAGAACTTGCATCACTTTTCAGGATTTTTCTTGCAACAGCTAGGTTGAGCATGTGAGAACAGTAGCTCAGTGCTGCAGATGATGTTCACAAGTCTGACTTGACACAAGAAAGCACCTGCCCATGTATTTAGATCATGCTGGAGTTAAGGAGATTTGAATCCAGGTTTAAAATAATCACATACTTAGACCTGTTGCTAAAGAGGAATGAACTTAAGTATTTGCTGAATTGGGGCCCAGGAGCAATAAAAAGGTTCTTTTACTGTTTTTTTCTTTTAGAATTGTCTATTCTTGCAGGATGTGTAGCCACCATTCATAATTACAAGAGAAGGGGTGGCAGTTCAGAAGCCAAACCACACACCTTCAGCCCCCGGCATCACACACTGAACTGAAACACTGCAAAGAGCAAGGGGGTGGCTCACTCTTGGCTAACCCCTGACTGGATCATTAGGGTGGTAATATCATTTGAGCCTAATGCATCACAAGGAAACAGTTTCATTGTTATCCAGTGGAGCCCCATCACAATGCTGTGGTGACTGAGGCTGTAATGAGGAGCTCTAGGATTTCAAGCAAAAGGCATTCATTGCTAGTCCATGACCTCACAATGAAATCATTACAGTGAAGTCAGAGATATGAAGTTATTATAGCAAAACTGTTTCAGAGCAAGTCTGTAAGGACCTTTTTGACAGTGCCATTATGAAGCCATTACAATGTAAGGTTATGATGGTGAAATGGTTTCAGTGAAACCCTATTATGGTTTAAAAACAGACTAAATGGTGTCAGTGAAAGTTATTCTGCCTTCTAAAACCTAAAGTTAAGCAGACCTCTCTTTCTAAACAAAAACATGTGATCCTGACTTCCACTTTCTCTGATAAGGGTAGCTGTGACACATCTCAAAAATGAATTAAAATTCCACTACCACTCCCATCTCGGATTTTGAGTGACATCTAAAACTGACTGTCAAAGTAAATAGTATATTTCAAAACTGAGTAAAAATTCCCCTACCTAAGACTGGCATCTCATCGGTAAAGATGGCTACTGTTTGTCTGGTTAAAAATCTAGCCCAATCTAATCATCTGCTATATCGCTGGTGGTGAAATGGAATAAAATGAACCTCACTATGGTGAAATGGAATAAAATTCCATCTCACTATGAGATAGATTATTTTCACAGAGGAACATGCCTCTGAAGTATCTCTGTTTCTATCACATGGAAATTTAAATCTTTCTTGTCAGCCCTGTTTGTTTTCAATTAAAAACTACATATTAGATGTTTAAATAGTTCATTTAGGGATGGTCTAATGGTCTGACAGGGACTTGGATGTAAGACTCCACAGAACTTATGATATTTAAGTGTCCACTGGCCTTTTAGGAGGGAATGTTCTGGGCCACAAGAAGATAAAGTGTATCCTAAGGTGAAGAACTTTTTTATTGACATGAAAGATTTCTGAAAAATGTTCCAAGTTTGTCTTGATGTACAGATTTGTTGAAAGAGGAAAAAATATTCCGTGTAAGCTTTACATGTGCTGGAGTACTGCTTCAAAACCAGTTGCTTAGGTGGGAGCTTTCTTTTTGCTCCTTGCTCAATATGTGTGCAAAATGATCTGCTAAATTGTCATAGAAGTCCTTTGTTTTTATTAGCAAACCACACTTATCAGTTATGGATCCCTGTGAATAGTAGTAGGTGTGTCCTTCTCAGAGAGCTTAAAGTATAATCGTTTGGGTTTTATGCATCTTTATCTCTGGAGACTGTCACTGCACACATTTTTGGTTAGAAGGGCTCTTTAGCTCTGGGGGAATCCCATTCCTTTGCAAAAATTGTGGTTGAAGGCAAAGCCTGAACAAGAAGTTTCCCCTTGAAAAGCAATCTCAGTGGTTTACACAATCTGCACTTTTGCATCTCCTTTGCAGAGGCTTTCAACAGAGGCTCACTTTTTTTTTGAACACATGCCTCTTCTGTACAGTGACAGCAACAGAGTTAGATTAGCAAATGAAAAATGAGTTCTAATTTCCCATTTCAGATAAACCAGAAATTGTAGATTTCTAAAATTATTTTAGTGTTAAAGGGTACAATTCAGCTATCAGTTCATCAGTGAAATAAAAATCATCATATATGCCAAAGGATGTATTTTTTCTTCTGGCACATTGTAAGCCAGGAATAAATAAGGTCTCAAACATTTGGTAAGGAAAGGTATGCAATACTTTTGAAACACAAAATATCCTAACATCAGGTGTCTCAAATTCTGCTGCGCTCATTCTTTTCAACTTCTTAATAAGTTCAAAACCTGTTTGATGTCCTTTGAACGATATCATCCATCTCTGTTATCTGTGGTAATGAGGAGGTTATTCTGTAGACTGGTATAAATTGGATATTGCAGGTACTGTGCAGCATGTGGCAGAGAGAGTTCTCTGAATATGTCTGTGTACTGCCAGCTTAGTCTGCCACTGATAGAATTGAGCTTGCAGTGATAGCTTTTCCTGGACTCAGTGATCCCTGTTGGTTAATCAGATGCCCATACCACAGTCCCAGTGAGGCAGATGCTGGCAGGGTGTGCTGCCCCAGGCACTGCTCGGCACAGACACTGCTTCCGTGCACTCATGTCATGGAGCATCCAGGATAATGTGAAAGGCCAAGTGCAGCAAAGCATGGGATTGATGGGCTGATCACCTCTTCAGATCATGCTGCTATCAACAGGCCATAGTCCTCTGCCTGAGAGCAGATGCCTGAGACCTATAAAGATGCTTTTCAGACACTTTGCCCTCCTCAGCCTCTATGGCCAGTAGCCTTACAGAAGTGGGAATTGCTAAGGGATGAAGCTGTGGTTTCAGTTTTAGCTCAGATGTGAGAATTCATATCCCATACCCCTTTCTGTCTCTGAAGAGTGCCAAGTAGCACAGTGCAGTACCTGTGAGGTCTCTCCATGCACTTGCACTGGGCTGCTGCAGTGGGTTTGCAGCTGGCAGGGCTTGTGGGGGACAAGAGGGAAGGTGGACAGCAGGCCTAGACAAAATCTGCCTGTAGAGTGTAGATGGTGGAGATGCATCATCAGCTGATGCTTCATATTTCTGTGGCCAGTCAGTATATCACTAGCTTCCTTTTCTTTTTTTGCATCCAGCTCATGGGCTAATGGCAAAAATCATTATTCTTTTACATTTTGTTATGGTTTTTTACTATTGTAGTGTCATATTGTCCTCTTCTTCCTCTATTGTCCTCTTCTGCTTCCATGATGGTTTACTGTTGTTTAATCAGCAAATTTGATGATCCCTGTTCTCCTTTCTTCCTCTAAAAGCCATTAATGAAGATAATAAATAGGATCTGTCTCACTAAATACATTTACTCTTAAAAAAACCTGTCATCTCTCTCTTTTTGGCTTGGTAGCATCCCTTTCAAATGAACCTGGAAGAAAATGCAGATGAAGTAAAATCACTGTGTTAACCAACATTACAGATTTCACAACCATCCATGCATACATACTTCAATTTGAAGAATTTCCCATGTGATACTAAAATCCATATATGTTAGATGACTGCTTTGCTTGAAAACAAGAACATTGCAGCCATTTTGAAAAAATAGTTGACTCCATTCCAGTTATGATACTTTTCTATCAATTTCTTTGTTCATTACTTAATGGAATATTCTCTTGATACCATGTTTGGCCGTTGTCATTTGACTAATATTTTCGATGACAAGTAGGATAACTATAACTAATGATTACTTTGTAAAGGTTGGCTAGGGGTGAGATAGGCAGAGATTGCTATATAATGTAAGAAATCACTAAAAATTTCAGAAGGAAATAACAATATCTCTATGGGTCAGTTCTTAAAACATCTGATATAATTTAGTACAATTTACAAAAATATCTGTTCAAATGCTGAGTACCATAAGCATAAATTACTAAAAGAGAATTACAGAAAGGTTTGTGTTGAAGGCACCTTAATGATTATATAGTTCCAACCCCTCTGCCATGGGCAGGGACACCTTTCACTAGACTAGGTTGTTCAGGGCCACATCCAACCTGGCCTTGAGCACTTCCAGAGACAGGACAGCCACAACTTCTCTGGGCAGCCTGTTCTAATATTCCACCAGCCCTCGAGTAAAGAATTTTGTTCTAATATCTAATCTATACCTACTGTCTTTCAGTTTGAAGCTATTCCCCTTTTTCCATCTCTACATGCCCTTGTAAAATGTCTCTCTATCTTTCATGTAGGCTCCCTATCTGACAGAATTCAGACATTCCAGGTTTCCAAAGTCTTGATTCTTTGCTATTTTTTTTCTCATAATTATCGTTACTTAGAAATAACTTCAGAGATCGTGTTATCTCCATCTCTCTCTAACACATGTGGTGGACATGCTTTCCTGTGTATCCTGCAGTTCTGGATTTGTGGATCTTTCCTTGGTGGACCACAGAGTACCTCAAACTTAGACACCTGTGTTTCTGTCAGGAGATGCAGAGCGATGGTGACCATGCCCATCCTTCTGGGATTAAGGGATGGATGAAGTAATATACTGAAGGGTTTGGAGGTATGCTGAGTCACCAGAGCTTAGGGATGTGCTTTAGACAGGTATAGAAAGTTTAAAGACTTAGTTAATGGAAATTGGGCATTATTAATTCTCTTTGTATTCTTCTTACTTGCTTTGCTATAATGTTAGCACATGAATAGCTTGATCAATGACAAAAGGTGTTCAAATCTGCATTTGGGGCTCATCTGTGGTAGATTTGTTTTCTTTCTGTTCTCAAGTAGCAGCAAATTAAGAGTGGAAAAAAAAAAGGAAGATAGTAGCCTGCAACAGACACATGGGGAGAATCTAACCTTTACAAATGTGAAAAGGACCACCAGCCAATTAGCTGTTGGTTAATAAAAAGTCAAATTCTTTGTTGAACACAAGCATCATAAGACTGGAGTAAGGAGCCATCATTTTAATGGAGTAAGGAGCCAGCATTACAATGCTATCAAATAGTTTTTGGGAAGAGAAAGAGCATACACTGGATTCTTAGAGCCACAATCACACATCACACACGTGATACACATCAGAAATTATACACAAAATTCACATCATACACCTCTTCAAGTCACATCCTGATCTGATGTGTATCAAATGTTTCCCTACATATTTTAATGATCATATTGCAGTCTAATAGTGATTCCAAATGCATTTGCAAATTATATTAGCAAGGGGAGAAAAAAGTCTTTGCTTAATACACAAGTTCTTTGTGCTTTTGGTATGGCAATGATTCAGAAACACACCTCTAATACTAAGTTTACACTAAAAAAAATTCTTTAAATATATAAACATTTCCCTTTCTACATCACAGTAATGCTACAGTATTCTTTAGCTAATTCTTTGAATACTACACTGTCTGTGTAGAGGACAGATGGATTGCAGGAATGTTTCAGAAAATCTTTATTTCATAGTACTGTTCTATATGGGTATTTCCTTTTCCAATTTTCCTTTTTCTCTTCCCAAAAGATAAAAAGGGTGTCTTCTAGAAAACTAGGGCAGTAAATACCCTGCTTCAGAACTGAGCTCTGTACAAATTCTTTGAAAGAAGCTGTTGCATAGAAAATGGTGATTGCGTTGGTTTAACAGAATCACAGAGTGGATCTGGTTGGAAGGCACCACAGTGGGTCATCTGTCCAACCTCCCTGCTCAAGAGGGTTGTAAGGATTTAAAGAGCACAGTTTCCTGTCTCAAACATGGTTAAGGCCACAGAAGGTGTCTCACTGTGAGTTCTCTGGAATTGCAGAAACAGCTAGGATTTCTTTCCACTTTTCCCAATTCCTGAAGTAAAACCTGAAGTGTCATCGGCAACTGCTTGCAGCTTTGTTCCCCTGTTGTTCTAGCTCTTGAAAAATCTAAAAAAAATCTAATCTCTATGGATGTTATTTAGGAGAAGTCAAAACTGAAGAATTATGGAAACCAAAGAGATATTTCTCACTCCTACATTTGAATTCTTCCTTTTCAGACTGTTCTGAAATAAATTGATTTATTTCAATCGTTTCTTCCTCATCTCTTTTTACAAGCTGAAGTATCTTATTTTATTTAAAACATCATCCTATGTAAGACTTCACATATGGTAATCTTTCTGTTGCCCTACACTCTTTCACAGACTCTAACTTTTTTCCTTGGGATGACCAGTACATGGTCCAGTCATCAAAAATGTGGGTACACCACATATCAGCACCATGGCTTTATGATGTTTCCTGTTTTTCTTGCTACACTTTTCCATTAATTCCATTTTAATAGCAGCTTCTTAATTTGATTACTCCAGGCCACTGAGCTGTCAGAAGACTGTCCTGATTTCTTTTTATAAAATGCAGTATTTCACTGAGGAACTTCTTGTTACAGCATAGTACAAATACCACAAATTTACATGGATTAAAGAAATAATTTAAAAAGTTAATGACAGAAAAATTAATCAATGGCTATTAAAAACCAGAAGGATTGTTGCTGGTTCAGGGGTGTCAGGCATTGCAGTGTCAGGAGATGGGAGAGTATGGTGGGCCATTGTATTAGACCATTACCTTGCTTTTCATGCTTCTTTCTAAACTTTTGCTATTGGTCTCAGTCAGGCAGAATTTTATGCAAGGTGAACCTGGCTCAGATAGGCCATTGTTATGCCATGTTCTTAAGCAACAGTAGTTAATATGTAGACCTTTAACATATTACTGCTGGTTTCCCCATGATGATGATGATTTTGCAGTTGTCAGTGTTGCAGTTCAGCTGACAACTCATTTACTGAAGACTGGAGACCTTTCAAAAGCCTTTGCTGTAGGGTTAGTGAACCTATCTCATCCTGGAGATTTGTCACTATCAGTGATCTTATACAGGTCATTTACAGATATATTGAGCAAGGCAGCCTCCATTGTAGCTCCCCGGGAGACTGCCTCACTGAAATTCCTGCAGTGTGAACTTCCTTTTATTCTTGATTATTTCCTCCCATCATTTAAAGAATAATTTATATATGCAAGATGTGTGGCAGTTTAGTTTCTTTAAGAGACTCTGCAAATGGGTGTCTTCAAGCCCTTTTATATGATCTTGCTTTACCTGCTCATTGCTCCTTCAAACAACTTTAACTGGTTTGTAAGAAATTACTCCCAGTACAAAAGTCAATTAGACACTACTTATTGCATTTGAACACGTGTTCTAATTCTATGCTTTCTGCTTGGTGTAACCATTTTACCTTGCATGAAAATTTGTATGTGCAATTTCCACTTCCTCTGAGATCTCTAAAAAAATTAGCATCATGTTTCAGTGCCAAAGCTAATGCAGATTTCAAATTACAGCTCAGTACCCAGATTTTGAAGAAGGTGTGAATGAGTACAGTCTGGGCTGGCTCTTCTGCACCTCCCTCTGCTGACCCTTAACCATGAAGTGATTTTTTAGCATATTCGCCCTGCAGAGAGGGGCTGAAGGATGGAAAACTTTTCTATAAAGAACAGTAATACAAATTATCATGTCACTAGTCTGTTGGGGTCTTGTCTTCTTCTACATTGCCCTGACACTTCAGTGATAACAGAGTGACCATTGGCAAGTATACTGTGTTGGGAAAGAGGTATTTTTTCATGCTCTTTATGCCTTAGATAGGTTGCATATTTCCCATTTTCCTTATTTCCTTATTGCCACAAAGATTCAATTTCCAGCAGGCTGTCTTCTCACTGCCCCTCTGTGACAATATATGTGGGGCTGGGGGAAAAACTCTTTATCAATCTTTTTGCTTTCTAATGTGCCTTCACAATGATGTCTTAAAACATTTACATGCACTTTATCCTTTAGTTGCTTAATTTTTTTGCCTTCATTGGACTTTGTTCCTATACAATTCCTTATCTGATCTCAATGCTGTTAGACCCACTGTGGTTATTTTTTCTTTTTCACACTTACAGGGATGCTGAAATTCACCCTGATATTGTAGAATATATCTTTGGCAGTGACTCTCTAAACTGAGTTGCATGCCTTGCCCAGGACTACCTTAAGGTTTGTTTCTTTTATTGCAGCAAACATTAGGCAGAATTTCAGTCGATGACAGTGTTTGGTCGGGTGGCTGCTGCAAAGTGTGCTTCAGAGACTGAGGACAACAAATGATGTCTGGGCTGGCTCATTACAGTGGGTACAGAAGGTGTACACTCTCTTGTGGTGTGCAGTTGTCCTGGTCATCCCTGGAGGATGGTCCAATGACAGTTGTCTTAACAGCTGCAAGTACCTTACTTCCTCACTGTGCTGCTCTGCATAGATATTCTTCAGCAGTCACCATGCCAGCCCTGCATGTGATGCAACACATGAACACACGCTGCATGATGAGTACTGAAACCACATTCGGAAGCTGTGCCTAGCTCAAGAGCTTTAAGCTATTCATCCTTGCTGTAGAAGTAAGCCTTTTTGTCCTTAGGGTCTACAAACCTGGTGCTCTGGCTGTGGCCACTGAAGAAACATAGTTCCTTACTACTACAGAACTGTAACAGTTTTTAACCCTTTAAAATGTAGAGGATATTGTGAATTTTACCAAAAATCTGTTATTGGATTGTCTCCTGTCCTAGATTATTCCCTGGCACACCAAAGGGAGGGCCTTTTGTGGGACTGTGTTTTCTGGATCAGGGAACATCTTTTATGGGTAATTGGACATCCCTTAATAAGAATCATGGCAAATGTGTTATTGTAACACCCTCTACTCCATCTTTTTTACCTTACTTACCTCATGCATATTTATTCTTTCTGCTGATAAGAATATTAACCTCCTGTCTTGCATTAGATTCATGTATTCATCCACTGCCTAGGAAAACAGAGAGAGGAGAAAAGAGTGATGCAGGAGAGAGGGGCTTTTAGTATTCTGTAGCTGAGCTGTCTGATGTAATATGTTAGAGAATATAGGTGCCAGTAATGTGCAAAGAGCTTGAAAAACGACCAGACAGTGCCAAGCCCACAGTGCCTGTTGTCAGGAGGCCCTAACAGTGTAATAAATCAACCTGTCTTGTGTCAAGGGTCATGTAGTGCAACGTTCAAAGCTGTTTGGCCAGCCTGATCCAGACAGACACATGCTATTCATTTCTGAGCTATTGGTGCTGTTACTAGAACCTTCCTAAAGCAGTGTCTGCCCTATGCTGCTTTGGGCTTTAAGTCAAGGTCCCAAACCAGAAAGTATCTGGGGGAAGAGAATGAGTGCTACTTAGTTTCAGGTCTTATGTTTCTCCTTATAATTATTTTCATAGGTGCTGCCGAGAAGAGTACAGAAAATGGCTTGTTAGATGTGTTCTTCCCTTGCCTTTTGTGTAGGACTGTGGTGCTTAACCTGTTCCTGTTGGATGAGCTGTATAGGCCATGGTGACAGATGGGAGCAACAGTCACCATCTTTCTCTGTTCACTTGACCACCCACTTACAGAAAATGTACAGAAGATGTCCTGTTTTGAGTAAGTGGATATCAAGCAAAATACAACTAAATGATCCACTACAATCCCATTACTGCACCTTTTGGCAACTGTGTCGCTTCTTTGTAGTTCTCATTACTGCTGTGCTTTTCACCTCCATTCTGTCATGTTTAGGTGGGCTGGAGGGGGGACAATCTGCTCCTAGCCCTGCTGAGATACGAGGAGCATCTTTCCACCTGTCTTCTCCTACCCCGGTGTTTGTAGGGCTGGATAGGTACAGGCAAGCTGCAGTAGGCATTTCAGGCCAGTCTGAAACTTCCTATGTTCAAGAGCTTTAATTAGGCTCACTAGATGGGAATATGCAAGGAGAAAGGTTAAGGCAGCAAATCAGGCTAATTACAGGCTGGAAGTCCCAGGAGTTCAGGTCAAGTGATCTTCCGTGGCCCTAATCTCTGAGAAAGAAGCTGTTAATGCTGTGCTGTCTCTGCCAGTGCTGCAGGGCTGCTGGTTTTCAAGCCAGGCACGTAGTGACCTCCCAAAGGACCGTTCTGCCCTGGGTACCCACAAGGCAGGTCAAGTTACACACCTGGGTAAGCTGGGTCACAAATTAGTATTTCCCCTCAGTGCTTTTGGGTGGTGATGGCAGTAGGTGCTTGGTCTCTGCTAGAGCACTCACAGATCCACAATCTGTTAATCCATCCATCAGGGGCTCATCAGGCTCCTACACTGCACCCAACCTCTCTCTCATTTGCAGCTGGGGTACTGAAACATCCAACTGTCAGAAGCAAATTGATGTGAATACAAATGACATGCAGCAAAAAAGGCTGGCATACATTTTATATAGCAAGTAATTTTGCAACCTGAAACAAATTTCAGCAGGAAAGGTTTGACTAGGAATTTAATTAGTTTGCTTCCAGAATTTTTCTCAAAGATTTGTAAACGCCAATGTTTGAAAGTTGATTTTATTCAGAGGAACAGCTGTGGTTATAATGTAAGTCTTAATTGTACATGGGGTTTTTAATCATTTCACACATCGTATGAGGGCTTTATTTCCACTGAACATTTGAGCAGTTACTGTTTTTGAGAAAATTACTATGCCCACCTAGCCCCCCAAAAACACACTAGTTATGCTCTTCTTAGACTGAGGAAAGTGTCATTGATTTCTGTTTTTCTTGACATACCCAAATCCTGGGAAGGTCTTTTACAAATTAAGATCAAAAGTTCTTAAAGTAGTGGACTGGAAGAAGTGCTGGTGTCTCATACTCAGGGCACTGTGCAACAAAGTCAGCTCACACTAGCCCTTTTCCACATCTGCAGAGGCCATGATAATTCCTGATGCCTTTGTAAATGGCTTTGAAACTTATAAGAAGTCATTTGTATAAATAAGCAAGTCAAGTCATTATTGGCAGTGCCTAACTCGAGTATCAAGATTCAATACAAAAGACAAAAAGCAGATTTGGTCACTTCATGCCCATAAGTACATATCTAGGATTATTAATTTTTCAAACTATGATTCCAAGGATACCATCAATGTTAAATGCTTGTGAAAAATTCTGTCTGTGTATTTCAACAGGAAACTTTGTAATGATGAAGCATTAGAGCTGGGAATATTTCTCCCTCTGAAGTGTTTTAGGCAGTGCGTAATAAAATTACAACAACAGAGTGTAAAACCAGAGCAAGGCAACAAATAGTGAAGACAGAGGGCAGAAAGGACCACTTGATGTAAAAGAAAAATATATTCTTTTTCTGTAGCAGTTAATTCAGTGCTTTTAATAGCAGTGCTGGACTAGGTGTTATCATGCTAGACTTAGTGAGCAAGAGTGCCATCTCAGAACCTGAAACAGAAAGCTATGAATTAGAAGAGGTTGAGAAAATAAAAGGAAAGAAAATGTCCAAAGAGTGACATGCTGTTTCTTCCTGTGAGCTAATTTAGAAGGTATTTTGCAAGTTTTTTTTCCTTCTAGTGCTTACTGTAGAAAGGACCTTAAAAATCATCCAGTTCCAATGCTCCTGCCATGAGGGACACCTTTCACTAGACCAGGTTGCTCAAAGTCCCATCCAATCTGGCCTTGAACACTCTCATGAGTGGGGCATCCACAGCTTCTCTGAACAACCTGCCCTAGCTCCTCACCACCCTTGGTTTGAAAAGCCAAGATGTCAATATTTGACATGTGTACATTTGGCACCAAGCAGTCTTGAAAGTCCGCAGGATCCGTGATCAATTTATTGCCCCTCTGACATGTTAGAAAATGCTTACAAACAGGGTAACTCCAATGGTTTGGAATCAAAATAGCCATTGAAATTCACCAATACTAAAAATAAACTCTTTTGGAAGATGGTGTAATGTTGGTATCAGACATGAGCTTTGCTGCTGGAGCACAATATAGGAGCTAGCAACAACAAAGGTGTGCGAGCTTCCACTTGAATAATTCCACTTGTGCAGCTGTGTTGCCAGCCTTTGGCAGGATTAACTCCATGTATCCTGATATTAATGGATTTATTCCCATCATGTAGTAAGATTTGTATATAGGGAAAATATATCTACGACAGCCAATTTGCACTTGATGGGTAAGAAATTATCTCCAATAAAAAGAATTCTGCCTGATGATTCATCTCATCTCAGGCTGCTGTTAATTTCACACAACTAAAATGATTTTTGTTTATTTCTATATATATGTACCAAAGAAAAAAAAATCAGTAAGTTCTTGCTGTATCATTAATTTAGATTTGAACTCTTTGTTTGGTTTTTTTTTTAACAAAAGAAAGTGTACATTTAAGCTAGTAAAAAATGATATGTAAATGTTGTAGGGGAAGTGAACTTTTAATTTCCAAAATATTCTGGACTATTTCTAAGGCTAGTATAATAATCCAGTATTTAGAATAGCCCTAATATGGGTATAAGGTTTATGGGGTTTTTACTTAAATTATTGTAAAGTAGAGTCTGAATGCTTATTAATTAAGTGTAGGGTATTACTGTTGGCACTTGGTGTAGTAGCTGTGGGTAGTGCTTTATGGCTCTACAAGAAGGAAGTGACTGGCAACAAGTAACCTAAAATCAAATGTGGACTCTGCAGCACCTTGGGCACAATAAGGAAGGAAAACATGAGGCTCTTTCAGGCTCTGCAACAGCAAAGTAATGAATAAAAACTAAAGCCTCCGCAAGAATTTTTAAATGCATGTAAGAGGATACTTCAATGTGCAATGAAAACTGCAATACTTTAATGGCCCTTTGAATTTTGTAATTGTTTTATTTGAATATTGATTGCAATTTGTTTTAGTTTGTTTTTCATGTTCCTTATCCTTTCAAGATTAGGTGATGAGCAATGAGAATAACTGTAGATCAGTGCAGACTGCTGGTGCTAATGCACCTTGTTATAACATTGGCAATGTTTTTCCAGCTTGTAACAACCAGTTGACCCAGCTGACTGTGGCTAGTGTAAAGCAGAACTACACATTTGGTGGCCATCAGCAGGGGTGTGGGTGTGGCATGGATGTAAAGATAAAATATTTTTCCATGCCTCTGCAATCTTTGCTTTGCTAAATACTTGAGAGATGTTTGTCCAAGCAGCCTGTTGCTGTGGTTTGTGTGGCACACCCTAAATGCAAACGATTTACACGATTTAATATGATATATAGCTATTTTTGTTACTGAACCATTCGCAATAAAGCAATCACCTACACACTTTCTACCCAACCTAGGGAAGAAGCAGGATGGGGCTTACTGGATTTTCCTGCCCTTCTGTCCCACAAGGAAAACACCTCAGTTGCCTACAGGAAGCTGGCCCAGTGTGAGGGTAGAAGGGCCATCTGAATGTCCCTGTGTGAAGGGCGTGCAGTGGCCTGGGGAAGCCTGGAATCAGCTCTGCCATTCAAACTGTGAGCGTGTCCACCCTTGTCTGCTGCACAGAGCTCTTGTTCTCTGGCTGATCTTCAAGAGCCTTGCTAAAAGCACTCCCTGCTCTTTCCAAAGGAATGAGAAGCAGATCTCCTCCTCTGCTAGCAGCTGAGCACTTGACCCAGAGATCTCGGAGTTCTGCTGAAACAGATGGTGCTGTGTTTGCAGATGTGGAGCCGCTGCTCCCGAAGCGCCGCGGAGCTGCACAGCCCCAGCGCCCAGCAGGGCCTGGCCCTAGCACGTGGGTTTACAAGGTCTCTGCTTGGGGCTGCGGATCCCAGGGGAGGCTGATGTGCCCTTGGATCACCAAGCCTGGGCTCTGTGAAGGACAGCAAAACCAGAAATGTCTCTGAGAAGTCCATTTGTCCAGAGCTTGGGTAAATGAGCCATGGCTAGACCTCTCTCCTGGAAACAAGTGTCTAGTACTTCTCTTTGACAGAATTCAGCTGGGCTTACCCTTAGGATTAGGAAACAGAAAAACCTGTAAGAGCAAATTAGAAAGGATGGCATATTGTAGTTCGTCAAGAATTTGAGAGATTAATAATTTTATATGACTATTTCTCACATTGAAGGGCTTATATCAACAAGCTTAAAACTTTAATGAAAGAGTTAAAACCTCCTGAAATATCAAAAACATGTTTAAAATATTTATGTAGTGGTGCATGTTGATTGACCACCTAATTTTCCTCCTACATGTATTAGTCTCTGGAAATTATTAGGTTTTGAATTTTTATCTTTTCTCTGGCTAGGATTTCTTTTTCAGGGGTGGAAAGTATTCCAGTTACCACAACAGAGCCCCATGGCACCCCAGTCCTTCAGCTTCTGAACTCACCATAACCTACGTGTGCAGCTGAAGGGATGATGCAGGTACAGCTTTTGTGAGCATGCCTTTAAGAGAGTGGTAATTGCTCCATGGCAGCTTTTGTGGTGTCAGCATTGTCTTCAGTTGGCATGGGAACACAACCAGAACCTCCTGAATGTTTTTCAGAAATAATTAGTTTGAGATGAAAAATCTTGGATTTTCAAACAGATTGCATGCTTTCTCTGTTTTTGCCTTCAGAAGTGACCAATAGCCTTGAATCTTGAATACCTCCCTGAGTAAAGCTTCACGCAAACAGACACGTTGTCTGCAAAATTTGGCTCTGACAAAGCAGCATATTTTGATGAGAATTCATTTAATGAAAATGTTCTGACCAGCTCCAGATGCATACTTTAGATATGCATAGATGGGTTCAATTGCCTAGAAAGAACCACCTAGTAGACAGAGGGGGTTTGCCAAAAGCAATTATATTTTATCTCAGTTTGGTTTCACACCATTTGTGACTATCCAAGATCATGCTTTGGTAAAACAAACAGATGTGGTCCAAACTGCAGCAAGAAGCTAAACTGTAAAAGACAAATACCTCTATATGTTGTGTTACAGTAAAAATTAATATTGTGCTGCTAGAGAATTCCATCCACATTTGTAGCAAATAAAAAGAGAAAGGATTATAGGATATTATGTTCTGAGGAGCAATGTGACCAGTGAGGCAGAACTTGATCCACAATTGCCAAGTTACAACCTGATAATACACCATCAATTCTGAACGATACCGATCGGGGATGGTGCTTCATAATCTAAGCAATTGCTTCAAACGGTTCCACAAAGTTCCAAGATCTACTGTACTGAAGGCAGCAGAAAGATCCATCAGCAGGAGTAGTGTAATTTAACTTGAATCAGCAGCTGGTGATAAATCATTTGTGACCTTAAGTAAAGCAATCCTAGGACAGTGGTACTCCCTGGAGCCAGACTGAAAACTCTCATATAATCCATTCCCAGATAAAATTGCTGGTAGTAAAAGGGCAACCACTTGCTTCATCTTTCCTTTCCTCACATCCCAAAAAAGAGTGCTTGTCCCGTTGTCATCAGGTAGAACAGAAATCTGCAGTGTGAGAGAGGGGAAGCTTTCCCCACTAACAAAGAGCAGCTGCAGATTTCAGCAGCTCAGGACTTGCAGAAAGCAAAGAGTCATTAACCATGTTAGCTATAAATGAAGCAAAGCACTGAAAGACTGTCCGCAAGCAGCCATATGGGCCAAGAGTCAAACCCAGGAGTAATGGAGCATGATTGCTTTCCCAACTGTGTGATCTCAGCAAGAAGCAAATACAAATGTATAACACTTGCAGATACAGGCACTGGGAGCATAATTGCCAGCCCTAGTGAACAGTCGCAGCTGATTAGAAATTCACTCTGTGCTTGCTGAATTCCTCACAGGAGGCAGCTGAAGGATTGTGCACGAGGAGTGATTTGTGGGGCAAAATGTGATCAATAGCACAAAATAAGGGTTTAGGTCTGTTTTTTCTCATTAATAACAGAACAAGAAAAAGTAGATCTGGCTGGATCAAATGCAATGTGCTAAGAGTGCAACAGCTTGGTGCATCGGAGACTAATTTCTGGACTAAACAGTCACTGAAATAATTCCATGAGCTGCTGTCTTTGCCTTAGTCAAGTCCTGCGCTCACAAAGGCAGGTAAAGTAAACACAGAAAACAGAATAAATCAGGAGCTTCACAGACTTGTTTGGTTTTTAAATGAAAATGAAAGGAAATAGCAAGAATAAATAATCATGATTTGCACAAGATGATGAGTTAGGTAAATTTTACGCAGGTAATAAAATAAATGTTGGATCTCTCATTTATCCTGGTTATCTTTGAAGACTTTGGTGGGTTGTTCAGAACACAGCATGATCCTAGCAGAGGTAAATATGAGACATTTGCAAATTACAGGACAAATTATACATTTTGATCACTATCAACCCAGTACAGATATCCATACAGGACTAACTAGACCCTGCCTTTAATGCAGGTCATCTTCTAGAAGAATCATTACAATACACTTTTTCTAGCTGGTTATCCAAATAGTTTCAGTAGTTTGCTGTCACACTTAGACTAATTGTTGAAGCAAAAATACCACCCTCTTCTCATGATAAATATTGTGGAAACACAGCAAAGAAACAGAATAAAAGAAAATACTCCTAAAGAATCACCAGTCTTATACAGACTGCATCTCAACTGTAACTTTTAACGATCCAGGCCTGGGACTCCATTAGTGTTTAATAAATAATGATGATTATACCCTACCTGCACAATGCACACGAAACTCCCATTGATGTTGATGTGAGTTCTTGGCACAGACTGATGGCAGGATACTCCTGTGACAGAGATGAATTTTCCATTAGAACAAAATGAGTAAGACCTGTCTCAGTCAGCAGAATTCTCAGCAACAATAGACATTCCTCAGGGGCTCAGTGAAAGATGCCCATCCTGGGTGGTTGAAAGCAAATTGGGTGGGAAGCAGTGAGGCAGGCTTGGACAGCCACAAAACCAATTTGGGTTGAGGTAAAATTGCCCTGATGTAAAAAATACGTGTATAACCTGTAATTAGGTACATATTTAATTTGTATCATGTGGAAATCTTTGCTTTCTTTCTTATCACACCACAAGGGAAATTTCTATGAAGGCAAAGGATAAAATTAATATTAGGGGAGAAAGAGAGAGGATGCAGATGTATTGAACAATCTTTTGAAAACCAGCTTTTATTTAGAGTAGATCAAGGAAAAATTAAATGCTATTTTGGTAAACAAGAGGAAACTATTACCCACACAGAAATTTGGACCATGAGTCAGACCATTCATTTGAAGATTTTGTAAAAAATTCAGAGATGAGGAATTTATTTGAAACTAGCAATGTGTGAGACAGGGAGACAGCTAAGCACAACAGGGACACAGAGAGAAAGCTCTTACAGTGTGGTCTTGAGAAAAAGAAATGAGAAAGGGAAGCTTTTGGCAAAGGGTTGACTCAAAACACCTGAATCTGTAAGTCAAAAAAAAAAACTCTGCTATTTTGGCATTAATTTTGTTGTGGAATAGGCATAGAATTTCTGTAAATAAACACTAGTGCCCAGTTTTATTATCAGCTGTTTCTCTTGGACATCTGCGTATTTTGCTTGACCATTTGAGTAAAAAGAAGTAACACTTTCTACCAGTTTCTAAGGTGAACAGTGAAGAAAAAAAGAGAAATTGGAAATATGAGAGACCACAAATAACTCAATTGCCTTTTTGATGGATATTTAACAATAATAATAGACTGTTGCTAAGTAAGCAAGTATATTTTCAGGAGGAAAAACATAATTATTAGAACATATGCCTTAGCAAATCAGGTGGAAAGGATTAATCTGGTGAGGGGAATACCTATGCTCCAGTCTTTACATTATGCTAATGATTCCAACAAAAAAATCACAGCTTAGAATGGGCAATTAAAAGGACAAAGGAAACCATCATCTACTTGAGTGAAAAATAAAAGCTGAAAATAGTTAAAAGCAAGAAGAATGACAATTTTTGTCAGTGAAATATTTTTATCAGTGAAATAAATATATCAGAAAGATTTCATTTTTTCTGTATTAGAGTGTTACGTACAGGTAATGCACAACATAGGGTCAGGATTATTGGCAGTTCCCTATATATATATATTGTTTTATAATAATCATTTTTGGATGTGTAGAGCTGAGATATCTATTTGGTAAGTGTGCATTTGTAAAAAGTAAAATTGACAGTTCACATCTCATTAAAATTGTGCAAATGAGGTATCCAAAACCCAGACTGGCATTTCAGAACTCTGGTTCAGATTTCTGTGGGTGCTACTAGAACACTGTGCTTTTTATTTAATAATATTTTCAGGTTTTATTGCTCTAAAAAGTGATCCCAACAATTTGTTTTTCCTTTCTCATTACAGCTTTTACATGGCATAGTGCAAGGAATGTAAATATATCTTGAGCTACTTAGTGGTGCAAATGGAAATGTGAAAATATTTATTGCTGAAACAAAAGTACAATCTCTATTGCTTAATTATGATAATCTAGGGAAATTGTTCTTGCATAATTCCATACAAAGTAGTAACAGAAAAAATAGCTAGCTGTTCTTTTCTATTGCTTGCCTTTAATAGGTCCAGGTAAGAGTCTATAAACTTGTATTTTCCTGCCAAATTTCTTGCTTAAGCTGTATTTTGGGAAAAGTATATTATTTTAAAATGCAATCACTATTGCTTGTGCTGGGAGAACCACTGCTGAAGTTCTGGAAGAATTACAGATTTTAGTGTAATGTCATATGAACTAACCTCTGAAACGGTAAGGATTTTTATTTATGTATTTATGCTTTTGATTCTTTTTTACTTTAGGGTCATGAATCTGCTTTCTAGAAGCTAGAAAGTTTTGAACAGAGCCTAAGTTATTTCTAGTCCTTCTGGCTGTGTATTATCTTCTCAATATAAATAATTACTGCAACTCAGTTTATAGAGTATGAAACCTTTAAGGCTGTGGAAGTCATTATGTTTTGTGCAAATATGTATAGATTAGGCTTGCCTAATGTGAAATTTTGAAATGTGTGCATTTAATTTCAATTCCAGCTCTGGAACAACCAACTGGAGGAAATAAATTATTATGGCCTATGGAATTTGCAAGGTGTTTCATTAGGTTTACATGGCAGGAGGACGGCCAGCTCTAAGGCTTCAAAGGACTTTCTGGGGAAAACAGCCACACTTTAGGAATAGCAAAAAATATGTATCTTGGTTTTCCATAGTGCTCCATAATCTCTGTTCTGATGCTATCTCACAGTCACTTCAAGCCGGGTTGAAATTAAGAGAGACCTTTTTCTTGCCCCTGCTGCTTTCCTTGCCTCGGGTCTACAGACTTTTCCTTTGGGGTTTGTTCTCAGAACAGCCCATCACCACACTGCAAACTAAGAATGAGCTGATGATGGCTTTTTGCTCTACAAGATATTTTACTTTTTTTTAAAAATGTCTCCTTTGATTTCAGTAGTTACTCTGGTGATGGAAATGAGAGTCTGGATAAAGATGTGCCAGTTTCAGTGCGGTGTGTCTCACTGAACGCTGAATTCACTGGCTGCTGACAACTGGTGGTGCCCCTCCCCAAGTCTTCACTCCCTCCTCCAGAGTGGGCAAGTGGATTTTGGTGAATTTGTTGTAAAATACAGCTTAAGTACTGCCTTTCCCCACATCCTTGTGTAATGCATTTTATGCCTGTGAAAGGTGTGCTGCTTCAGTGTGATGCCACCTGAGGACGATCTCAGGCAGAATTTACTTATACCACAGCTCTGTGTGCATGTGGTTTGGACACCATTTGAATGTAAAACTACAGTACTGTACCATTGTCACACTTTTACCTCAAGACAACTAGCGTGGATTCATTGCACGAGGTAAAAACCAGAGCTTTTTCAGTGAAGATACATCCAGAGTAGAGTGACCTTTCATCTTTTACTTGCCCAGAAAGTTTGTATCATCCCAGAACAGTTGTGTTTTCCGCCTGATGTTCTTTCTGTCTGTGCTGGAGAAAAGTGAAAGGTAATTCAACTTCACTCTTGTTTTTGTTCTTTTTTAAGCTAAATAAAAGAGCTAAGCTCTGTTTTCTGGCCTTTGCTTTTGTTTCACTGACTGTCCTTTCACACCTGCTCTGTCATCCCATCTTTCCTTTCTTCCTGCTTCCCTTCTCTCTGGATGATCTCTGCTCCCGCAGTGGCGGTTCCCCGCAGCAGGAGGGAGGCAGCCACAGCTCTCGCCCGTGGGTCTGCAGCTCTGGGGGTGTGTGGGTGTCTCTGCTGCAGTGCAGGGACAGTGGGAACATTTTGGACAGTGTCACTGAGTGCAGGTGGGTTTCCTCTGCAAGCAGAGGCCTCGCCGAAAACCATGAATAAATGACATTTCTCTGAAAGGAAGCACAGTCCCCATCTTTCAGTTGCACCATTTGATTTCAGTCTCACGGCTTGCAATGAAACTATAAATAACATTTACAATTTCTTTTGCTTCATTTGTATTTAAGAAACATATTTATTACATAAACTCTTCTTACTTTCTAGCAGTAATTCTACAGCTATGTTTGCTATAGCAGCTCCCCTGTTACATTACTGCAATTATAATAAATTATTGAAGCAGAAGCCTAAATATGTACCTAGCCTACTCTTTCAATTTTAATTCAGATTTAAATATTTTATATAGTTTTCCTATAGATTCTTCATTGATGGCTAGTAATTGCACCAACACAGAATATATAGTTTTGTTTTGAAAGATGCTTTTGGAAATTGTACCAGCGTTGTTAATTATTCAAGACAAAGAAACAAGTTAAGACTGTCTGTCTTCACCATGTCAACAGGATAAAAGAGAAAGATTGTTTGTATCTAGATGGGTGTATTAAGCCCAGTCATAAATTTGGTAGAGCAAGGAGGGAAGAGTTAGAGGCATGCCTGAGACACACTATGAACATCTGATCTTCAATGCAGAGATGAGTTTCCACAGTTAGAGCTGTTTTATTAACTGGTTTAATTTGAAGTAGGAATAGGAACAGAAAAATAATTGCTGCCACCCATACTCTCAGTCCCCCTACCTCTCCTAGTTTCCTGGTCAAACCGTATTTCTGCTTTCCTTTGATATGCCTTGTCCTTTTCTGTAAGAAGCTGGACTCGATCATCCTGATGGATCCCTTCCAACTCAGTAATTTTTAATGATAAGTCATAATTTACTAATTGTATGGTGAAGGGCAGTGATAGTGATGTACCAGCAGATTATGTAAATCAAAGACAAGGGGGTTTTTGTATCAATATGGTATTAGTTTTCTTTTTTTTTTCTTTTTGATCTTTTTTGTATTTTTTCATTTTAAGAGCCTGTAACTGCTGAGGAATATATTTTGTTAGCAATTATCCAGCACAGAGGGTCAATTTCCATTGTAAGCTTCAGATAGGAAATGGCGGATTTCTACTTGACTCTTTTCTCCAAGCTTCTATTGTTCTATTACCAGCAAACTCCCAATAAGTTTGAAAAAAGAAAAATAATATTTTTAATTCCCTTGTACTAAAGTATAGAATTAAGCTTTATATTAAAATAATTAAAACATGTAATGAAGAAAGCAATTTTTATGAAGACATGAATTCAGAAAGTTGCCATGAATTTTCTAGATGTTGCCTAATGAATAAAAAGAATAATTTTGCTTAAATTCTGTTATCTGTCACAGGAATAACACATCTTAATAATATGAGTTTTCTTTTTAATTAGCTAATGTTTTGTGTATAAATTAATGTTGGCCAAATAACAAACATGAGAATTATAACACCTCTCTTCATAGAAAACTGGGCACAAGAGTGAAGCATGAATTGAGGAAAGCATGGCTGTGATAGATCATTATCTGACAACTATTTTAATAACTATTTTAATAACTGGTTGCCTAATTGCATACATGAAACTATTTTTAGTTTAACTCCTTGGTGGTATCATGTCTCTTCATTTTACCATGCTTTCTTTACAAAATGCTATGGAAACTACAGGATCCGGTTCCCATTCAGAGACTTGGAAACAGCTCTGCAGTTCAGTGAAACTTCAAAACTTTTCTTATTTTACAAGATAAAGCCACAACTTTTTGAAGATGAAAGAGGATATGAGATTGGAGTGCTCCAGTGAGGAACCTGGACTGCAAGGAAACCTTGACATGGGTCTTTTTAAGGGGACTTCAATTTCTGTGGCTGCTACAAGCACAAGGCTATTCCCTTTCCTGTCTTCTGTCTGTTTGCCTCTCCCACTCTCTCATTTTGATCAGAAATTCTGTCCTGGAGCAAAGAAGCCTTTCTCAATGAAAGTTTCATCTGAACTTCTGTGAAAAGTTGCAATTTTAATATGCTGGCATTTTCAGCAGAGTTGACTAGCTCCACCTATGATTACATGTATATAAAATCAAGTATCCCCTTGCAGTAAGGAGCTGAGTAATCACATAGTTGTTAGCTACGACTTTATTTTATTATATTTTGATGTATTACTTCCTAATAAATTGGAACTTATAAGTGATGTATTGCTTACTAAAACTCAAACCTGGAACTCAACACATCTGTGGGAAACCAGGCTATGGGTAATCCTCAAGCTAAAGCTACTTAAGTTTCTGCTATACTGGATCTACATCATTTTCACACAGAGTGTTATTCCCCCTGACTAAGTTGGTGAGTTAAAGGAGAAAAAAATTCTGTGACAAAGGCAGCCAGCAATACTGTGATGGCAGTGTAACTTCTGTTCCTTTTCTGTTAGCACTTTGTATACAATCATCCTTTAATGTTCAGTCCCGAAATTGGATAGCACATTTTCTGGGAGGATTTTCATGCTCATCAATCATAAAGTTGACCTTAGCAACTGAAGGTGCCCAGTTGTTTGTTTATAGACAAGCTCACAAAGGTATTGCAATGCTTAGCTGTGAAAGCTAAACCTCAACTAGCGTGATATGTAAAATCCAAGATAAAGTGGTTAATATGACATTAAGAAAAGGCTTTGATGGAATCAAAGGGAAGTGTTTCACCTCATTTGGGTACGTAATTGTGTTGAAATTATGATGACAGAATCAAACTGTATCTTGTTCATTAATACTGTTATATGTAATAAACCCTTTAATCCTGGGGAGTAGCTTTTTAAATTATTTTGATGAAGGATGTTATGAAAACTAAGCAGATACTGCTCTTTCTCTTCATATTGTACATAACCTAGTTCAGAGGGTGCTTAGGCCAATACTGCAGGAGGTTTTTTTGAAAATTAGTTGCTCAGAGAGTCAATCTGGCTGCAGTCTTACTCCAAAAAAGATATTTAATACACTCCATTTTTGTTTTAACCTTCCCCTTTGTCTTTTATTTTCCCTATAAAATATCAATCTTTAACAAGTAAATGCCATAGGGAAATCGCATTCCAGTGCAAAGACTGGATTTGAAATAGAGCTACAGTTCTCCTTTATACGAATGATTTTTTTCAGCGCATCAAAACCAGAGTTCACTGTGAAAATAAGTGAACACTTAAGTGGGTTTACATTTCAGTGTTCCTAGATCCTAAAAGTCATCCCCAGTGCAATGACCTTTGCCTAATCATTGTATAGCTATGCAGTTAGCTTAATCTTACGTGCATGACAATAAATTGGAGCATATACTGCAGCCACAATCATAATAAACATCAGCAACAAAATAAATTTCTCACAGCTTTCCCTGAAGTACCATTCACCTTTTTCCCTCAGACCCAAAGAAACCACTTTCCCATCTCAACCAATCTTCCCAAACACAGAAGCTGTCAACAGAGAACTCTGGCTGCCAGCTTTGCTGAAAGTTTTCTGGTGCCCCAGTTGCAATGGGTGATAGACCTCCACAGGCTTCCCAGGGAAATGTGATCATTTCTTGCCCAGCCTGGTGTTCTCAGCATCATCCAATTAACAGTGGACCCCGACCAGCAAGGGTATCCAGCAGTGAATATTATTGGGAACCCAACTGAGCACCTGCTGGTAAGGTTTCCCTGTTTCCCTCTGCACTCTAAATACTCTCATTGTTTATTCATAGAGTCAAAGATTAAAGCCAGAAAGGGCCACTGTGATCATCTAACCTCTAATCAGAAACTCTTCCAACTTTTCAACCTTCTCCCTCACTTGCCAACATTAGATGTGGACACAGAATGCAGTTTACAGTGACCCATTTAGAATTCTACCACACCCCAGTCCTTCTGGGCTTGCTCAGGTGTCCTGGTTTCTGATTCAGTAGTATCTGCAGTGCGTTTTGCAGGACTAGTGTCTGCTCTCCAGCCCAGTTTTGAGCCCTGTCCCAACACACTACCTCAGCTTTATCTCAGAGGAAAACTCAGCTGCTTGAGACACATGAAGATCCTTGTACCAGAACTCAGAATCAATGAACTCCATTGAAATTTGTGTAAATTGTTCAGATTTATATCTGAAAACTCACAAAGACTATCACCGTGAGTTTTTCAGACAGCCTTTGTTTTCTCTGTTCACTCTCTTCTTTCTTTTTTGGCTGTGGGGGTTTTTTGGTTTGTGTTTGGTTTTTGGTTTTTTATTTGTATTTGGGGATTTTGGGGTTTTGGTTTGCTTTTTTTTTTTTGCAATAGAACAATGTCACTGTCAGTGTCAAAAGTGAAACGTGGTTTAGAGCAGTCTAGGTTTTCATAGTGGTAAGTATCCACAGTGGTTCAAGAGACAAAACTTGAGGAGGAAATCCATGAAGAATAATTAAATGGGTTCAAAATGAGCACTCTGCAGACCTCAGGATGGGAAAAAAAAATTTAACTTGGCTAATTTCTACTGGAACAATGTGTTTTTAACGCACATCTGGTGCTTTTATGTGAACTGGTTCATATCTGGATGATTCTGAAATCAGACTGTTGGCAGTCCCTTGTATAGATTTATGTTGAACTGCTATATTGTATACTTAATTCTGACAAGTCAAAGCCTGCCCTGCGTGATTCCATATGTCTACTTAGATAGACAGGAGTTACTGATATGAGTATGGCATCTTAAAAAAAAAGATACAGAATATTCTTCACACCTGACTTTTATTTGTTGGCCGAGGTATCTGAAGGATAGAAAAGTCCTAACAGCTGATAGTGATCAAAGAAGTTCAGGAGTCATTCATGAAAAGGAGCCTCCACAGACAGCCCATGGGAAGTCTGTGGTGGAGCAGATGGAACAAGTGGAACTTGTGGTCATTGGAAGACCCCATGCCAGAGCAGATAGATGTGCCCTAAAGAAACCACAGCCCATGGAGAGCCTGCCCTGGAGGAGGCTCTTGGCAGGAACTGCAGCCTGTGAAGAAGAGCTCACACAGCAGCAGGTTTTGAGCCAGAATCTGTGGCCCATGAGAAGCCTACACTGGGGCAATCCATTCCTGAAGGATTACACTCAGTGGAAACAATCCACACTGGAACACAAGTTGAAGAACTGCAGCCCATGGGAAGGACCCATGTTGGAGATGTTAGTGAAGAAATGCCTCCTGTGGGAAGGACCCCACGCTGGAGCAGAGGAAGAGTGCAAGGAAGAAGGACCTCGAAGGTGAGTGTTATGAACTGACCACAGCTCTCATTCCCCATCCTTCCTTGGTGGAGGACATTGAAGAGTCATGAGTGGAGCTGAGCCTGTTGAGGGGAGGGATGGAGTGGCCTGACGGGTACCAGGAGGCCAGCCAAGGCCAACCCACCACGATGAAAAGGGTGTTTTGAATGTAAAGAGAGCTACCAGTGCTACAACAGCTACAAGAACAAGGTAACATTTGGTACCAAAATGGCAAAGCTGTCTTCCTTTACCAAAGCACACCAAATGAGTAGCTGTGCTGCTCTCCTCCAGGCTGCAGGTCCAGGTGGTGTAGCTTCAGGGGTGCAAGTCTGACTGACACAGCAATGCCACAGAGGTCAGGCCTTAGCAGGTGACATTTCTGCTACAGTCATGGCTCTCCCTGGCTTTCGGAATCTCTTGGCAGAATTTTGCCTAGTGATTAGCATATATAACTGGGAATCAGGTTACCTAGGGCTTTTATTTCTAGCTGGGGCATTGGCTTGAAATGCCAGTGGGTGGGTGAGGTGACCTTTAGTGAGACATCTCAGGTTGTTCTGCCTTTTTGCTGTAAAATAGAAAAAAAAGTCAGTGAGGATGCAAAACATAATTCATTATTATTTGTAAAGCATTTACTGATCTGTAGAATACAAGTGTTCTACTTTTGAATAATTCTTATCCTTGCCTTATATTAAAAGTGTGTTATTCTTGCCTTTATAATAAAAATGGAGCTAAAACAAATACTACAGCAAGTGATAGTGAAAAATAAGCTGGTTCTTTCCCAATGCTGCATTGCAATTTCTATGCATCTACTAGAACAATGAGAAACCTTAAGAAGAGGAGGATGCTACTTTTTTCTCTCTCTTGCCTTTCAAAAGATTTTTAAAGCTCTTACATAAAGGGATGCTGTGTAATATCTTACCAAATCTTATCACAGAATTAAACACAAAAATGCTAATTGAAGCATATTAGCAGTCTATGAGGCTTCAAATTTGAGGCTCTCTTACAATATTGAACTATAATTTTTAGTTCAGCAATTATCTAGTAGTTTATGTTTTTTTTCTTTTTCACTGTATTCCAATGTATGAATATTTTATTTGGTGACTTGATAATTTCACCATGACTTGTATAATTTCAAGTATTATTAAAAACAATATTAAAAGCAAGGTCTGACCAGGAAGCAGATAAACATTCTAGTGACAGCCTATTTTTGAGGCCAAGGTGTTTTTAAATATTTTCTCACACAAAAATACTTTTTTGCTTTTTATGGGCAGGTATTTGTGGTGTAACACAAAGTTGTTACCCTTCTGCCACCTGAGAGGCTGAATCCATCTGAGTTTGGGGCTGCTTCTTTCCTTCAGTAAGTCCTGAAGAGTGACCTGACGGCAAAAATGTTGTCTTCTGCCATCACTTATTCTAGTCACAGTGTTATTTCTTTTCTCTCTACAGATTTTGCATTATTTGGTGTCTAGTGGATCTTTTTGTCATCAGCAGATGGAAAACAAATGAATGGAGAAAGGTGCTGGGAATAGTACCTGCAGAATTAAGGGTATGATTATCAAATACCTTTGATAAGACACAAGGAGAACTTATAAGTGGTAAAGAACTAAATCAAGAGATTTATTTCCTAGCTCTCATTTATTTTTCCTAGAACAATGAATAGATAGATTAGTGTATTACCACCTGAACTATTTTGTAGGTCAGACACAGCAAAAAGCTTATTCTTACATTTCTTACATACGGATAACCTGCATGCAGTGTACTGTGACATTAGTGTGGAAGAAGAAGTACTTCAAGAAGAAGTATGTAGGATCTTGGACAAATGGTAGGTTCTTCTTTTATATAAGATGGAAGTTCACATGCTTAAAAAAAAAAAGTAGTAAAATATGCAGGTAGCTGTTCATAAACTAGGCAAAACCCTTTGAGTGCCAAGCAACATCAGTCTTTAATTTTAAACTGGCATTATAGCACCAGTAAAAGCCAATTTAAATACAAGACTTCAGTAAATATTCTGCCTTTTCTGTGATTTTCTAGTTTGAGTTTCTTGTGGTGCATTTATATTCATACATCTATCACTTCATTAACGAGTTTTCTTCTGTAAATTGACCCTGACTGCTAATGTAAAATATAGCTTAAATGAAGTGTGGCTTTGAGACCAGGATGATTATTAAAATACTAAAGTATATACATTGAGTCATATTAATATCTTTCTTGCTAATATTTCAATACTAAATCCTTTTTGTCTGAAAGACAACCTTTAATGAACAAACTTATGGTCCAAAATGTACAAAGCTCCCTCTGAATCTGATTTTTCACGGGGTGCCATCCTTTAGTCACTTATAGATCTGAAAAACAGATTTAAAATGGCATCACTTAACCTAGTAGCCTTTGACACTCATTTTACTTAAATACAGACAAGTGGTTAAAGTACAAAACATAGGAAAGCTGCATCCCTTGTCCTTTCTATGAAATTTAAACATGAGATGATGGTAGAAATTAAAATATTCTGTGTGTAACTAGCAAGCTCAATTCTTGGTAGGAAAGTTTGTAAAAGAGAAATAAATTCCGTAAAACCTTAAAAACCATAAAAAAGAATGTCTCTGAACAAGCATTTGTGTACTCAAAAGGAGCACCCACAGGAAGTGCTGGAGATTCTTGCAAAAATATCCATGTGCCTGACTAAGGGATCATGGTGACTTTGTTAGGATTTTACCCTAGGTCCTTGTGTTTTTCATACTAATTGTTGCTCCAATGCTAAACTTGTAAAATTCTTTTATTGCACAGTAGTGAACAGAAAATCAGTGTCTTTTATTAGTACTTATGTTGATGAGAGAAAATTCTTAATTATGTTTAAATACATACACGTACACCCATAGACAAATTCTGGTTTTTACCATGCAAGTCTCAGTAAGCTACTCAGTAACTAAGTACCATATAAGTTGCTCTAGATTTTGTGACCAGATGGTTCACAGGGCTAGTAACGGATTATAGTGCTTTCTAGCTTCAGATTGCCAGTTCAAATCTGGGTCAGGTTGACACTGTCTGAAAATTGTTACTGTTTGGTGGCTTATGTGAAATAAGTTGAAGACCTCAATACACTTCCTAAAGGCTGGGTTAATATAACACAAATGTCACCAGATGATTGTTGGTTTCAGGGCTTAGGCAGAAGCACACTGAAGTCAGTGTAAAAAATTCCATTGATTTCAGTGGGTATTGAATTAGGTCTTAATTATGGAGAATGATTCCTTTGTGCTCTCAGAAGTGGTTATTTACAAGGGGGAGAAAGATGCCCATGAACTGCTCCTGGGAGATGAGTGGTGCTGCCAGCTAGGATAAAGCAAGAGATTCTTGTCTGTCCTTGTACTCATGGAGGATGAGTTTATAAGGATGGGCCCAGTCTTGACTGAAACACACTAATCTTCCTGAATTTAGGTAAGAGTGGTAGAGAGTCAAAACATCTCTGAAAGTTTACATTATCATTCTCCTGTTAGGCTTGGTGCTGATCAACAGGTCACACAAATGTCTCCTATACTTTTTGCAGATCACCTGCCCCTACCTAAGGATAGTTTTGGTTTTGTTTGAAGAGCAGAACTCCTTTGAACTCCACAGAGAATTACCTGGCTTCAGTCTAAAGTGCCTTTTGCCACCATCCAGGTTCCATTAGTGCAGCAATGAATGAGAAGTGACTTGACCCTTGGGGATAAGTGCCGTCATAGGGAAGAAATATTAGATATTAAAAACTCTTTAGTTTAACTGACTGGGCATTTAAACCAGACAGGTTAACATGGGAAATGAGACACAGTATTATCACAATAGTTGATTACCAGTGGATCAAACCAGTAGGAAAAATGGAGGAATTGCCATTTCTATCACATCAAGTTCAGATACATGTTCAGAAGACGTGCATTAATCAGATGTGCTACTGGACTATGTCCAATAACACTGTTCGCATTGTGATAGTAATGTAGTATTATTGCCATGGGAACCACAAAAAAATCAAACTGAGCTGCTAGTCTAGTGAACCACATATATTTACCCCTGCCTTCTGCTCTCTGTTGAGCTTGGGTTTTAGTCCTACTCCAGAAGTACTCAAGTACAACTCTGGTTATATACTTTCTGTACCTCTCAAATTAAATTAATTCAAATTTCAAAATCAGCTCTTGGCTATACAGCTGAGAACAAGATTTGATATCCTTCTATGATAAGATCATCTTTTAAGTGAATGAAGGAAGATGTTGGATGTAGTTTTTCTGGATTTTGCAAAATCTTTTGATACTGTTCCTCACAGACCCCTTCTGCACAAGTTGTCCAGCTGTAAAACAAGCTGGGTAGGGAACTGGGCTTAAAGGATTGCAAAGTACACTCAGATGGTGACTGCTGACCAACAGTGCTCCTCCGGGTTCAATTCCAGAGCCAGTTCTGTTCCATACTTTTATTACGATCTCAGTTGAATGTGCAATTAGAAAATTTGCTGATACCAAACTGTGAGATCTTGTTGACCCTCTCAAGGAATGAGAAGCCTTGTGGAGGGATCTAAAGAGACTGCAGCATTGTGGAATCATTAATGCCGCTTAACAAGAAAAAAAGCCAGATTCTGCACCTGGTATGGAGAAATGCCAGTCACAAGTATGAATTAGGAGAGGAGTGGCTGGAGAGCAGCCCTGCAGAAAGGCATCTGGGGTTCTGGGTGACAGCAGCCCCATGTGAGTCAGCAGTGCCCAGCAGCCAGGAGGGCAAAGCCCATCCTGGGACCACCGAACCCAGCATCCCCAGCTGGTCAAAAGGGGGGATTGTCTCAGTGTGTTCAGAGTTGGTGTAGCCTCACCTTCAGCACTGGGTGCAGTTCTGGGCCCCACCTTTTAAGAAGGATGTGAAGGTCCTTGGATGCATCTCCAGAGGACAACAAAGCTGATGAAATGGCTGGAAGGAGTGTCCTGTAGGGAGGAGCTGAGAACTTTTGTCTTGTTTGGAGAGAAGGTGGCTGAGAGGAGATCTCAATCCCTTTACAGCTTCCTGGGGAAAGAGACTGGGGGGGGTATGTGCTGAGCTCTTCTCCTGGTATCCAATGACAGGATGTGCAGGATTGGTTCAGAGCTGCATCAGGGGAGGTTCAGACTGAACATTAGGAGGCATTTCTCTAGAGCAAGGGTGGGAAAACACTGGAACCAGCTTCCTAGAGAGGAGCCTGTCAGTGTTAAAAAGGCATTTGGACTATGCCCTTAATAACATGTTTTTACTATTATCCCTGATCTGCCCTGAAGTGGCATCACAGTTGGATTAAATTATTGCTATGGATCCCCTCCAACTGTACCTAGCCTAGCCTAGCCTAGCCTATCTCTCCTAGTCAATAAAACTATAATTTCTTTTAAAATAGTCCCTTTTGTTTCTTCTTTATCAAAGCCTTTATCCATTTATATTTAGTCAGATGCTGATGACCTGAAGAGTTTACATTCTAGGTACATATTCTGAATGAAGTTTCAGTTTTGCTGTTGAAGTGCTGTATTTTATAACCCCTCGTTTTTTTACTTGCCTAATTTTTAGCTTAGAGGAAAATAAAAAATCTGACCAGTTTACTGTTGATAATAGATGGTAATAATTGATACTTTCAGGGAGCACCTTTCCAGCAGGAGAACAAAGAAACTGAATTTGGGGAGTGGGCCATGAACAGAGTCAGCAAAGAGAAAACAGACAAAAATATTTTCATTGTAGATGAGGCAGTATGGGTGTTCAATTTAGTCTTGAGATTAAGAGCAAGATAATCCCCAAACACAGTTTTTATGGAGCAAAAAACCTGAAAGAAATAAATCAAGGAATATTTATGGTCTTTGTCCAGGCTTTACTGTCTCAAATAGGAAAGCAGAAGTGTTTTAAATGTAGAACTTATAGTATGTTGTATGTTCATGAAGAGATTAAATCACATAACAGAAAATTCACATATTCATTGGGATATCATCAAGCAGGTGAAGAGGGGTGAGAGGCAGTTCCAAATTCAACATCTAACATTTGGATGAAAGATTATGTTCCTATTACCAGAAGACATCAGACATCAAGCCTGCACTTGAGCTGTGATATAAATTTGGATATAATTGAAAACATCCATTATTTTGATTTTTCTCTGTATTTATTTAGTGATGGATAAGTGATGATAGTGCTTAATGAGAACCATAGAATCATAGAATGATCTGAGTCGGAGGAGACCTTAAAGATCATCATCTAGTTCCAATCCTTCTGCTATGGACAGGGACAGCTTTCATTAAACAGGTTGATCAGAGCCCCATCCAACCTCACTTTAAGCAGTTTCAGACTTGGGACATCCACAGCTTTTCCAGACATATGATTATGTATTTTCTGTTAAACATAACTAGGTTTTAATGAAGAAAATTTAGATCACTTTGTCTGCCTTCTTTGTATGGGTATTAACACAGTATTGCCCATAGAAAAGTTTAGGGTGCCTGAATCATGCATTAAAGGAATCTGTTGTTTAGATTTACACATGAGCTTAGGGAAGTCTGTTGTTCAGATTCCCAAAATGTTTCAGTGTCCTGTATTTAACTTCAGATGTAAATGTACTATGTTTGTGTGTGTGTATATATATACGTATAAAATATGCAATATGAAATACCATTTTCTTTGAGAAGAAATTGCATTCTCATTTAGCCATATAATTTAGAATAGATTTACATAAGAAAATAATTTAAATGTGATATGACATCGTTTGATGAAATCTCACAAAAAATTCTTCTCCTTTGCATTAATTATCTTTCCTGTGGCACTCTCCCCCCTCCCTCCTTCAACAGTGCCAGTAGCTTTTAAGTTTGTTAATTGGCAGGTGTGATGAGTGAGAACACAGGATCTGTGTTGAATGATTACAAGTCCTGGGTGCTTCCCTTAAGATCCACCTTTTCCCATATGCCTGTGTCAATTCTGTTTACACAACCAACAGCTGACAAAGTCTAATTGCTTACTGAGAGATATGAAAAGTCTTGGTGATGTCATGGATTTATACTGTGTTTTTCAGAATTTGCCTGACCTAAAAAGAAGGAGGAGAAGAGACTTCATAATGTCTTTCTGAGGTGAACCAGGGTACCAACAAGGAATGATTGCCAATACAAACCCACCAACTGGAATATTTTGGGTTGGGGAAACACTATAGCTGGGTGATAAGGAGAAGGTTACGCTAGAGTAGGAGTTTTTTGCTTGTAACATGAGAAATACAGGATAGCTAATAATTTACAGATGTATATTTGCAGGGGTTAAATTATTTGCTGAGCTTTGCTTCTAATTATTTTTTCACTTCATCTGGCTTTATAAGTCTTCTCTTCCCAACTGCCTGATCATTTTTTTTTCCATTGCTTTTTGTAGGATTGCTCTTAACATTATGGTTAGAATTATGGAATTATGGAATTATGGTTAGAACCATGCTGAATAAGCATATATGTGAGTAATTTAAAACAGGAGGGTCATGTGAATCAAAGACTAACCTATCCTGGACATATATTTTAACTATGTTTGTATATATTCATGCAGACAATGAAAACCTGATCAAATGAAAACTTCCATCAAAGTGAAACCTCTTTGAGCATCAGGTGAGCACAGGTAAAATAAGAAGACAACCACAGACTGTAGCAATCAGTGCTCTGGATTATCATGAAGTAAGACCTTGCTGGCCATTCTGTGTGGTAGCTCTCTCTCTTCTTTATGCAAAGTGTGCACAGAACAAGATAAAAGCAGCTCAGAATTATCTTTTTTTAACTCATGGAAGGACAAATAAAAAGTCAGTCATGGATATCTCTATGAAGACAGTACAACTTCTGGACACATTATTTAGCCATAATCATTCTCTGTCCTGGCTTTCTGCTTTAGTTTTAGACACCAGCCTGTATTAGAACTGAATTATATTTCAGGTGTTTCATAATGGTCTGTTTCATAGTTTTGTGTGAAATATTACCTGTGTGTGGATGTCAGAATTCCCTAATAATTCAGACATATTCAAAATTTCATGCATTTTAAGCTTAGCTAAAGAAAAATTACTGCCAAAAAGTCCTATTCAGTAGAATAGTCCCTCAAGTAATATAGCCTTACCCTGTATATGATGATTTCCAGAAAAACAAGACCTATCAGTGAATGAAAAAAGATCCTTCTGGTTTCCATTCCTGTTTAAGGAAGATAAGAGTTAGAAGAAAACCAGTCATTTGGAGAGTGAAAACAGAATTTTGTAAACAGACATGTCAGCTTAACATTGCTGCTACCTAAATGGGAAAAGTACATGATTTACGTACACAAAAATTGCCAGGTAAACATTGGCTTTTCCTGCCAGACCTAGAAGACAGTTGAAAGTCAAGTAAGTGCAGATTGGATTATGCTGAGTCAAACTTAATCGGCCCTGTGATTGACTGTATTTATGCTGTTTCTGGTTGTTTGAATATGGGCAGTGCCACATTGTACCATGCATAGTCACGTGCTCTCAAGTTCTACCTCAAGAAGATGGATTTTGTCTACAGCCTCAGATTTATGTGCTTGATTGCTCTCTGGAATTGACTGAGTTTGTTTTGAAGATGCAGGCTCTGGTTTTGATGGTGGAAGTGTCTTGGCAATGTCTAAGGCCTTGAACAGAATAGACCAGAATTTATTATATGTAACGATCAGAAATTTGCTAACTCCTTCTGAAAGTACAACATTCATTACTCTGGCTTTGTGAAACTCCACAGGCAGCTAGTAATTAACACCCTCACCAAGATCGTAACTGGTATGTGGGTTGAAGACAAGGCTGGCTTCCATACGTATCCTCATGTATTTGTTTTTATTTGCATGTAAGAGGACGAGGCATAAATAGATGTGCAGGAAGCAGTGTGGTGATGACTATGAGAAAGGCTAATAGAAAGCCTCATGGAGCTGCCTATTGCCTTGTCCTGCTGCTGGGCACTGCTGAGCAGAGCTTGGCTCCCTTCTCTGGCACCTTCCTCAAGATACTGGCAGGCACCAATCTTATTCCCTCTCAGTCGCCTCTTCTTGAGGCTGAGGCTGAACATGCCCAGCTCCCTCAGCTTTTCCTCATAAGAGAGATGTTCCTGTCCCTTAATCATCTTTGTAGCTCTCCATTGGACCTGCTCCAGGAGTTCTGTATCTTATCCTGAGGAGCCCAGAACTGGATAATCTAGTGAGGTGTGGCCTCACTAGGGCTGGGCAGAGTGTCAGGATCACCTCCCTCAACCTGCTGACAGTGCTCTTCCTAGAACCACTGGGTTATTTCAGGCAAATATTTACTTCTCAGCAGCTCAGTTCCACCTCTGTAAAAAGAGCATTGAGATGTCAATCTGATCCATGCAGGTCTGCACAAAGCCTCAGGGATGCTGCAGTCCTAGGATAACAGGAGTGAAAGCATGCACTATCTTGGAAATGTCCATAAAGGACAGGGTGGTTATAGTTTCTGTATGAGAGCTCCACAATACCTAACTTCAGCAACCTTATTTAGACACTCTGGTTAGATACTGGAACCCCTGGATTCCATACCTAGCTAGTGGAGAAAAAATCTGCCTCCGAAGGGCATTTAAAAACGTAACATTAGCGAAGCTCACATCCTGAATTGTCATTGGAAAAGTTGTTAATTACACATAAATGCTATTAAAATAACTTCTGAAGATGTGTGCACTTCGCATCATGTACATCAATATGCTACAAGTTAATACCTACCCCAGGGTTTCCTTATAATGTGGCTGCTACACTAGTCTTGCCTCTTCCCCAAAGACTACCTTAGATTTGACACTAATGAAAGATTTTTATGGCCATGCAAAAAAACAGGAACATTTTTTTAACTACAGAGTTTTCCCCAGCCATTTGGATTGGTCATGAAATTTTACATTGCTTCAGTTGATATCATCAAAAATATTCAAACTAACCTAAATAAGATTAATATCAGAAAAACACAAGGAACTGGATAAAATGTTTTTAGCACAGCAGCATTTTGGGGCTCCCTGAGTTCCATTATGTATTTTTTGAAGTATGGCATCTAAATTTCTTGCAGTTGTTCAGGGCTTTTATAAGGCCCTTGGTGATACGTGAGGGATTTCTGTACACAGCTAACATGGACACTGAAGGAAGAATAGAGCTCTTTAGGTCCCTTCTCTCTGTGTAAATCTTCAGATGTTCTGAGCTGCTTTTTGATATTCTTCAGAAAGGTAGCTGGAGTATGGTTGAGAATTTCAGTGTGATAATCCCATGTTGCTAGTGATATTATAAGCAATATTAAATGTCAAAAATAACAAAAGACAGACTGTCTCTTTTTTTTTCCCATTCCAGTCAAAGAAATACTTATTCAAGTTATTCAAAGCAGCAGTACATTTCACAGGTTGTGGTAGAAATCTAACATCAGTGCTTTTTAATTTTTTTTGCATGCAGTCAGACTTAGCTGATTTGTACTTATTTTATACATGTCAGGGCCACCAAAGGAAGCAAGTGCTAACCTATCTCATAGCATGTGACTTGACAGAAAATATTATAGGTCACAAAATCCAAAGCTACTGGCCACCCACTGTGTTGCATTTATTATTGGGAAACCTCATATGAAAGCTGCCATTCTGACCAAGTCTGTGCACAGAGACCCAGTAGTAGCTGTCACTCTTGGAGAAGTCAATTTGTACTGAAACTACAGAAAATACAAATAACAAACAATTTTCTGGACTGCCAAATAATGGCCTGGTTAGGGCACTTTATAAACTATTCGTATCCACATTGAGTTGGAATGAAATTCTGTGATGTGACAAAGGGTTTATGAGCTATATGGGGCTTTTTTTTAATGAATGCAGTCTTATTTGCATTGGTAGTGGATGAGAAGGCTGGAACAAGAGTTAAAGCTAGACAAAAAGGTATTAGCAAGGCAGCTGAGCAATGATGTCTGGAGTTATGGCTATTTTGAGCTTTGCACTTTCGAAAGGTATTCAACTGCCTTCTGAATCAAAAATCTTGCAAAATGTAGGCAGAGGATAGACAAGAAGCTGGGTATAAGAGGAAGGTGATGAAATAACGATCAGATCTTATTTACTTTGTGTCTAGAATTGAGTTCTTAGTTCAGCATTTTCTTATTTCCTGATCTACTTTGATATGTAACAAAACCCATGTCTTCTCAGAATGCTGCTAAAAGCATCCAGCATGGCTTCCTGGTAGATTTTTTTCAGGGCTCTGCAAACCTTGGTTTTGGATAAAAATGCAGGGGGCCTGTCAAGTGCTGAGATCTAAAGCTGAACCAAGCTTCTCTTTTCCATCAAAAATATTATTGACCAGAAAATGATTTAAAACAAAAATATTAATTAATTCTGTTAGATCTGGCAAGATCTTAGAGATAACCAAAACAACAATTAAAAAAAGGAACATTTCTCTTCAGAAAAATCTGTATTATTTCAGTCTTTTCAAAAGAAAACATCTTCGTTTTGCCAAATGAGACATTTTAATATTGTTCTTAGAAACAGATTTTTAGAAAGATTTTGTAAAATATCACACAGACCAAAATATTTTGGCTGACCCACTTTCTCCTCTGGTCTCTTGAGCAAATTGACAATGTTTATTTCACGCAGATCCAAGGTGGGATTTTGCTTTTTCTTTTCTTATTTTTTCTCCTTCCCAACCTTTAAGTTTTGAGCGGTGTTTAATCAACTTTGAGATATGTAGCTCTACACTAAGATACCTCACAAACACCTCCTGCTCGCAGTGTTTTATAATGGTTTTCCTGTTTTAGTGCTGGCAATTTGACCCCTTGCAGTTTGCAGTAACAGGATTAATTTTTCAGTTTAGGGCAATGGGGCCTGGTGTGACACGGCTTAAGCTGTAATCACACCCACCAATGAAGCTCCAAAGGCACATTTGTCTGAGGCTGACTGGATATAAGCTGCAAATATCTAGAGCACAAGTACATTGTTACCATGAAGACCCTAACCCAAATTCCAAAGCAGTGTATTTACTCCACTTACCACTTTTTGGTATTTAGCTGCAATATTTTCTAGATGCTTGTCTGCCATTTTCCACCACTATATCTGCTCACCTCAGGTGGCTGCAGAGATTCATTTTTCCATTTCAGACGAAGGCCTAGTCTAGTCAACAACTTTGTACATGCTTTTTGAGTTAATGAAGTATAGCAAGCACTGTTGGCTTTTCTTGCTAAGCATGTGAGTGTCAGGACTGTGGAAGGAGGCTGGCTAGCAGGTGCCTTGGGACTAGGAGGGACAAGGATGCTGGTGAAGTATTCATGCTTGGGACTGCTGTCAAGAACTGATCAGAGCTGCACAGGGACTGGAAGAGCGAAAACGGGATCAAAGTATTGAACCAATGAATCACTCCAGAATCTGAAACCTTAGTCAACCTGACCCAGAGGAGCTCTTGAGTTTGACTACATCTCTTAATGTTGTTGGGAGAGGTTTGGTCTTCTGGGTGGCCTTGTGTGAGGTCTCCTTTACAAGTTATTAAACTAGTTGGCAAGTCCTTCCAGGGAAACTCATTCACAACATCTGTAGCATTTTGTCCTGCTAACAGAGATTATCCCACAGAGGGCAAAATTTTGTACTTTAAATGGCTGAGCTGGTTTAGGTGATGGGTTGCTTTTGGCTAGAGATTTCCCATAAATCTGTTTAATTCAGTATAGGCACTATATGTTCCCGTGGTAGCAACAAAACTGTCCATCTCTCTCTCTTAAACAGTGGTGATCATAATGAATTTTAAACATCTGTCTTCTTCATGTAAGAAGTGTGTTTCAAAACTCCACTGTGTGTAGTGGTTGGACAGGACATAAAGGAGTTTACTGGTACATGAGGCTGAATTTCTGAATTGTATCCTTGGTTTCTTTGTGCTGATATCATAAGGAATTTGGCTGGGCTGTTTCCTGACATCATGCATATGCATAGAAACAGACCTGAGGTACAAAATGTGTTAAATTTATATGAGATTAATGTGTCAACCAATAGGAGTGCTATTAACTTTATTTGAGTGCAGTCAAGGAAGGATACAGATGTAAAATTTTGTATTTGTATTCCAGAGGTCACTTGATCCATCCAACTTACTTTTTTTTCTGTATTCATGGGATTCAGGCTTTTCTGACCCCCACCTCTGCTCATCCTGCATCTCAGGAAGGTCATAGTTATAGCAACACCTGCTGCAGTGAATTGCTGCTGAGAGAGCTTCCTGGACTGCAATGTTGTTGAGAGGATGCTCTGTGCTGACATCAATAGTTTTCCATATGTGGAAAGTCTTCTGATATGAAGCTAGCTTAGCACAGTTCTTGCACTGTGCTGGCCATTGCTCAGGCACAATTATGAACTGGGCATCAAGGTTTAGCATTCCTACCACCTTGCTTTGCCAGGACTGAATCTGAGTGCTTATAGATAGTGACTTCTTTTGGTATAGTCTCAAATGCAAGCAGGATGTCCACCAAGGACATAAAAAATTTAGTGATAGTAACCCAAAAGGGATGGATGGCTTATGCAACAGCCCTACCCCAAATTAATGTTACACATGTATAATGAATCTCCTCTTTTGCTTTTCTCTCCAACAAAGCTATGAATATCTTGAATTTCTAGAAAAAAAAAGGGAAAAAATCCCTGGCCAACCCTGCGGTGCTAAAAGAAAATCTTTCTTTATCCTTTAAGCTATCAAGTTCCAGCTGTTCCCAGAGTTCACTGATGTGTCAGGAAGGAATTGCTTTAATACTTTCATAAAGAAATATTTGCTGATACAGACTGTTAAGCTTTGACTGTTGTTCAGGGGACATTTTCTCTTTACCACCACTGGCTGTTTCTCTAGCTCTTAAGCAGTTCACTTTGTCGCCCACTATGAGCCCTCCTTTCCCAGCTAAAATGGTCATGTGTGATTTTCACATCCAGAACTCTGACTGCCAAAGTCAGATCATACCCTCATGACCCATACAAAATCTGTTATCAATTTCCTCTTGTTGTGAAATATAAATTATTAACAGACCTTAAGAGTCTGTTAGACCCATCATTTAAAGTAATGATTTTTTTTCCTTAAACAGTAGAAGCAAAGACATTACAGTGATTATTTTTATTCTGCAACCTAAGTGGATTAGATTTATCACTGTTGGTTCAGGTTCCACAATAAAATAATGTAGGCTTATTTATTGCTAGCTTGGGTTAAAAAAGAGAAAGAGGTGTCCAAAATCCTTCCACACACATCTGTTAAATTAGAACATAGGAGCTCTCAGGAGCTCTGATGCTTGCTTTTTACTCCTTTGCCTGCTTCATTGCACTCAGGCTGGAGAGTCAGAATAGTGCTGGTGGGAGAGTACAACCACTGCTCCCAGTGAATCATGGCAGGCAAGCTCACAACTGACTGTGTAGTTACATCCTAACATAAAAATTAATGTGAGTATAATGCTACAGATACATTTACCAAAGCCTTTTTTACAGAGCTATGCAAATCTGCATGTCCTGCTCCTCATAAAAACTAACAAATGTGTTGGGCACTTTAACAGTTTAACTAAATTTTTTTCTTTACTTTTTTTTTCTTTTTTTCACTTTTAGGATGAAGGGTTGGAGGGATGAAACCGAGCTGGGATGCTGAGAAAGACACTGAAGGATTGGAATTGCTGTCCCTGCTGCTGACAAATGCTTTGGGGTAATAATTGCAGTAAGATTTTGCAGTTGCCGCCTCAAACAAGTGCATACGAATTAAAAAAATTATATTAGGAAAGGAAAATTCAAGAGTTCAAGGTATTATAGTTCTTTTATATGAACTAGTGTGTATGTAATCAAAAAAAATAAGCCAAATTTTAGTCCATTGGAAAATAATCCTAAACTTAATACTGATGGAAAATTCTTTATATCATGTTTTGCGTCACGAAAATATTTTGTCCAATCTCAGGTATTCATTCTTCAGCTCTGATTTAGTGCCAAGGTTAGGTGCAAATGCTAAGGATAAAAGCATATTTTACCTCCTTAGGCTAATACTCCTCCAAGTCTCCTTACCAACAGGTACGGTAGTTTCTGTTCCTTCTTCTCTTCCCTGTAGCTTGTACCCTGACCTCTCCCCAGGACCATCAGTGCAATCTGGGTGCCCTGGGCCCGGCCTGAAACTGAACAGCAGAGAGATGTTATTTTGTTAGTCAAACATTCTTTCTCAAGAGAAAAAGGATTTTCTCTGGAAGCCAGGGCAAAGCTTGATTGAGTAGTGCATTTATACTAAGTTCAACTGTTAAGTCTTAGCAGTCTCATAGGACATATTTTTAATTTCCTGCCCAAAACGTCTGTGTGATGTGTGGCATGTTTTTAAGCAGAAGATGTTTCCGCAGAAGATTTTTTCACAGAAGATGCACTGGTGCTTCTACAATGAGCATATATCTGATTTGCAAAGTACCCTAGATGCTCTACATTCCTCACGGGAACTATTGTCTCTGGCTTGCATTTCTCTAAGGTTGGTGGATTCATTAAAAATCCTGGGAAGTTCTACATAGTGATTTTGTAGTGATGACTGCTGGCTTTCATAACCTTTTAGTATGTCAGTTAATTCTTGCCTCATGACAGGTCAGTTCTTTCACACCAGAGTTCTCCATCATTGGCTTGACATACAAGCATTGACACTCTATTTAAAAAGTGTCTAAAACACCATACATAATTATTTTCAAAGTCATTTGGTCGTTTTTCTGCTATGAATTTTGCCTACTATAGGTACAAGACATAATTATCAGAAACAAATTTTCTGGGTTTTTGTATAATAATTTCTTTGTTCTTCTTATTTTTGTAAACAGGAAAAAATCCCCACAACAACATCACTTCAAAAATCATCCACTTTCAATTTTGAACTACAATTCATGAATCAGCAGGAACATGTTATGGTGAAGTGTTGATTAACATTGTACATGATCTTCTGGCTGCATTTCGCACTACAGCTGATTTTTCTTAAATTTGGGGAGAAAACTTCAGGTTTTACAGCTATATTTTTATGGACAAGGATTTGTTCTTTCAGTATTATGTGTTTTCATTGGAAGTGCAATGAACACTTCACAAATCTGTGGAGTACACAGTAACTTTACCAAATATGTTTACATGGAGACACTGAGTCACACCACAGCCAAATTTAAACCTGGATGTGAGAGTCTCTGGTGGAGCTCTGAACAGGGTCCTGGAGCTCTCATTTCCCATTGACAACACACTATATGGACTACAACCAGTTTTGTTGCCTTTGGTATGCGTTCCACATCCTCAGGATGGCTTGGCATCTCTGATGCGATAGCTTAAATCTTCCAAGCAAATATTTATGTGAGAATCATAAGCAATTTAACTGCAGAGAAATAGTAGTTTGGGTTTCTATCTCCTTAGAAAAGACAAGGACCAAACTCTTACCAGATTAAATAAAAACCCACTTAAGTCTTTGGGTTTATGCTGTTGTCTGGAAAGAATTCATACAGGGATTTGGCCTGTTTTCTGAATCATGAGCTTCTTTGAGGTTTACGTATTGTTCTTGTTCCACCCTCTTCTCAGCTAAGTTGAAACTTGATTTCTGTGATGTCTTTCATCTTCCTGAACAAATAGCAGTTGCTTCTGTTGTCCTCTGTAGTTTTCCCACCTGATTTCTCTCTGTCTTGAGCAGCTGAGAAAACTAGATATGCCATTTCTGATTCAGCAGGGGTCTCATTTTCACTGTACTCACTCATTTCCCTTAGTTGTTCTGTAAACAAAAGCTTCCTTTGGCCTATCTTCCTTTATGGCATTCTGTATTAAAGACTCTCATTCTTCTTTCATTTACAATATGATATATGCTCCATATCTGCAGTAATTTCATCGTTTCTCCAGTACCTGGAGGCAAATTCAGTACAAACTTTGTAGCTGGCATATCTCTTTGCTGTGCTGCTCTTTAATTTCCCACTGTCTTCTGGGACACATAGAGACCTCTTTCTGCACTCACTCCATTGTCACACCCCTCTCTCTGTGACTTTGCAGCAAGAATTCCCATTTATTCTGCTAGAAGAATGGAGTCCTTACTACTACTTACTGGATATTGCAACAGCAGCTCTTTTGGCCCAAAATTCCACAGACCCATGAGAAAACCAAATATGTTTATGTGTATGCTAAACAACTAGTGCAGCAAATACCACACATTTCATGAGATGTGATGTTGAAGTGCATAAAGGCTTTCAGAGGTGGATGTTTATCAGTGCTGGAGTCTGGACAGCCCAAGCTGCAGGTTTGCTTCTGTCACTGTTTCCTGTTCCAAGTGTTCTGCTGAATGCAGAATGCACTCAAAGGGCCAGCACTAGTGCCTGTGGGCTTATCTGTCCTGCTTGGGGGAAACTAGGGCATTACATTAGTTTAGCCCTCTCTTAGCTAAGCTTAACCTCTAAAATCAGAAATCAAATGTATTAGAAAAGTCTCAAGGTATTTATTCCATTTGTGATACTCACTTGGCCTGTGGTTCTGGTCTTTCCCTCACATACTGCATAGTGCCTCGTTTTGGAAAGTGAACTGCACAGGGAAGTGTGTCCTGATATCCCAGAAGAGAGTCAAGAGGAGAGGAAAAGAGTCCCAATCCCATCTATTTCTTTGACACCGCTGCCAACAATCCAATAGTAGTTTTTATATCACTCCTTGACCATGCAAGAGCTCAAAGCTTTTAAAGGTAAATGTTATCATGAGATGAAGTGCTATAGTCAGTTGTTTTGTGTTTAAAGATCCTATCATTATAAAAAATATTGTAAATTACATTTTCTCTGTTAGTCTTTTTGATTGCTAATAGAATACAATTTGAACAGGATAGATTCTTTTACCTTTTAGGGGTCCCAAAAGCTGTACAAACAGCACACAGGAATTGCTTCATTCTGTGCAGAGTTGCAGTTGTCTGCAGACTAAAATACAGCAAAGATTTACCATTTCTATATAAATTTTTAGAAAGAACATTAAGACAAATGTCATTGCAGTAGAACTGCAAGGAGTACTTTGGTGTACAGGTGTAAATTTCTGGTTGGAAAGTGATGAGGATAGCTGAGCAGTCTCCTAAAACTGCAGCATGGGATTGTCAGTGTTTCTGAGCTCATTGCATCTTGTCAAGGAGCAGTGTCCTCCAGCATCATGCTGCTGTTTCTACTCAGGTCTGACTCAGAAAGGAGAATGTCACCTTCTGAGTCACGAGTGTCCCCTGTCATCTTGGGTTTCATGGAAACTTTTAATGCATGCAGAGGTGTAACCTGGAGTCAGGCCAGCTTGTACTGTAGCACAGAGGGACCACAGTTAGTCCCAATTGCTTTGTGAATGAGCCTAATGCGCGATTTACCAGGCAGAAGCAGGACTGCATTGTGTCTGCAAGGCTCCCCTTTCAAAGCACACCTCTCTACAGTCTGAGCCACTGTCCCCACACTCTTCAATTTTTCTCTTAATGACCTGGGCTACTAGCTTTAATTTAGGTAGTGTGGAACATATTGCTGCTCAGCAATCACTGAAAGCTGTGATCTACTGTCATTATTTCATTTCAGTGCCTCATCAGCTCCTGATGTGCTGGCTGATACATTAATAATGTTTTCCACATGCATTTATCACTCCCAGGCTTCATGCAAATGTTATGAGGACTGCAGCTGGTTTGCAAGCCAGGTAGAAAGGCTGAGGCTGGGCTTTGCAAGCAGAGACAGCTGCGAAGAAAGATTTAATCTTAGCCACAGGCTGAAACCATGACTGTTAGGTTAGATATGTGAAAGATCAGTGCTTTTGAGATGAAGGCAATGGCCAGATGAGAAGTTGTGAATCTGTGCTGCAGAGAGGGATCCTAGGGAACTTAGGAACTTGTACATTGGCTGCTTAGACCCAAGGCCACTGTTGATAGTGTAAATTCACTCGTTTTACCACTTTGAACAGGAAGTGTTGTTTTATAAAACACTAAATTTTAATAATTTGACCTAAAACCTCTCTCACGATCAATGAATGATAGATTCAGTGGATAATTACACTAATTTATTTCCAATAAATTTCAAATTAAAATTATATACTGAGGAGAGACTTGATTTAAAATCTTGCTGTTTTCTCCCTCATTTGAAAACTTGTTTGCAATTAGTCAAGCTGTCAGATACCCAGGGAATGTGTTTGTTTATTTATTTATTTTTATTGAGGAGTTGAGGGGGAAGGAAAGCTATTTCTGTAAGCATGTGGGAAAGCCTGTGGTAATCCTTTTGTGCAGAATGTTTCAGATTATAGTTCACCATGAGATAGCTCTTACATTTTGCTTTAGTATGTTGTTTTCCAGTGGTACTAATGTTAATCACAGGTCATTTAGTAGCTGCAAGTCCTATTAAAAGGAATCAGGTACCTGAAAGTAGACACAATCTTTAAATCCTACCTCCCATCCTTCCCTCCCCAGACCTGTCAGCGTGGAATTTGCTTCTTCATGTTCTTGGGACTCAGCTGGGGCTGATGCTGAGCAGGGCTGTGTGTTGTGCCAGGGCCAGAGCAGCATAGCAAGGTGTGATGCTGCAGTCCTCGTCTAACAAGCCTCTTGGTCACAACATTTACCCAGAGAGTTAGAAGATGAGATTAACTCTTATTTTCCAGGAAAGCACTCCAGCTGCCTGGAAGGAAGCACTCTTCCTGCTCATTAGGGCTGCACCAGCAGCAGGGACCGGAGCAGGAAGATTCTAAGGAAAACAAGACTTAGCTCACAAGCAAGAAACTCACTTGTCTTGCACATGTTGTATTTCATTGCCTGTTGATATATAACTGCTAATGTAATTCACTCCATGCAAAACCACAGAAGTCATTCTGGAAAGGACACAGCAATCTCTCCCATCAGTGGCTTTACTACAGAGGTACTGAACTCTTTTCTCTGTCACAGCCCCTTCCTTCTTACTCACTGTTGTTACCAGAAGTGGTTTTTCTCCTTTTTTAACCCCCTGTTCATTTTCATGTTATATCTGCCCCTGGCCTTGTTGAGGGATCACTTTATAGTATGCTTTTGTATAGCAGTCTGGAGTAAAATTTAAGCTATAAATTTTAAAAGCACAAAAATCACAGGGATGTCTTAAGTCGTGATCAAATAATCACTTCCCACAGTGTCTGAATTGTTATTGCCCTGTGTTATCTGCTGCTGCCCCTAAAAGGCAGAAAAGCTGGGTTTACTTTCAGGTGGTTGCCAATCCATCTGAAGCCAGCAGGAATGCAAAGTATTGAAGCATGCAGAAGCCTCTATGGGTCAGGACTGGCTTCTAGAACACCAGAGCCTGTATAATGTTATGAAAGGGTTATCAATTAATATAAGAATCTTCAGTTCTGGAAAAGAGATAAAAACATGTAAATAAATCAACATACAAGTGAAAAGAAGAGGGAGAGAGGAGATGGATTTACAGCCTGCTAAATTCTTATTGTACAAAAATCTAGAAAGTAACAAATAGGAGAAAAGTCATGGGCTTTCATTGTCCTTATAACATTACTGAGAAGTGCTGATAGCAGTTGAAATGATTTAAATTTGTGGCCAGACACTAAGAAGAGGGCTATGTAAGCTTGCTTAGTCTTAGTGCCAGAAATTGCTTTTTCTTACTACATATAACAGGAAAAGGAACTACAGATATATTCCCTGGCAAAATCATACCATTGAAGGCAAGATACCTTTCTGAATTGCAGAATGACCTCCTTAAAGAAATGGGCCATTAGTGATTGAATTCAATCATCCAGATGATAGCTCTAGCTGGCATCGAGGCTGAGTGCAGAGTGACAGATCTTACTCCATGTGTCGTGGGCAGTCAGCAAGAGCTCTCCAGAGACAAAGGAGGAGGTGCTTGCTGGGTCACCCTGAGAGATGGCTGCATCATGCCTAGGTATGTGCTAGCTGGGATGGTAGTGGGTGTGAAGCTGCAGCACGTTGGCTTTCCTGCACATCACAGCAGCCATGAGGGACCTGCCTACAAATGGGCAGTGGGGAGGAGAGAAGCCATCTCCTGTGTAAGTGCACTTTTGTGGTTATCTCAGCCCTCTGAGAGTCAGCCACCTCTGAATGGGCAGTGACTGCAGCACAGGGGCTGGGGTCCTGATGACCTGAGCTCTTCCTGCATGTTCTTTGTGCTTTGTAAGCGTGTACCTAGAGCATCAGTCACAGCAGAGCCACGTGTCTGCCCCTGTGATCACTTTCTGGGAGACAGCTGCCTGCTTATTTCTATTGGTTTGCTTGTCTGCAGAGTCTGGATTTGTTGGCACAGGTAAAAAACCCCAAACCACATCTTTTCATAATATGGTCATTTTGATTTAAATCCAGCCACTTATCCAGTGCAGGCAGGCAGGCAGGTCTGGAAGGACAGGAGGTACTGAGAGAGCAGCAGCCATCAAGAGGACCTGTGGGGAGCAAAGCAGCTCCCGGCAGTGCCCTCCTACCTCCAGGTTATTTCATCAGCCCTAGACTAGCAGCAGAGAGGTTATTTTGTCTATCTGGAGACATGGATTGATGTGCCTCAAGGGATGTGCTGCAGGAGAGTAGTTTGAGATTACTTACCTCTGACTGTTTCTGTGATAAAGCGCTGCAGAATCAGGGTTGCCACTGACTAAAAAACATGATAATTCAAGAAATCTGCTGGACAGTTGCAAAAAATTCACATGGTTATCTGTGTCTGAAGAGAGACAACTGACTTTATAAGGAAAGCATTGAATTAAAACCTGCTAGGAACCAAATCCACTTGCTACCTACATAGTAGACACACAGACACACACAGATACTTGTTCTGCCTGAAGGGTAAACACAAGGCTCTCATCTCTGGAAGGTGCAAATCTTAAAACTAGTAAGTTAGTGGAGGAGATGCTGGGAAACCAACAAGTAAATATTGCTATTGGCATGCCAAATTCACATTTTATAGCTATGATATTAACATAGGTGGCTACAAACAAAATCAGAGCTTGCCTTACTGTGATAGTGACAGTTTCATATTATCTGTTTTCTTCAATTTGAGTACAGGGGTCAGCTGGACTTCCCAGTCCATTCCTATGTGTTTTCTAATTTGGCAAGGAAATTATTGAATTGAATAAAAAATATGATTTCATGTAAAATATATTATTTCTGTTGCTTGACAGTCCTTATTTAAATAGCCATAGACTTTTGGATCCAACAGATTTGGAAAAGAAGAGCTGGCCGTGAAAATCTACCATTTCAGCACAAAAAATCTTCAGGTTTTCTTTGTAGGCAACAAATAGCCCTGTGTGGATGATAACTGATTCACACATGTAGCTCTGCATTGTCCTCTTAGGCAGCCTCCCTTCCTAGGCATGATTGTAGGTTAACATGCTGCTGTAAAATCTGGCTTGGGCTGCCAGGTCTTTGATTAGAAACAACCTGAAGGATTGAGCTGGATCAATAGAGTCAGTTTTAATTAGGGTGTAATAGTGAGAGTCAAAAGCTGCCAGACTCTGACTCAAACAGAATAAGAAAGGATTAGGAGCCAACCTCAAAGGTGAGTAGAAAAGTGAGTCTGTAGTAGATGGGCTTTTTGAGACAAACGATAACATCGTTGCTGAGGTTTAGGAAAGCCAAACAGCAGGAAAGTAGGCAGCATGCAGTCTGGGATCTCAGCATAAAAATGACAATAAACATTTTTCCTAGGTTGTTCTGCAGATGCCGAGTGTATTACTGGTGAAATCAGTAGCACCTCAGCCTGGGTGCTTTTCTTGGTGCAGAGTGGCTGCCTTCAGGTTACATTAATGTAAAAAGACAGAAACATTAGATAGCGCCAGAACATGAACTGAATTTTGATAAGTGTTTGCTTTTAAAAGGTTATACAGAATTTGATTGCAATCAGCAGCTCAGGGTATGCTAGTCATTTTCAGACTCCTTCCATATGCTTTGATATTTGGCTATAGGGACCTGAATAGTCAGAATTTTAGTAAGCAATTCAGATGTTCATACACAACTTTTAAGGATCTGATTTCAGTCCATCTCCTTGATTAAAGTTCAGGTATTTCACTAGTCATTAACCCAGTTCTCTGGTAATGCCAAAGCTTTGGCTTTTGGTGTATTCCTCTGGCTATGATGTGGCTTTTCTGATAGAAAGTTCTTGCAGCCCTTTGTAAAATATATATTGAAATATTAACCCATACTTCATTTTTGTTATGGTGAAACAGAATCTGTCACAAGCACACTTGGAATATTATTTCTTTTAACAAATACTTTATTTTAATGATAAGGATTTTATTCTACATGGCAGTATTGGCACCTTATTTACCTAATGTTCTGTTGTCCATTAAAGTTCTGCCAGAATAAGCCACATCTTTATTTGCCATTATTAGTAAGTATTTGAAAATTAGATCAGAGTTTGGGTGCTTGCCCCTGATAAGAAAATAAGTAGATAATTATTATAATTAATCAAAAGGCAAATACCTTCAAGGGGTTGGGAATTTTGTTATCTTACTTTACAAAAACTAAGAGAAATTGAGCAACCAGATGGGCTTCCAGCCAAATGGTTATCATATTATAACCACATGGGTCAAATTGTTTGCCTAATCACTTTATATTCAAACATATACACAGAATAAAAATTTTCCAGTTTAGAGGAAAATGTAATATCTTAAATGTCTCAGAATAGTCTGTATTTATCCATTTTAATGTAGCTGGTGTTTTATGATGCATTTTTATATTTGACTGGGGACATGTGTCCTTTCATTAGCTGCAGCTATGTTGCCTTAAAGAAGTTCTTGATCTTTAGCTTATTCTCAAGCCCTTTTCACTGCCACTCTTTGTAGACTGCAACTTCCAGTCTGCTGGTAGAGCTACTTGTGAAACTCTACCCGTTTCAGTCAGACTAGGTTAGCAAAGATTTAATATTTAAACTGCGACAAGTCTAATGAATTAGATTACCTTGAAGGGAGAAGCAAAGTAACTGTATTGCAAATATCCATCTGTCCCCATCTTGCCAAAAATTTCTGAAACCCTCAACCAGACTAGACAGAGACCCTGAAGAGTCAAGATTTCTGAAATTCTGTGGCCAGACAGTAATTAGTTTATAATCTCCCTTTTTTCCTCTGCTGACTTGCAAGAAAAATAAAAGTTTAACAGTATGATTAAGTGAAATATGAAGAACACTTTTTCACATATACAGGGTGGAGAGGAACAGTAGTGAACCGCACAATGGAAAAACAGCAAATGGAAAAACTTTCACATAAGCTTAACTCCATCAAATTAGTCTCTGGTAACAGCAGTGAGCCAGGTAAAATAGTAACAGGTAAAAGAATAAAGTTTTCTCCAGAATGGGAGGAGCAGAAGGAGAACTATCCATTTTTGCAGATTAAAAAAAATTTCTTCTTGGAAAAAAAATATAGCAAAGGAAAAGTCAATAGTGGGAAAAGCAGCATCAGTATGAATGCTTGAAGAAAGAGCTCTACCCAGGAAGTTAACAATGTGCAATGCATGGTGTCGTGCTTAAACTTTGCAGAGGGCTGCAGGAGCCTGCCTGTGGGAGCTCACTACTGCACAAGGCCTTGGAGATTTTTCCACCTGTAATATGTTCTGAGTTTTCCCTCTAAATTTTCAAACATTTAGCATAGCAGAGGAAAATGGCAGCAAGAAGCTGTTGTAGCATGGCAGGTGATATTTATATATATTTTTGGATTCTAAATGATAATGGCAAAGGGCTAAATCCTGCCCCTTTTCACACACACCATTGTCTGTATCCCATTGGAGTAATCTCAGTGTTATTAATGAAATTTCATTCTTTTCCAAATTAGCAGAACTCATTTCGTGGTGCTAGCAAACCAGAGCAGAGATCAACAGGGTTTATGAGAGGAAGGGAAGAGTAGGCTGAGAAACCACAGGGTAGGGACAAGATCAAGCAAGCAAGCAAATCAGACTAGGACCATGCAGTGCAAACTGGAGAAACCCAGCACGAGCAAAATGGACCAGAAATCCAGTGCTCTGTGACAGGCCACTTAACTGACTGAGTATAGCCCATTTAAATTACTTCCCTGTAATTATAATTATTATTTCATGACAGGTAACTAACTTTGGTCCTGCATTAAGTGTTTTATATGACGTTACACAGTTATAGCAATATAAAGTTTTATACGTCCATCAAGATCTCACCCAGGTGAGGGGTTGGACGGGAGGTGTGGGCCAGGTACTGGCTGGGGTCAGAATTTTGCAGTCAGGATGGGAGCTGTGGAGCTCGGGGGCAGAGAAGAAGCAATCAGAGGGTGAAACCTGGGCTAGGAGGTCACCATGATACTGTGGGAACCATCAACACAGAAAAACTATGGGGAAGGGGAAATGCATGCACAAACTGCTGCAGTAGAGCCCACCACTGCAGGACTCCTTGGGTGAAACTGTGGCTCCTTTGAAGATATGGAATTTACCCTTGAATTTAAAGTAACAAGAATGCCCCTCTTTCCTATTGACACTACTTTGTTTGCCTGCTAAAAGAGAAGCATTGTTAGGTTTTGCTAAGTTTTGTATTTCTATTTCTCAAATCTTCAGTAAATTATAAAAACAGACTTTTTTTTAATTGAAAGCACATTAAATTGTTGAGTGATTATGTATGGATCACACCCTTTATGAAAGCTAAGCACTGAAAAACAAAGAAACAAGTATAATAAATTCTTATACTTTGCCCATTTTAAACAAACGCATCACTCCTATAAAGTGCAAAAGCATTACTTCTCCATTGGAAAAAAAAAATCGCTGTCTCATGACCAGTAGGCTTTTAGTATACAATTTTCATTTTGCCATCTGATATTTTTAAGTGACAACACTGATAAGGAAGCCTCCATTAGTAAGCTTTGTTTAAATAATTTCATTCTTTCAGAATGACTTTTAATCTTTAATTAACAGGAAGACCTTGATAACAGAATGGGTTAGATCATTGGCAAGAACAGGTAGAAATCAGGTATTTCAACTGAGAATAATTTTTCGTGACTTACACTGTCCTTTTTTAACTAGAAGATTTTCAGAAATAAAAGAAGCTAATCTTGAAGTATTAGACAGCTTTTTTTCAAGAGATTATTGGAATTGGCTGTTTTTCCTTCTATCTGAGCTAAGAATTTTGATATCCAAGGTTATATCAAAACATAGATGTCTTGAGTATGAATGTCTGTCTGTAATGCTGTGATTACCTGTAAGACCCCCCACATTTTTGTCTTATTTCTCTGACAAATCCCTCTCCTAACTCAGGAAAAAGAAAATTATGCAAAATCTTAACTGTCACTTGAATCTAAATTTCTCATTTTTGTGGTTACTAACAGGAACAGAATGTTGTGTTGTTTAAAAAAATCCCTAGAGACAGAGATAAAATGCTTCCAAAAGGATACGAATTGTTCCTGTTAATCTCAAAGGCATCTTAACTGTGATATAAAGTAAATTGAGTTTTTCTGTTTAGCCTTTCTTACAGAAGAAGAAGGTTTAAAAGTGTCTATCAACCAAATTGATAGGGATAAAGTGAAAAATGAACAAACGAATGACACAATTATGGCACTACCTGTGGAACTTGTCTACACATGGTTTCAGCATACAAGAGAAGAATAAAGAACACAGGGGGATTAAAAATTGAGGTACACTTATATAAAAAATAAAAGTCACCACTGACACAAATGTGAGACAGAAAAATATAAATCACATAATTATCCAGTAGAAGGATTTTACAGTTATTTCTCAAGTTCTTTTGATTTTTGAAGTATTAGCTAAGGTCAATATAGGTTGCATAGTTGAGAACATCTGTAAGTGAAAATTCAAACTATACCTCTAAAAATTGAGAGAACTAAAGGAAATGGAGGTTAACCTATTGCAATGTTTAAATACCAAGAAATTCTGATGACAGAATTTCATCAGAAATTTCTTAACTCCCATAAAGGTGAACAAGTATCTTTACAGAACCAAAGAAGCTACTCTGTCTTTAAGGTGGAATTTGCTTAGTAAGTTTGATTACATAAGTGTTGTCCAGAATGATTTCTCATTTGTAATCTTTGCCAGGAGTTTCTGATTAAAATCTTGTGGACCTCATTAACAAGAGAAAATTATATCAGCTTTTTCAATTTAGGAAAATTATAAAACTTATGTGTAAACTAAAGTGAAAGCTTTCCAGATTGAAGAAAGGATCTTTTTAATGTGCATAAATTCTTCAGAGTGTGTATTAGGAAAAGGTTCTTCACTCAGAGGGTGTCTGGGCACTGGAACAGGCTCCCCAGAAAGTGGTCACAGCATCAGCCTGAGAGAGCTCGGGAAGTGTTTGGACAGTGATCTTGGGCACATGGAGTGAATCTTGGGACTGACTTGTGCTAGACCAGGAGGTGGACTTTAATGATCCTTGTGGGTCCCTTCCAACTGAGGATATTCTGTGGTTCTAAGATTTTATGATTCATTCAAACCTGATGACATAAAATTATCAAGACGATGACACTTTCCTTCATTTAAGAGATCTGAATCCAGATTCTCTGTTGGTACTGCTATTAAGGTAATAAGATAGTTAATAAAACTTATTAAAAAGAAAATTAACAATATTGTGAAGTAATTTATTGGAATATTCTCCTGTGGGCCCTACCCTCATGCACAACTTCACCCATGGATAGGTCTTCTCGGATCGTGTACCTACTCGTGTCACAAAATACATTAAAGTGAATAAAAAGAATCTTGAGACTACAGGAAGCCCATGATATCTCCAGGTTTCCAGAGCATATGGAAGCTACAACCCTTTGTACTTTACCTCTACCCTTGCGATTGATATTTCATTAGTATGAAATATCAATGCAACGGGACTTGTATAGTGGTGTATTTTATGTTACAAGAGTATCATTTTGCATAATTCAAACGAGAGGATACATCTTTGTATCATGTGTATTGAAATTTAGAAGACTTCTTCACTTTGGAAAGACCTCAGAGATAACCTAGAAGTAGGGAGATGGAGGACAACACTGAGCTTACTCATCAATAACTTCTGACCATCCACCTCTAATCATGAAATTCAACATGCTGAATTAAGTGCTCAAGGCTGAGACATTTCTGTTCTCTGGGAGTTGATAGGCAACAGAGGAATATAAAGAGTTCCTTCACTTCAATGAAAGCCAGCTCTACACCCAGTGGAAGTGGCAAAGAGAAGGTCTCTGAATCTGGTTCCTAAATCAGGTTTTGGAGGCAAACGTCTGTGATGGACCAGTGATCTCTTGTTTGTCTCACGTTCAGGTTACCACAGGTTGGAAAGCAGAGACTCCAGTTGTATTATGTTATTGCATGTGATTTGGAAAGCAGTCTCAGAATCTGCACAATTCAAGGTGGCTGTATAAGCCTGAAACCATTTGTAAAGGAAAAAAATGATTGCTTTTGAAGATCTGACACAGATGCAGAATATTTCACTCCATAGATTCATATACTGCATACAGATACACTGCATACTGGTGTTTCACGTTGGTCATTTCTCCAGAGGCTTTGACAACCTCTAGGATGTTAATAATTCCATTCCAGGATTCAAAGAATTGGGATGAGATTCAATATTCCACCTTGCTCCTTCGAAGTCGTTACTCTGGTATTTCCTAGATTTGGTTGCTTTTTCTTTTCTTCATTAGCCCTTGGTCTGTGCTGAAGTGTATCACTTCCACGGGCAATTCAATGCTAGAGGATTCCCCATTGTCAAAACTACTCATCTAAAGTAAATGGAAATCATTTCCCTCACACAGAATGTTTTTAAAAGTAGAAATATTGATTATCATGGTTTCAAGATCGATGGAATAAGGTAAAAGAACAGAGACTGAGAGAAAATACTTGGGAAAAAAGAATTTAATGCTCTACACATTTGTTTTCAAAATATTCTGATCACCTAATATATATCAATAATTTTGGGAAACTGATTTCATTGCTTCTGAACTTTCCATTGTCAACTCTTCAATGGATAGAACATAGAAGTCTAGAAACAAATGTGGTTTTCAAGGCAATTACAATATGCAACCAACATTTCTTTGTTTGCAGATTGAATTCTCTTCCCCCTCCCCAAATAATGACAACATTTATAAGGGTGATGAAGAGTTGCAAGGATAATTAGGAGTTCTCTGGGCCTCAAAGCACTCTGCCTCTATTGGCAATTAACTCACCTTCCTTTTAGGGGATCAAGCACTTATATCTGTTTTCATGGCCTTGAGAAAATGCAATCTGTATGTCAGGGTCATTGAGAAGTAGTATAAAACGTGTTCTTTCATTCACTCCTTAAAAATCTTCTATGTCTCCACAAATCAGGTTTTTTTGAGACCTTTTACACTAAACCAACAATTGCTGTTCATCTTTTGGACTTATGGTATTCATGTGGAGGTGTGGGTAATTCTAGATGTCTTAGGTGTCTTCAGATAAAGAAAAAAATTCTCCACATCTTTTAGATTATATGCATCTAAAAACCTCCTTTTCTAAGGACCCAAAACCTTCCCAGCACTTCAATCTTTTTAAAACTGGAAAAGCTCCTTCCTAGATGAGAAATGCTGAGCACATCCCAGTGCTTGTTGCTGCACAGTTACCTTGCCCATTACACTGGCACCACAGCATGGCACAGAAAATGGGGTGCTCATCTTTCCTACAGGGGTAAGATCATAACCATATAACAGAATTGGGTGAACATGTCAGCTCTAGATCATCTTCGTTGAGCAGAAGTATGTTATGTGAGCAGTATTCTGACAGTCTAGTGCTGCTTTTGCAATTTTGTACCACAACCCTATAGGTTAATTTACTCTAGCACCAGCAATTTTAGTACTGAAGGAAATTCAGGCTGGTTTGGTAATGTCAGCTGCTAAAAAATCACAGGTACTCTGTGAACTAGTTCATAAAACTCTGGTCTGTTTTCAGGAGGTTGTGCCACCAGCGTTTGGCTTGGCACAGCAATGGGAATTCAGATCTGCTTGAGCTTGGCACCAGAACCAAGGCGGCTTTGTGTCTTGGAGCAAAAGTGATGTCAAGGCAGGTGTCCTAGCTCTGCCTGTGGATGAAGTTGATCTCCCTTTTCCAGCAAGTAATTGTAAATATTGTAGCAATGTGGGATTGTAAAAATACAATCCCCCCTTGCCCTTGCAAGACGTATATTGTAGTTTCTCACTCGAGCGTGCGGGTTTCCCGGTCAGTGGCGGGGTGGTGCAGCCGCGGTCAGAGCGCCACTGGCACGCGGCAGCGAGAGGTGAGTGCGGGCTTGCTGGCAGAGCGCTCTGCTTGCGTGGGATCCAGGGCAAGAGCAAGAGAGGGGCCAGGATGCTTGCTGTTCAGGAGATGTCTTTATTTCTCCCAAATGGGAGCAATGGCGAAACGGCCCTGAGCCAAGCTCGGGAAGGGATTATAAGGAGGGCAACCTGGCGGATTAGCCAATGGAGGGGTTACAGGGGAGGGATGAGGGGCAACAAGAGGCAAATGGGAGAACTCAGGGTTGGAAGGAGGGTTAAGGGGCGAATCACCTGTGAGGATTTGGGTGACTGATAGGGAAGGTTCCTGAAGAACCTGGGCAGGGCTGAGGTGATAGACAAAGGTAAGGGTAAGATTGACAGGAACATATTTGAGGAAGTGGGGAGGAGAGGGAAGACTGACACCTGGGACTGACAGGTCAGTGGTGGAAACTTTGGGACAAAGAACTCAGGGAAGGATCCACTCTGAGGGGAATGAAAGGAACAAACCATTCTGTAACTGACTAACATAGAAATGCCTCATTATAACAGAACAATCAAATAAACTCAAAAACAGAACACCACAGTATATAACCATGTGCTGTTGAAGAAGGGGACATCCCAAATGACAGTGTGCTGTGAGACAGATAGATTGATCTATCCATGTATCCATACATGATTAATTTATCCATATGTATTTTTTTCCCCTGTGTGACCATTATGCTCCAGGCAGCCATGGCACCTTTCCCTTCTAGGAGTGCTAACTATCCAATTTTCTCTGCATCAGGGTTAACAGCCTGCCTGTGAGCAGTTTTTGATCTTTCACAGGTGCTAACTACCTCTCAAGTTGCTCAGCTGATCAGCAATTTTGTGAGATCTTCTGAAGTCACTGCGTACTTGAGAGCTCCTGTATTTTCCCTAGCTGGTTTTAAATTTAAATGAATAGATAAATAAATAAATAAATAAATAAATAAAGGTCTTTTTCCTTTTCTTTCCCTTGACTCTCAGAAGGACAGGGTGTACAGATCAGAGAGGCAGCCAGGGAGCAGCTGGGGATGGGATGCACTGGAGGACGTGCTGGGGATGCCGCAGGGATGCTCTGGGAATGCGCTGGGGATGCATTGGCGATGCACAGGGGATGCAGATCCGGCTGCGCAGCGCAGGGCTGGGGCTCTGCCCTCCAGCGCCGGGCTACCTGTCACTTCCAATGACTTGCTGTGCAGCTGTCTCCGTGCCGGAGCAGCATGGCCTGCAGGTGGCCTGGTAGCTGTCTCGGGAGCTGCCGCCGAGTGTGACCTGAATGGCAGCGCTGGCTGCGGGCCCTGCTTTGCATGCAGCGTGCGTGAGCAGGAGGCTCCGAGCAGCCCTGCTGATGCGGCTGCTGTAGCGCAGTTAGTGCTTCAACACATTTAGACACAGCACCTCTGTAATTTGTCTCGACGTGATATCATCTTTTGTCTCAGCAAACTGACCCTTTTATCTGTCTTAGCTCTGCTTTCTCCAGCTCTTTGCATTCCATGCCAGCAGTGACAACGGGAAACAGCAGAGGAGGGAGGAAATAGCATATTCAGGTGGTGATAGCAGATATAATAACTGAATTCAAAGTTAGTCACTGTTTTGAGGTGTTTGTGGATCTCTTGTGGGTTGTTTTTTTTTGTTTGTTTGTTTGTTTGTTTGTTTTATTTTGTTTGGTGGGGCTTTTCTTGTTTTTATTTTTGGTGGTTTTTTTTGGTTGAGTCATATGTCCGTCTGTGAGGAATTCTGCCAGTATTACCTGACTCTTCTTGCTTAATTCAGCTGTCTGAAAATTACAGTGAATCTCACTTGGAAAATGCCATATAGGGGCTATATTATAGTTCCTTTTTTAAAGCAGCACTTTGCATAATAGTTGCTTTTTAAATATTTGGGTTTAGTTCTCATTGTCTCTTTGCACTTATAGCTAAAAATGCTGGGACTGATGTAACTGGTGTCTGTTCCTGAAGGGGATTTTCTATCCCCTTCTGCTCATGCCCTGCTCAAGTATATCCTACTCTTCCCCAAGATAGGAGTCACTGGAGAGCAGCAGAGACTGACTATCACACTGAGGAATTTCCTTTTCGCAGTAAGGACAATTTATTGTGGCCATGTCAATGCAAACACTGCAAAAATGCTGCAACTTCAGTCATCTCTGCTTCCCTCTCCTGTTGACCCTGAGACACTATGTGGGAAATGAGAGGAGTTCAAGAAACCAAAAGAGGTTTTCATAATAGCAATTGAGAAGAGTTTTATTTAGCAACTAAATCACGTAACACAGTAGATAAATAAAGAGTAATGCATATAGGTTTGGCATGGAAAATTAATATGCAACTGTGCTAAGAAAATTACCAATAATAATAATGCTAAAACAAAAGAGAAGAAAAAGTGAAAAAATGGAGGAAGATACTGAAGATCAAAATTAAGATTATTTCGAAAGATCTAAGAAAGGAATTTCTCCTTTGAACCTTCACCTAACTTGTCTTCAGAAAGAAAATTTCAAGGAAAGATTTAACATGGAACGCTGATACCATTTTGGTTATCTTAGTCAATAAACAGAAGTTTTCAATCTATACAAATCAGTTGGATATAATCAATCCATGTTATCGCAGATAAAGACAGACGACAAAAATTGTCTTTGTTGGCTACTTGCCAACCAAGCTGCTTCTTTTTACCCAATTTCACCTCTGTCTTGCACTTTTGACATTTTCTCATCCTGTAACTTAGCTTAATGCTAAACTGACCTAAACTGTTAATATTAGCTCACGTGTGTTAAGCCACTATTCATATTCTTACCCTGTTATATTTCTTGTGTTTATCACATGTGATATCCTATATTATCAGAAATTAAGTACTATACCAAGACCAGCTAAAAGAGTGAGGATTAAATGATAGCTCTTTGCTGTTCCATAATGGTGATTTTAGGATTTGGGTTGGAAGGTTAATAGTAATAATCATCATCATCATCATCATCATCATCGATTTTTATCACTTCAGTTTTGGGGGTTTTCCCTCCTCACTGTAAATTAATAGTTTGCAGATAGAATTTTAAAAGTAGTACCACAGGTTCTTGTGGCACATTCTTCCCCCGTTTTTATAGAGGGTCTATGAGACATGTCAAAGCAATTATCAGCAGGTTACAATAGTGTCAAGGGGGTGGTCTTGAATAGTTTATACGGACCTTTATTCTTTCAACCATTCTCCAACACTGTAGGGGCTGAAAATAATATGAACATGGCTCAAATAAACAGGATTAATGTGATAAAAAAGTTATGAGTATTATATAACCTATAAAAGTGTTAAGGGCTAGTATGTCCAAATATTCATTTCCAGGTCTTGGAGGGGGAAGACTTTTTTCCTCCACCTTTCTTCTCTCACTTTCTCTATCTCTACCTGTTTATTTCCACTGTATCAGAGAGATTTGAATTTCCATAGTTAAGTTTAAGTAGTGTTTTTCAGCCCATTTTCTAATCAGGGGATGAAGTTCTGATTGTCTCTAGGCAATGTTGTGCTGGGCTGTGTGATTGCCAGAGTCTAAAGCCAAATTGGAAATTATGGAAGAATAATATAAACTGGAAAAAAATCCCACCTAATTTCTACCCCCAAAAAGCTGCACAACCATAAGAAAAAAAAAAATTGACATTTGCAGATCTAAATGTAACTGAATCTTATGCATTAATTTTATGTATTAATTTTAAATATTGCATGCACTTGGAAAAATTGAGGCTGATAGAGGAAAAATACCATGCTGGTATTTTGGGACGAGAAAGCGTGTCTGAGTGGCAGCAGCAAGTGGGTCACGGGCAGGCAGAGTTCAATAAACAAAAGCATATGTGCCCTGCAGTGCCTCTTGCCTTTCCCTGGAGCAGAGTCTGGGTAGCGAACCTTGGCGGCGCAGCGCCGGGCCGGCAGCAGCGAGCACTCCTGACCTTTATCCGAGCAGAAAGCTGCTGACATCGGGCACCTCCGAGCTGCCAGGTGCCCTCCTGCACCGGCTTCTGGCGCTGCTGGAAGGGGGAGGCGGTGGGGACCAAGCGTGTCATCCCAGCCCCTGCTCTGCAGGGGCACGGGGAAGGAGCTGCAGTTTTCCCTTCTCTTCAAGTCTGCTTCAGCTCCTCAGTGCCTTTTAGAAGGATCTGCCTGCATTTGTTCAAACAGTGACTCTCCTAAGGGAACTCCAGCTGGGGAGGGGCAAAGGTGCTGGCATCACCTGTCTCCAGGCTCCCGGCCTGGATGTGACAAGCATTTCTACGTCTCTCCTGTGGCTACATTGCTAAAAGCCTTAAGACTGATGTATAAAGCTATGTTCTGCCACCACGTATTATAGCATATATTACATATATGGATTTGTATTGTGGACAGGATTATGGTGGTGATGATTTAATGAACAAAATACTGTGGTAAGGTACATGATAAATGTAATTCCGTCTGTATCTGCAATTTTTCACAAACGTATGTAAGCATGTTACTGTATATACATTTAGTTAAACAAATAATAATTTCTTAATAATAATATGCTTTACTGGGCATATTTAAATTAATTCATGATCACTTTTCTTTCCTCTAATTCAGTTATGAACAAATAACATTTTTTAAAGGTAGAGAAATCACTGGGTTCCCTGGTTTTCCATACAGCATGAGCCTAGAGGCTTCTGCCAAAAATTCCCATATCCAGGCTAAAACTACTACTATCCTTTTGAGGAAGACAGCTTATTTAGAATTTTCAAGCATTATAGATCCAGTACTGCTTATTTTCACTGTTACTGGGGGAGCCACATTTCCATTCTGGCATTACTCAGTTTGCCTTCAGGCACTCTTGTTATGCCAAGTGTGGTAGAAAATACTTCTCCCCCATCTCCTAAAAGTTTCTATTAAATCCCTAAACCATGTGTAAACCAGTTTAATCTAATTGGCAGAACCATTTTATTAGAAATTGGACTGATGGGTCTGCCCAATGAGTGTAGCTGAGTCCAAACAGTCTAGATTACCAGGCTTGTCGTTGTGTTGGTTTCTGGTGGTTCAGCAAGGTGCTGAGGAGTCAGAGCTCAGCCTTTCAGTGCCCATCTGGCAGTGTCCAGGGCCCTCCTGGTCTGTCTGCCTTCCCCCAGCCCAGCTGTGCAGGGGTTTTATCAGGGGTTGAGGAGGGACACAGGGGTTGAGGAGAGACATGTGTCCTTCCCTGCAGGAGAATATGCTGGGAAAGAGTTACTGGAGCTGAAATGCTGTAACTCATTAGCTGCCATAATTCAATTTATTTTCTGAACTCTACTACAGTCTCTCTTGGGAAAAGGTGTGTTTTTAACCATGTTGCCATTTTTTTGTAGACACACAAATTGCAATTTAATATCCATCAATTGCCTGGTGTTTGATTCTTCAGTTACAATTACTTAACTGGACGAAACTAGTCCTGTTGAGATGGTAATGCACTAAAAAACATCTTGGCAAGGCAAAGGTTAACTTTAATTTATAAAATATTTTCCTATAAAATATGTGTTTATAGAAAAGACTTGTGCAGAAGAATTTCTTGCCTATATAGATAAGAATGTAAATGGTTTTTTATTACCAAAAAAAACCCCAAACATCTAAAATGAGAAAACACCTACGAATGAACAAATGCTAAGAACAAATGTCCATGAACTGCAGAACTGGTTTTTATGGCTCAGTCCCCAGCTATCTTTAATTTTCTCCCTGCTGGAAGTCATATCACCATAACAGAGCTGGCAGAAAAGATCACATGTCAACGCTTCAGCTGCTGCAGGGAGTGTCTGGTGTGGGAGCTGAGATTCCCTGTCTCTCCCCATGCAAGCTGGGCTGGCCAAGGCACTCATGTCCTCCTTTCCTGCTTGTTCTGCTGCCAGAGAGGCAGCCTCTGCAAAAGGTGAAACACACAGCTGGGGGAGAAACCACGGCAACCATCTAGTTCCTCTGTGGAAAACTTCCTTTCCTATAGGCTGAAAAACATTTTCTGCAAGAAAAGGATATTTTTTCACTGCATATTTACATTAGATATTGTCCTGGCATATAAAACTAGGGAAATTGCTAAATTAATTAACAAAATTTGGACTATTAACAAGCAGAATTGCTTTTAGTTCCTGAACTCAAAACACTTAAACTATAATCAATATTTATATTTCGTCTAATGTTTCGGTCACAGAGATCTCTGTTAAAGGTTCTCCAAAGACATAGCTTAAAAAATATAGCTGAGAGTAAGTCCTCCCTGCCTCCATCACAAGTCAAATATGTGTTTTTTAAAATCAGAGCTCAATTAAACACTGCCATCTTATATATGATGATTAATGGTCAGGGATCCATCTTCTTCTTCATTCTTCGAAGAAACAGATGGGCATCATTTAATTCATGGTTTTTTTCTGGCATTTTTTCTTCAAACTTAATCTAATACTTCGTTTTAATGCTGTGTAAAAAAAATTTCAGTCTCCCTTCAGAGCACTATTATTCTGACCATGGTATTGGGACTATGACAAAAGCTTTTTTCATCCTCTCTTCTTCCCTCTATACTCTCTTCCTTCCACCTCCCCATTAGCCCCGAGCTGCTTCACCCCCCTCTGCCCCATTCCAGATCCCTGAGCTTTTCTAGTCATGCTGCTAGTATCTCTCTCATACTTTTGAATCCTCTCAACACGTGGTCCTTAGCTTGTCCCATGTTCAGTGTCTCCCATCTTAGACCAAATCTTGCTGCTCTTTCTTATGCAGGGCCTGTGCAGGAGACCAGCATAATCTAACATGGCAAAGTTTGTAATTCCTACCTCGCAGCTGTCCTGAGCTGTGCCATCCTGCCTGCCTCGCCTGGCAGCTCTGTGCTGTGCTGTGCTGTGTGGGGTCACTGCTCAGTGCCTGGGATCGCTGCCCTGGGCAGTGCCAGTGGGATGCAGGAGCAGTGCCCTCCTGGGCGGCATGGGCAGGGGCAGCACTGGGAAACCCGGACTTCAGGCCAGGGAAAGGAAGTGCAGTGGAGATGAGAGAGCACTTTGCTCTCTTATGCTTTCAGAATATTTATAAGCTTGGGGGGAGGGGGGGCTTGTTTTGTTATTTTGACAATAAATGAATATGTGTATATATATTTTTTTTAATTTTCCAGTTCATAAGCAGATGTACATACAGTAGGAAGGTCAAATGCTGATAAAATCCCCAAAACTGGGGAACTTGTGTTTTGACTATTTTATTCACTGTAAGCTCAAGGTATTTGTTAATGCTGTCAGCCGTTTGATATTTTTCTCTTTCTAGAGTGTTGATTCACATTTTAATACACAGGTAGGGATGTGGCAGGCAATGGAGGGATGGAGGTTTCCCACTTCAGGGGATGCAGAGGCTGGATTTTTTAAAGGTGCTGAGCACCTTTCTTCTAAAACTATAACCCTCTTCAAGTGTCTCTAATCAAAGGACCACCAGAAGAACTATAGACTATAAATTTGTCTCAGCTTTTAACTAGGAGAAAATACACTTTAGCCTTTCCCAGCATGTGCGATTTTGACTGTTTCCCTTGCATGTCTCTCAATCTAAATGGCACAATTCTGGGGTTGCTGCTACCAGCTGGAATCAGAATGACTTCTGGCAGCAATTTGCTGGTCCCTGAGGACTTGGGATATTTCCATGTCATCCTCCTAATCAGAGGAATGTGGCATTAATGACATAGCTTTTCCCTGTGAGTCAGTGTAGAGGCTGACACTAGTTAATACAGAAGAAAGTATCAAAGTCACCTGATAGAATAATATATTTAGAAAGAAAATTTCTTCTTAACTCCCATCAGTAAGCCTGAAGCAATGGCACCCATATTCCTCTGTAGCTAAGGGACACCAAGGGATGGCTCACACACTTGCTCTGCAGCACAGAAAGCCTCCCTTGCTCCATCCAGGTTTGTGCTCCTCGTGCTCTTCCATGGGAATCCCACATATCAGAGGTGGGGCAGCCTCTGGGCCCCTGCAGGACACACGGATGAGAGCCAGGCTGTGGATGGCAGTGAGGAGTGCTGTGATTCCCTCTTTGAGACAGCTATAAATAACATTTGATACAGTTAATCCCTTGAGATGTCATCATGATTTTGGGATCAGATTTAATCTACCGCTGTGCTTCCCATTTGTCCACTGGTGGGATTCTTTACAGGCACTTCCAGCCTTTATTATCCTCAGAGCTTTGTGTTAAATGCAAATATCATTGTTAATTGCTATTTGCATTACAAGAGCAATTACATCTTGCTGTTCTTTAATTCCTGATTTATTGATGAATATTTCCAACACTGATTTAGCATAGAGGCTTTGCCAAGGTGAAAATTGACTATTTGTTTTGTTACTTTGCCAGTGTCTAATCCAGAGCAATTCTTTGCCTCTTCCCCAATGTCTACCCAATTTTCTTCTTAGTGTCTAGGAGGAGTGTATCAAAGGCTTGAAATTCCCAGTACTAGGAAAGAAACTCCATTACTTTATTTGTTGATACATACAAAACTTCGATCTGTGAGACATTTTAGGTATCCTAATTAATTTCATCACATTGTTCATCAGGATTTGCCCTCATTAAGTTTGCTCAGTGCCTCCTCCTTGGAACCACAGCGCACAACACCTTGCTGCCTTCATTATGTGTGAAAGAGTGAAGTATCTACAAGTGTCCACACACATAAACGCTTGCACATTGAGTGAAATTGCTATTCTGGGTGTGCTGGTTTTGCATGGCCTTGTTCTTGGTAGTGGCGGGGCCACAGAGGTGATGTCTGTATATATATTCCAGAAGCTTCCTCCATGTCCAGCAGAGCCAATCCCTGATGGCTCTGAGGATGGACATGCTGCTGGCCAAAGCTGGGCCAATGAGAGATGATGGTAACGCCTCTATGATACCATGTTTAAGAAGAAAATCAAAACAAAGTTTGTAGTGCAGTTTTCATTCCTGACAGAGGATCAGGTGAGAACATGTGAGCAGAAAACTCAGCCAAGGTCAATGCAGCAGGAGGGGCAGGAGGTGCTGCAGGCTCCAGAGCTGAGATTCCTCTGCAGGCCATGTGAGACCATGGTGAAGGAGCTGTGCCCCTGCTGCCCATGAGGATCCATGGGGGATGCAGAGATCCACCTGCAGCCCATGGGAGAGGTGCCCACGCCAGAGCAGGTGGACAACTGGAGGAGGCTGCGACCCTGTGGGAGACCCCTGGAGAGGGGACCCTGCTTCCAGGCTGGAGCAGCCTGTCCTTGGAGGACTGCACCCTGTGGAAGAGGGACTCACACTGCAGCAGTTCTGGGAGGACTGCTGCTCGTGGGATGGAGGTTCACAGAGAGCTGCCTTCTGTGGGAGGGACCCAGCGATGCAGCAGGGGAACAACTTCTCTCCCTGAGTAGTGAGAAAAACCACGGGAGATGAACTGACCTGTAAACCCCTATTCCCTGTCTCCCTGCACTGTTGGTGAGAAGGAGGAGGGGTTGGGATGGAATAAGGTGTTTTTAAGGGCTTATTTTACTCCACATTATTGTGCTCTGATTTTGTTAGTAATAAATTCACTTAAATATCTCTAAGTTGAGCCTGTTTTCCCATGATGATATTTAATGAATGATGTCTCTCCTGGTCCTTATCTCAATTCATGAACCCTTCATTGTGTTTTCTGTCCTCTGTCCAGCTGCAGAGGAGTGAGCAAGAGGCTTTGGTGGGTGCCTGGCATCCAGCCAGGGTCCAGCTATGAAATCCTCATGTGGACACGCTTGGCATTTATGAATAATTATACTGAAGTAAATATTATGGAATAGATATAAAGCACCTTTGTCCCAAGGGCTTTTCTACATGAGAAAATCATACAAATAGGACAAGAGTTTAAAATCAGTTTATTCTGTGGGCACAGGCCTGCCTCCAATTCCTTCAGATTGCCACTTGAGAAGCAATTTTCAAGCTATTTGAAAAGGTTTAAAACACTCATATTCCAGGTAACTCTGCTGGCACAGGAGAGTTAGTCGAGAAGAGCTAACAGTTAACTGTATCAGTGTAATTAACTACATGGGCACTGAGAAAGCTTCCTGTACGACCAAATCCTAAGTTTTCTGCCACTAAAAAAACCCTTTAAGACGTCTCTGTGTCTAAGTTTATATTGTTAAATGATATTCAAGATAAAATAAAAGAAACTTCTAGATTAAAATCTTCAAATATTCTAAAGGGAGAATTTTGCTGAAAGAAGCTTGCTTTCATATTTGGATGAAGGCTGATATTCACTTTTCTCTCCTACCAGCATTACTTCCTCAAGATGGTAAAGGCTACGAAAATGGGAACTTTGTGCATTCATCCTTTTCCTAGTATTAAGCAATTCTTATGACATTTATAGTTTGCTCATAGACTGCAGAGAAGCCAGATGCTTTATGGCTTTTCTACGTTGCTATTGTCAGATTCTTACAACTGAGCGAATACAGCATGAGAGCATAAAAATTAAAGTCTCTGTTATGTGTTTGCCTGTGCTAAATTAGATCTAGGTCTCCAGAAAGAGACAGAAACTCTAGATGTCGCATGTCTGGGCTGAGACCATGTGTTTCATTCAAAATTCACTGATAAAAACGGTAATGACGTGCTTTGAATTTTTTAGGGGTGTTTCCGCATTTTCGATGGTATTTTCAGCCAGAGTGCCATGGCGAGGCCATTTATACCACCCTCTCCCATAAAGATGCAGTGCTACAGTAACTGTGATCTTTCTGTACTTTCTGAGGGAGAAAGCAACAGCAGAAGATGGAGATCCACTTTGCAATGGTTTTCATGGTTGTGAAACTGAAGGAACTTGAATTTAAACCTTCTGTGTATGACTTTCCCAGAGGTACTGTATTCCAGTAAAATCCATTGCTCTCTTTTTTCATAGAACATGTAATCAAATATAATGACGTCTATGATAGTTTAAAAGTTCTGACATGCTCACAAGTGGGGAGAAAGCATATTGGAGCTCCTCAGCATGTCAATGAGTGACCCCACCACCAAACAGCTGTTACTTGATGATGTGCTGTGGAGAAGCCAGATAATTTATATCCTTTCTACATTGTTACACTCCTTTACACAGCTTCTGTGTCTTTCTCAAGTCTCCCAATGGCATACAGAGCCCACAGAAATTACACTAAAATCAGCCATGCATCCATCAGATTGGGAGAATAAATCTACTTGTTTAGTGTTTGTTTGCTTTTGCCTTTTTTTTTTAATTTTAATAAAGAAACTGTTGAGGTCATTGCTCTGTGGTAATTTAATCCCACTGTAGTGAAGAGCTGTGGTATCTCATCTACCTACAATCTTTTTAATCTTTATATTAAGTCTCATACACAGTCTTTCATGTAATCCCAAGTGTGAGGGAGAAGACAGACTATACATTGCCCTGCTTCCTAAAGCTCTTCCTCACTACCACTTTTCTTCCACTCTTACTTCTCCCTCAAGGGTATAATGACATGACAAGTTCTTCCACTACTCTAAGTCCTTTCCAAAGACCAACTTTTCTGTCCCAATATTTACTTCTGTCATTGCACGGACCTTCAAGTGTTTGATATCCCTGAGAATGACACCTTTTGTTGCTGTATAAAAGAAGAAAAAAAAAAGGAAAGTGGTGTTCTGGTGGCTCAGATGTCATTATGACTTTGACAAAGAAAACTAGAAATGAAACAGATTTTAGTAGGTGGGTTGCCTTTGTCAGGGGTTAAACAGGCATTGGGACACTGTATTTGGGAAGTAACTTGGACTCATTACTTGTTATAAGCAGAATGAAGGAAAAGCATGAAACTGTGTTTGATTGCCCACTTGCTTGTCGACCTGCATGGTATATACCTGCCAAAGCAGGGGGAATGCTGCCATTTCCCTTTTCCACCATAGGGTGTGAGTGGTATATGTGGCTGCAGCTAATTAATAAATTCTTGCAGAACAGATTTTCTGAGTGGCAGTGCTGAGTCAGCAAAGTTGAAAGGTTTCACAAGGGATATTTTGGAATGTAATATCTAATCCAGTCTCACAGGAAATCATTAAAATATTTTGTTTTAAAAGGTAAGTGCATTCTTTTTTATATAATTTATTATATGGAAATTGAAATAGTAAAGCGGAAGCAAATACTCTTATCTTTTATGAAGAACCTTCTTTGAATACTATTTTTTACAAAGCATTGCCTTTTTGTCCTTATTTTCCAATCTCAAGATATTCAGGCTTTCTCAAAATTCAGAGAGGTCAGTTTCAGGAAGGTCTTTTGGTGGCACTATCCAACCATCCAATTTCTCTGCAAGGTTCTATTGCCTTTGTAGGAATAGAAATGGAAAGATAATACCAAGTCTGTCTGTCTGTATAGATGTTACATGTACAGACAGGTGAAGGAGTAAATGGCCATAGAATAAAACACAAGAAGTTCCATTACTCAACCTGAGGAAGAACCTTTTCATATTGAGGGTGGCAGAGCTGCCCAGAGAGGTAGTTGTGCTGCCCAGGTGAAGTGTTCCTCTCTGGAGACATTCAAAACACACCTGGATGTGTTCCTGTGTCACCTGTGCCAGGTGACCCTGCCTTGGCAGGAACGTGGACTGAATGGTCTCCAGAGGTTCCTCCCAACCCTACGGATTCTGCAAATCTGTGATTTTGTGTGCCATTAACTCCATTGTTGGAAACATGACTCCAGTCTATAAAAATATATTCTTTTGCAGTTTTCTTTACTTCTATAGGTACACACCTTCCTTGGAAATTGTGTCTTTCTTGCCCCTGAGTTCTTTCCATTCTTTATTATTTTGCATCTCTTCAAGCTGTTAAACTAATATTTCACAGAATCACAGAATATTCTGAGTTGGAACAGATCCACAAGGATCATCAATTCCAGCTCCTAAATGAATGGCCCATACGGGGATTGAACCCCCAACTTTGGTGGTTTTAGCACCAGGCTATAACCAACAGGGCTAATCTCAGGGTATCTGTCAGAAAAATTTGTAAACCTTTCTGAGGTGTTAAAATACACTAAAACTTGACAATGTTTTCATCACAACTTGCAAGATTGATTGACTATGCAGAAAATTATAAAATGATAGCATTTTATTCAAACTATATTATATTTACTATACAAAAAATAGTCTCATAAGCACATACTTAACAGAAAAACAAAATAGATTACATTAATTGCCTTTGACAAAAGCACTCATGTAAATTGAATGCACTGAAATTGTTGATACTGAAAAGAATTTTTAAAGTGATAATTTCTTTAATGCTTTGTATGAAGCCACTTGCAGAATATAGTGACTGCATTTATGGCTGATTTCATCCAAGTCACTGTTATTCCTGAAGTGAAAGCTGTTTTTGAAATAAAGTCTGTATTTTCTGTGCATCACAGGTCCTTCCGGAGGTTTGAAGCCAGAAGGAAACAATAAGATCTGCACTGTACAAGTCCTACAATGTCACAGATGAACTTTAGCATCTGTGTGACACACCAGTACTGCTTATCCACTGTCCCAAGCTGCTCCATTACTGCATTTCACTGAAGGGACCTCAAGTGAAAACTGGGAATAAGGCCAGGATAGATTGCTAATTTTGTAGGCTTGTTTCCAAACAGTCTTCTCCCAGGAGCACACTGCCTGTTTTCCCGTGCCACGGGGGAAGCGTGTCAGCTGGTGGGTGCGGGCTGGCGCCTGACGGGCGTGTGCCAGGGCACCGGGGCGCATGGCTGGGCTGGCATCCAGCCCACTTCTCCACAGCAGGACTGACTTGAGAACCAAGCAGTTAAAAAACGAGTTGGTGAATCCTGGCGTTGGTAAATCACCCAGATTTGGCCATTTATCTTTTAACAGATATGTGTTTTATTGTTCTGTAGGAAAACTCCATCAGGCAACTGAAAGATTTTCCCCAATGAAATGCAGCCTGCTGTATATTTTTTTTTCTTTTACCCTTGGTGGCATTAAATAACAGCATATTTATATTTATCTGCTTTTATTTCTTTGTTTCTAGTTCTTGGAAGTCTCCTTACTTAGCAAACTATTTGAGAAAAGGTCTCTTACAGCTCTTTGTTAGGACAAAGCTGCTAGTATATCTGTACAATTGCAGCGAGATTTGGATGCATGTGTGTTGTACAATTAGCAAAGCCATATCCTATAAAAGAAATTAGTTATATAAGTGGAAAGGATGTATGTCAATGCTGGGGGCAGCTGCCAGCATAGCTGCTTCAGTCAAATACCTCAGCTCAGTCAGTACACTTTTCTCACTGCAGCAGTCTCCTCTCACTGACCACCGTCAATCATGGAAGGCATGTAATGAAAAGCCTTCCCTCTTCTCTAGTAAAAAGGCACTTAAGAATATGTGTGGTGCTTTTCTGAATTATAGTCTCTGTTTTTAAATATATATAAATGAGCAGTTTAACAAGTGAATTTACATTCTACAGTCCTCAGCTGCAGCCCTGTCTTTAAATTCAAGGTGCTATCCCTAAAACAACAACATTTTTCTTCCTTGATTGCAGCTACCTGATGTTCCTGCAGGCACATTTAGAAATACTATCATTGCAATTTGCATATCTATTTTAACTCTTTTAAACTGTGTGTTTACAACAATACAATGACAAAATTTGTCATCCCAAATGACTTTCTCTTTCTGGAGGGTCAGTCCTTTGCATTTTTTGTTTGAAATAACACAAGAGGTACAGCCAAGGGCAGGGGATGAAAAATTACTAGACTTTACAATCAGCATCAGGAGCATCCACAAAGGAACAATAGCAATAATAGCAAGCATGTTCATCTGTGAACTCCATAGGATATCATTAAAAGCTGCTTTCCTTTCTCTTTAAATAAATACTTAATATTCTGGTTTCAGTTCAGCAAAAACAACATTTAGGAATCGCCACATTACTCTGGATCGGTATCAATTTGCCTAATAGATTATTCTACCCCTGACAGCAGCCAATACTGGCTATTCAGAAGAAGGTACAAGTAACACATTAATGATCAATTATGGAAGAATCTGCCTTTTGGGCAGCAATTCACAATTTTTATATGCTAGTCACCTTTTGCAAAAAGGCTACTGGGTGTACCAAACCACTACATGCAGATATGAATAATGGGTTTTCTGCCTTCTCTTATAAATGTTTTTTAAGCTGTCTAATAGTTTAAAAGTCCATGTCATCCACAATTAAATAAATTATGATCCATTGTGTTTTTCTTGTACTTTTCAGGGAGTGGTAAGGCGAAGGGGACCTCATGGCTATCGCAAAAATGATACATCAGGGTTCCCTTCCTCTGCCAAGAGAGAACCTGAAGCAACCATTCTGGCATCACACTTTTTAGAATCCTGAAGAATAACTCAGAGATGTGTGTCTTGTTCCCATCTTTCCAGCCTCAGTTCATTTCTATGAGCTTTGCAGAAGGCTAAATTCCTCACTTTTAGAAATCATGTGGAATGAGGTGGTGCTCCCAGCCACTGAATTCTATGTTTTGTGGGTTTACCTCTGTGCATTGTACATGATTAAACAGAAAGCTTGTAACTGAAGAAGTGAGTTAATATTCCTCGATAATTTCTATTTGAAACAATGGCCATGTGTCTGAACCTAACAAAAGTTTTTACCCTCTTGACTTTTGATCATGCTAAGGCTTGGACATTTTTTAACATACTGAATAAAGGCTATGTCTATTTTTTTTTTCAGTAGGGTTTTTTAAATTCTGTTTTTCATATTTTTGAGCTGACTCAGATTGATGTTTTTGAGCATTGGTAGAGAGACCATATAGCAAATTTTTCAGATTTAAACGGATTTTAAGATGGAAAGAATGTAGACAAAATAATATTTTTCAGTGGTTTTCATGTGTCCCTTGTTGGAGTATCTTGCTGAGAAGTAACTAGGAGCTCAGTTGCTCTGAGGGGTTTTACACATCTGAAAAATCTTGAGCTCTGAAAGGGAAGAGAAGGAAGAGAGAAAAGAGGAATAGAGTTAGACTTTCCATCCTCTAGGGATGGTGTCTGACATGAGTTACACCTACTTAAGTTTTAGATCACATAACCTTTACTCATTTGCTTCTAGTTTCAGGATGTTTTTTATTGTCATATGGTCTTAGTGCTGCACTTTTGTGTTGAAAAAGCTGTTCTGAGTCATTGCATGTACTAATGAAAGTCAAACCAAAAAAGAGTCCCATTCAAGCACTAAATTCAGCACAGTTTGCTGTGGAGGCACAGCTGGCTGGGTAGTCCTCTGCAGCTGGGGATAAAGCTGTGAGTCAGAGATCTGCAGGATTTAACCTCAGGGGCAATAGAACAGCTCATTTGCTATTCAGGAGGGCCCACTTGAGACAGGGAAAGACTGAGGAGGAATCTGATGTGCAGCTAACCCAGTAATGGTGACAGCACTGAAAAAGCAAATCTGATTATTATAATCTCTGTGTATCTTCTGAATACTACCCAAGTTGCCAGTCTACATCTAAAAAAGCAAAATGCCATGCAAGTCCCCTGTGTATTGTTCTTTTCCCTATTGTGCTTAATGACTGATCAGTTATATAAAATAGGTACAACTCTCTGATAATGCTTATGTAAGTACCTGTTTAGTAATCCTTCTCTGAACATCAAATTTTAACTGGCAGAATTTATTAACATTTATATTGCCATAGAGCTGAGAGACATCAGCTAGGTTGCAGACACATCGTGCTAGGTACTGTAAAAAGAGAGACTATCAGCATGCCACATGAATCCTTGCTCCATATATTTATTTTATGAAATATATCTTCTTTATTTGCATTAATGTGAGGTGACAGAACATTGTAAAATTGACCAGCAATTTATAGCCTCTTTATTTTTTAATTAAAAACATAAATATGCTTCTATGTAGCAAAAGAGAAGTTTTCTAAAATGAATTGAGAATTACTTAACCAGCTTCATTCCTTCCACCCACAGCTATAGAGGATTTTTCCATAAAGATATGGAAATAATTTGACTTCTAAAAAGTATTGAGGAATAAATGAAGAAATAATCACAAGCTTTTATCAATTTAGGCTAATACAGCTGTAGGTGAAAGATTAACTTCCAGTAATGCACAAATAATGACTCAAAACTCACAAACAATGCCTTTATCATTTATCAAGGAGTAAAACATCATTTTAACAACCAACTATAGACATTTGGAGCTATCATCTGCTCAGGTGCATGGGAGGCTGGGAGGAGACACCACCAGGACAGGTGATCCAGACTGCCCAGAGGGATATTCCCTCTGGAATATTGCCAGATCATACAACATCATGCTCAGTATATAAAGTGGATGAGGAAGAAGGAGAAAGAGGGGGTGTTTGTAGTGGTGGTGTTTGTCTTCCCAAGTCACAATTACATGTGATGGGGTGCTGCTCTCCTGGAGATGGCTGAACATCTGCCTGTCCTTGGGAAGCAGTGATATAATTCCTTGTTTTGCTTTGGTTGTGTGCGTGGCTTTTGCAATAGGAGACCAGGATTCAGTAGTTCTGCTGCTAGAACTCTTTATCAATAAGGATGAAATTGAACTTACTATATGTGTAGTGGGAGGAAAACTCAAAGAGCTGAATTCTCTCAGTCTGCTGAAAGAGCCAATGCACAGTCAGAAGTGGGATTGTTCATGATTCAGCTGTAAAAGATTTTTAAGCAGGCTATGATTGTACAAGGTGTTTGAAGAGCAGCACTTACACTTAACCAAACAGAAAAAGTGAGCTAACAGACATGCACTTTCGTCTGAGTTCAAGGCAGGAAAAGTTGAAGACATGGAAGTAGAAGGTAAAAGGCAAACAGGTTTTCTGAAGAGAAATTTGGCCAGACCAGTCTGCTATCTATTCCCAGCCAAGGAACTTTTTAAACACAGAAAACACAACTGTTCTAATCCACCACACATCACCTGAAGGATTCCTTGATACAGGACATTGATGCTTGAAGTTTACATAAATTCATACAGCAATCAGAAAAAAAATCACTGAAGAAAAGTCCCTCAAGGCTATTAAATATATATACACACCTATTCCAATTAGGAAGTCTGTGAGCCATGGTGGTAAGGAGACATTTTGTGGGAAGTAAAGATGCCTACTCAGTCCATTTTTATTCTCTTTTATACATGTAGGCTATTAGATAGACCTTTAATCTGATCAGTATTCTCATCTGAACTTCACTGCATCATGTGACAGGAAGTTATTAATTAAGCTGGAGAAGACGTAGGAATAATTCCAGAATTTTAAAATGGATAAAGCAAGGGCTATATTAGCTATCACAACAGTGATTCTTCCCACCAGCACTGATGAGGCCATTCTGGGCACCACTCTAGGATCCCAAAAACAAAAGAGAGATGGAGCTCTTCCAGAAAGTCCAGTGAAGGACAACAAAGGTGATTAAGGGACTGGAGCATCTCACGTATGAGAAAAAGGCTAGGAGAGGTAGAACTGTTTAGTCCAGAGAAGAGAAGACTCAGGGGCATCTTATTAATGTATGTAAACCCCTAAAGAGAGGGTGCAAAAAGGTCAAAGCCAGGCTCTTATCAATGGTACCCAGTGGCAGAACCATAGGGACACAAACCAACAGGCACAAACTGAAACAGAGGAGCTGCTGCCTGAATATCGAGAAACATTTTATTACTGTAAGAGTGGCCCAGCACTGGCACAAGCTGCCCAAATAGTCTTGACATGGTCCTGGGCAATATGTTCTGAAATTGATAGTCCAACCAAATAATTCCTGCGGGAGGTGCGAACTCAGAAAGAATTCAGCTATTTAGAGTCATTAACTAGTCGAGAATGTTATTCTCAAATCTAACAGAAGCACTGAATATATTGTGGCTAAATCTAGTTCTTCACTAACTAAAGTTAAACATCTTTTTTGATGAGTTAATTATGTGGTTGAGTCTTTCTGGGAAAAATATTTAGTGGAAACATTTATCTCAGGTGCATTTCTGAACTGATTCACAAAAGCATACACTAATATTTTCATAGAAATTAGGATCTCCTTAACTGTATTCCACAGGGGTGGAAAATATTTGATAGGAAATATGTTTTTTAGCATGTTCAGATAAGCTGTCCTCTGGTTGTTTAAGATTTAAGTTCTTATCACCTTAATAGTCATTCTTGTCAAAGCAGCTACATGAGCAGCTGAGGTCTATATTTATAGAGACTTATGTTGAATCCTAGTATTTTATCTAGGGAAAGGTGATATTGGTGAGTTGCCTCAAGGGTCAAAATTTACCACTGGAGCAAATCTAAATGGATTTTAAAAGACTGTCAACACAGAGGCTGATCTTGATGACTTCTGGTCCCAGTATTGTTTCTTTATGGGGCACCGCTCAACATAAGGCCTGTAGATGTCTCCAGGAGAAGAGGGAAGATATAGGAAGAAGCTGGTTAGGCTCAGCTTAGCAGGCTGTAAGGAGCAGTGTGGAGCAGTAAATGTTTTTAGGAGGATTAAAAAAAGGAAGCTGGAGGAAAAGATGCTGGAAGTTCCGCGGGTGGCCGTAGGAGGAAGGAAGGAGCAGGCTGATGCAGATGGAATAGGGGCAGTGGTGCCCTGCTCCCGACTGTCAATGAGTGCTGGGGCACTGTACTCTGTTTCTGGAAGTAAGGGGAAGAGTTTAAAACTTGTACTGGTGGTGCAAGCAGGACCTGCAAAGTCTGTGAACTATAGTCTGGTGGGTTGAGGTGGGAGTTGGTGCTATGCTCCTTCACACAGTATTTAAAGCATTTGTGCCATGGCAGTTCCACTGGACAACAAAGGTGATCCGTGCGGTATTTACCAGGACACGGCCTTTTACATGAGCCCATGGAAGGCTCAGTTTGAGGGAGGCTGGTGTTCAGGCACACATTTTGGCCCTGCTCTGACTTGGTGTTTTCTCTGCATGTCTGCACGTCAGTGAGCCTCGTGTTCACACTGACACAGCCTGAAGAGGGATCAGTTGCATTATTATCAAAATCCAACAGTGTGCTTGGATCCAGTGATGACATGAATATACACTATTTCTGCACAAACAGAGCTGCACTGAGAAAAGCAAGGAGGATGGCAGATGGGAGCTGCAGCTTACCAGGTGTGGAGGTTTACAGGGACTCCTTGTCTGGAGTTTTTACTCATTATCTTTTCATATGGTACTTTCTCAGAAAAAGCCAGTGTAGTTCTGGTCTCTCAATTATCTGTTTGTGTGATTGTACATATGTACATAACTATCTGTAATCTTTCTCTGTAATATCACAACGTGATTTTTTTTTTTTAATCAGAACAGTTGCCAGTAGCTCTGTGTCTGCCTATTTTCTTCTTCAGTGAAGGTACAATTTCACAGAGCAGATCTAACCATTCTTATTTCCCAGAATGTATGAAAGGTTGATCTTTTTAAAAGGAAAGATAGGAAAGGCACCTTGAATATTATTGCTACTGCTGCTTCTCTTTAATGGTTATATGGTGACACTGCTTCGCACAGGATTACTGTCACTGGCACGGAGGGGATGGGAGATTGGCTGCCTTGAGGGATGAGATGAGATGATAAAGGAAGGAGGATGTTACCTCTGCAGCATCTGGCTCCGTCTCTGTTTTTCATTCCATGTGTTCTGGGTGGAACCAAAGTAGAGTTTGTAGCAGTTTCTTGCCTTTGCACCACTGCCATTGGTAGGCAACAGAAAAGAGAATGAGAAAATTGTGAAAAATCTATTTTACTTAAAATAGCTGTACTGTGTAATTATTCAAGTGGGCTTAGCAGGCAAATGAGATAAAGCCAAAAGTTAGGCAGATCACCAAAGGTACAGAATACAGAGACAGAGTGATGCATAAAATTCTTTGGAAAGCATTGATGTAATTATAGTACTTATGTGCTCATATTGCAGAGAACATGATTTTCAGAGTGCTGCATTTCTGCTTAACTGAAATGAAAGCCCTAAATTTATTAACTGAATTTTGCTTTGTGCAGCAGAGGCTGAAGCTTTCTCTGTAAAAATCAGATTCCAGTACACTGACCCCTTTGGAGTACAGCAGTTGGAGCCAATCTGAGCCATTTTTTCTTCATGTGTATCAAAAGTGTCACAATTAAGACTGGTAGGAGAGAAAATTGTAAAAGGAGAGGCCCTACAGTGCATTGAGAAGATGAAATATTTTAGGTGACCTCCACTTGTCAGAGCACATTTCCCTCTGCAGGCGTGTGTTTTGAGTTTGCACCTGATGTCAAAAAAGCAGCTGCTCTGCCAGTGGTTTTACCTTTTCACTCTCCAAAATTTTGTCTATCCCATATATTTTAAGTAAAAATGTTGTCCCATAAAAGTCTCAGTAATGAGAGATTTGGGTTTTCTATTGAAACTTTCCCATTGCAGTCTATTACTAGATGCCTGTTTGTTTCAGGGAAGGGTAATTAAAGAGCCAGAAGAGAAAAGAAGGAAAAAATAGTATCTCACCTTTCCAGCATATTTTCAAAGGATTCAATTAGGGACACAATAAACAAAATTTGTTTAAAAACATGATTGATGTTGGAGCTTTAACAAGGCACTGTCATTGGATAGAGGGACTTTTTGTTAATGCGTGAGGCGTGATAGAAATGTGTGGGACAGGATGCCAGGCTGTTGACAGTGTTTGTGTGTTGTGTATGTTCTACATGAAGAGATGGGTTGTGTAAAGATGCATTTTGTTTCTTCTTTCACTGGTTAATTTCTTTAATCTGAACTGAAACTGAACTGAAACTGAAAGATCTTACTGTGAGGCAAACAGTTTTGAGTGAAAAGGGCTGCTAAGAAAATCTACCTTGGAGGAGAATATTTTTTATATAGATTGTTATTTTTAAAAAAAAAGCTTAGTGATTGCACTCTATACAACACATACTGCAGAGGGCTGAAAAAGCATTCATGATCATTTGATGTTACTGAATTTCTGTATATATATGCACATATATGAAGATGTATATGTACATTTTTCATATACACATATTCATCTATATGCATATACATCTGGATGATATGTATATTTGATATATACATATATGTGTGTATATATGTCAGCATAATCAATAAGAGAAGTAAAATGCTGTTGGCACTGCCTATCAACAGCTTTTAGAGGTAGAAGCTGTTTCTGATGGAGGGAGGGCTCTGTCACTTATAGAGAAGAAAAAACAACTGTGAAATCCTTATTGTATTTGAAAATGCACTTCAACACTGTGTAGTCTTTTTTTTTCTTACGGTCATTTAATATGTCTATAAATAGACATATTATCTTTTCCTCTCTCTTTTTATTTATTTATTAATTCAGTAGTGATTAGTTGCCTTGTGCACAAAGTAACCCTGATGAAATTGAAAATTTGATTGCTTTTATTAAGAGATTATAGCTACATCTTGCATACAAATACCAGTAGCTCGGGGGAAACCTAAGGTGGTCTTGCATAGTGTTGGAAGAAATTAAAGTGTAGATACTAGCCAACAGTTTAAAACATGTTGTGAAAATACATACAATTACATTTTCCACCAGGCTCCTAAGGAAGATTCAGACAGTAGTTATAGGTTAGAGAAAACCAAAAATTTTGTTCAGAAAACACTAAAGAAAATAGTTTCATAAATATGTTAATGGTGATTTGTTTTAACCCAAAGAGAAGTTGGGAATTTTTTGCTTTTCTTCCTAAAGATCTCTGAGATTTTTTCTTAGAAATTGGAAATGGATGAGCATGGTAAATATTTTCACCAAGAATGGGATTTGAAACTGCAAACACTTAGGTACTTGAACAACATTACTGAGATTTGTGCTTGACCAAGTACATATATATGATTTGCCTTTCACCATGACTTGATCTTTTGCTTGTATCCAAGTGCTAAGAGCTGGCCCTGGATGGAACCCAGCATTACTCAAAGTGGTTTCATGCAAGTCTTAATTCAGTGGCCCCCTTTTTTTTTGTGATGCTTTTACAAATATTATTGAATGTACTCTGAGCAGCAAGTCCATTCACAAAAAATTTCAGCCAGACAATAATCTTTCAAAACTGCTTGTGTGCTTTTGCTACAGCACCAGCTACTTAAAGCACTGAAGAACTGTCCAGTAAATAAAGGTACTGTTAGAAATTGCTAATAAAGTTTAGAGAACCATGCAGTGACAGATTCCAAAAAAGCAGTTTTTCAATAGATATGACACTAATTTAACACAAGTAGGAAAACTATCCAAGGGATAGAAGATGAAAAGTTCAGAAAAATCTAACTTTACAAAGTGACACTCTCAGATACATTTACTATAGGTCTCAAATGAAAATTGCCATTTAAGAATAAATATTTTGAATAAATGGCGGAGTTGGCAGAAAGAACCACAGGACCTTGAAATATGGAGACAATACGTTAACACAAAGATGCTGTGTACATATTACCAGAAATAAGGGGGAAAAGGCAATAAAACAAAACATTTGTCTGAATAAATATCTCAAGACCTGCACTCAGACAATGGAATTTTTTCATCTACTATATTAGAGGCATTAGATGAACTCAGTAAATTTACCTTTTGAAAACAACTGGGTAAAATATAGCCATTTTTTTCAATGAAAGAGCTGTTCATACTATAGCCATTTTAGGTATGAAAAAATATTGTTTGAGACCAAATATCTGAAAAGGAAGAGACTAGGCAACACTGTTAGGAATCAATTTTTCTATTGAAGAATCTCCTGAAATTGGCCAAATGCTTTTGCAACAGATAACGAGCTGTATTTCCTGACTACTGAGTCTGAGAAATTCTTAATTGCCCATAAATCCATGTACTAGAAAGTTTGGAAAATTTAATGAGTTGGCAACAGACTTCAAAGAAAAGGATATAATGCAGACTGAATTACTAGAAACTAAAGGACAATGGATAAATAAGTAGGACTGCAGCTGAAGTCTTGGGGATTTAGGACAAACTAACCCATATACTTTGTAGATTACATCTTTTCTTCATGGTCAAGGATATCTGTCTTCTACAATGATGATGGCTTCTACATATAGTTTGAGGCATGAATTTCAACACGTATCTTGCCTTATTGAAAATTATCTTGAACTGTTAATTTTCCTCACTTGTGTCTTCACTTGCTTGAAACAGAAGAGTCACATAAAGGACAACACGTTAAATTGTAAGAGTGCTGAAAGGTAGTCAGGTCTTCATGTGGTCTCACCCTCCCATGCACTCCCACACCCCCACATAATCAGTGTCATGTTCCTTGCACCCAACAGAGAAACTTCTACGACTCTCACTGCTGTGATACGATACCTCATTGCTGTAAGCTGGCTTTGTTTCTCTGTTCTTTGAGAGAGGGTTTGATGTGGCCTGACTTGTTCATGAGGATACTCATACAGAGAAAAAACTGGTTTTTGAAGGCTTGGGTCTTGCATCTTTGAACTTGAAATTAATATGTTGATTGGTATTCTGATTACATGTCTGATCACTTCTTTAAAATCTATGTATGGTTCATTAGAACACTGTTCAAAAGCTTCTCCTTTTTCACATTTTAGTTAGTATTTGTGAAGCTTCTGTTTCCAACCTACCACAGAAGTGAAGACATTGCAGAAAAATGCTTACAAACATCAGTTAGTAAGAGCAGCACTAGAAGATCACAAAATCATAAAATCTAACCTAAAGGTTGGAAAAGACTTTTAAAATCATCGAGTGCAGGCATCACCCCAGCTCTCCCACCATGTTCACCATTAAAACATGTCCTCAACCATGAGCCACACCCATACTGGTCTTGAACACTTCCAGGAATGGTGACTACATCACTACCCTGGACAGCACATTCTAATGCTTTACAACACCTTCAATGAAAAAAAAATCCTAATATCTAATCTAAACCTCCATTTAATCTTCTCCTGTCTATTGTTACCCAGAAGAAGAGATTGAGACCCACCTCACTGCAACTTCCTTTCAGATAACTGTAAACAATCATAAGACCATTCCACCCCAGCCTCCTTTTCTCCAGATTAAACAATCCCAGCTCCCTCAGCTGCTCCTTATAGGACTTGTGCTACAGCCCCCTCACCAGCTCCATGGCCCTTCTCTGGGCTCACCCAAGGATCTCAATGTCTTTGTTGTAGTAAGGGGCCCAAAACTGAGCACAGGACTCGAGGTGTGGCCTCGCCAGTGCTGAGTGCAGGGGGATGATCACTACTCCAGTCCTGCCAGCTTCTTTATCTGGAATACAGGCCAGGATACCATTGGCCTTCTTGGCCACCTGGGCACACTCTGGCTCATGTTCAGCCAGCTGTTCATGTTCATGTTTGGCACCTCTGGGTCCTTTTCCTCTGCCCCCAGCCTGTAGCACTGCAGGGGGTAGTTGTGATCCACATTCAAGTGCAGGACCCAGCACCTGGCCTTGTTGTAGCTCATATGAATGGTCTCAGCCCATTTATTCAGCCTGTCCATAGTCCTGTGCAGAGCCTTCCTGCCCTCCAGCAGATCAACACTCTCACCCAGCTTGGTGTTTTTAGCAAACTGACTGAGGGTGCCCTTGATCCTCTCATCCAGCTCATCCATGGACATTAAACAGGACTGGCCCCAATACTGAGCCCTGGGGATCCCCACTAGTGACCAGCCACCAGCTGAGTGTGGCACCATTCACCAGCACTCTCTGGGCCTGGCCATCCAGCCAGTTTTAATCAGCAAAGGGGGCACCTGTGCAGGCCATGGGCTGCCAGCTCTCCAGGAGAATGCTGTGGGAGACAGTAACAAAGGCTTTACTGAAGTCCAGATAGTATCCACAGTCTTTTCCTTATCCACCGGGCAGGTCAGCTGGTACTGAATGGAGATCACGCTGGTCAAGCAGGACCTGCCTTTCCTAAACCTGTCCTGGCTGGGCCTGATCCCCTGGTTGTCCTGAACATGTTGCTACATGGTGCTCAAGATGATCTGCTCTGTGACTTTCCCTGGAAATAAGATGGGATCACATTTGCTATCTTCTGGTCACTTAGGACCTGCCTGATAGATCAGGACTACTAGTAAATTACTGAAAGCAATTTGGTGGATGATATATGAATAAAACCACAGAATGTGGCATCCTAGATTCACTTTGATAAAAATCTTGTAAAAAATGTTTCTATGAACATGTTACAGTATATGAAATAACTCTACTTAGCCATGCAAATAAAGTTGTCCAATTCAAATTTTGCCATCTCAGAAGCTATTGGATACCATTCCCACTAATGGGCTGTGAGAAGTCCTGAAAAAAGCCCAGTTATTCCTAAACTCAAATAAAAGCAGTCATTTATGAATGATGATGTAAATACAGTAAAATGAAGAATATCTTGTGTAATTTTCATTTTCTGTAGACATTTAGGAAACAGGCATTCTGAAAAATGCTAAACTATCATAATGACTATCTTAGAATGACTATGTGTTGTACACACTAAAAATGAAATTAACTGAAAACCCATTTTTCTGAGGCTTTGAAAATAGAGATTAATAAAGCAGTTCCATTTTGTCTTTGCTACAATATAACAATTTTGTCCCAAGGACTGGAAAGTATTTTTGAGACTGTAACAGCAGAACAGGTATCTGATTGTGGCTTATAATTTATTTCTGATTTCTCATTGCTCAATGACCACCCTACACCAGACTAGCTTTTAGTTGAGAGCATTCCCCTTTTGTGTAGGAACAGGTCTGCCTAAAGAGAGAAAAAACTAGAACCAAAGCTTAACCATCTCTTCATGTTTCTTCTCTCCCCTCCTTCGCAGAGTAACACTCAGTGACGTTCAGCCAGGTTTCTACTAGACTCATGATGCCACAGAGCAAGAGTACAGAGTGTTTAAGGCTTTCCTCCCTGGTATAAAAGGTCTGGATAGTTAGACAGAATTTCAACATAAACTTTATTCTTTTCAGTGTGAGAACCACAATTAAAAAAGTCACAGAAAAATAAAGATTTTTCCAAACCATCTGCCCACAACTCTATTCAATACTCTTCATCAGTCTAGAAGTTTTTTCTTCCTTCCTGGGGGACACTGACATGGTGCATTTCCAAAGTAGAAGGTGACACCTGCTGTGAAAGCAATGAAGATTATTAGTGTGTCTAACTTCAAATAGTTTCCAATCTTTCAGTGATTATGGATGCTTCCTATCAAAACTGTCCAAGATGCTGTAACTTTTATATGGGTTTCTGCAAAAAGATAAACCTTGGAAGTTGCTGGACTGTAAAATAGCGGTACACTATAACCCTGGCAAACCTTTAAAAGATAAATCTTGGCAGCCACTGGACTGTACAACATTGACACACTCTGACACCTTTGGATGTCGGAAACTCCAGAGAAGGATCCAAGAGGATCTCATGTAACAGAATGAAGAAGATTATGTTACCCCAAAAATCCACCTGGCTTAAGTTCATTCACAACTATCTTGTGTAAGTGCATATATCTTTAGTGAGCTCTTTCTAGGAAGGCAACAATTACTTAGCAATCACTTAGTTGGTTTATGTTGGCTTATACACTGTAATGATAGCTGTGAAACAAAGTCTGGCAATTCCAGTTCTCAGAACAATGGCTTATCTCTAAAACATAAGCTACCAAAACAGTCAATAATTTTAATGACAATGTAAAATTGTTAGTAATTTTGCAGGTTTAAAAAGTTTATTCTTAAAAAGTTTTCCAGAAATGCAACCTCTAACTCACTTATCTTAGAGACTCTATCTACTAGGAACCTCTAGGAGCTGGGTAACTAGACTCAGATTTCTCTGTCCCAGCTGCAGGAGCAGCTACCTGAATTTTCTTTGTAAGGCTTCACATAGGTCTGATGCAGCAGCATTTGCTTGACCTCCATACTTCCTTCTCACAAATTCCTACCTGGAATTTTCCTCTGTTCTGTTGCAGCACATTTGCCTGCACTCTGACTCTGCGTCCTCATCTTCACGCTTGTCTGCCACTCCCCTGCATCCCTCCTGGTCCCTACATTAGTCTCACTCAATTTGCTGTCCTGTCTCCAAATGCATTTTCCCTTCCCACTGCTCCCACTGTATCTGACATGTCCATATTCCCTTGTCCCCTGCTTGGCCCTCTCAGAGTAGCTAATAGACCATTAGCTTCCCTGATGGCATCCTGTCTTCTGCTCGACTGCAAATAACAAGGAGTGGCATCCATCCGCACTGGTTTACCCTCACTTTCTTCCAGAAACCTTAAATGGATCTGGCAACCTATCTTCTGAGATCAGGTTTGGCCTGGTCACAGTCTTGACAGTGGGAGATGGAAAGCATTTTACTTACAGAACAAATTTCACAAGTTTTTAAATGAAAACTTAATAATAATTGTTATATGCTATAATTTACCAATAATATATTGATAGAACCCCTCTACCTAGTCTTTCCTGTGATTTGAGCAGCAGAAAGACTGGTGGTGCTGCTCACAGAGGTCCTGCACAGCAATTGCAGAGGTGTGAGCTCAGGGCAGACTTGAGAATGGGGCTTTTCTTCTGGGACTGGTCAGACAGTGATCCAGTGAAAACCCTACAAAATGTAATCATTTACTGAGCCTCAGTCCTAAATAAGTGAACTTTGCTTGCTTCACTGTTTTTCACCTCTTCATGGAAAGTTGTTTGGTGCTTTGGAACAATTCTACCACTTCTGTGACATCTGTCTGTAAAAATCTAGAAATGATGGCAACTTCATTATGGTACATTTCACTGCACACTGTAGAGAACTAATCATGATCTAAAACTAAATCCTGGACCTAATAAAATACTTTGCCTTCTATGCCTTCAGAAGCTGTATTTTATTTCTAAACTAATCTACCCTCTAATGTGTGGGGAGGGAGGACAATAGACCATGTAATCTCAGTGCAGGCTAGGAATCTCAGGTGCGGTGGGTTTTGACAGTTTTGAATAGCAATCCTTCATGTAACAGAGGAATAGAGGCTACAGTCTCTTTGCAGCAGCTCCTTTTCAACACCAAGATGACATCCATGCCCTCTGCAAACAAATGTATAATGTCATCCTCAGAGAGGAATAGGTTTCCACTACTGGACTTGAGTTGGCTGTTTGCAAGGTGGTCTGAGTGTTATTTCTTTTTTCAAGAAAGTGGTTCTCCAATAGTGAGGTGATATTTCTGTCACCCAGAGTTTTTGGCTAGTGCATACCAAAGTACTATACCTAAATAGTGGATAACAGCAAACACAGGATCACAGACATGTAGCTATATGTCACAGAGATAACAAGAAGTTATACTGGCATATGTAAAACTCCATCTGAAAGCAGAATTGATGCAATGTGTACATCAGAGCATTAGGTAATGATATCCTCTATTGTCATGCTCTTTGATGAAAGTTTTCACACCAGGGGAAAATATTTGTAAAGATTTGTCTAAGGCAAACTGCATTATATATAAATAATAAAGTGAATTTGCTGGTAAGTTCTGAAGAGGCTGGGATGCAATACAGTAAGTACCATTTCAAGTTGATTGTACATTTAAACACTTTGACTCAGTGTAGTTAATCAAAATAGTTGGCTTGTGTTAGGACTTTATTGTAAAATATACTGTACATTTAACAATGTGTCCTCATAAAGAAAGATCAAAAGTAAAATGAAAATCTAAATGTTAGATATTCTTAACTATTTAATTCTTTTACTATACTGTACTTTTCTTCATAATAGTGACCTTGTTAAAAGTCTGACAGGCCATTAAGGACCATGCTTTCCCATGATATTCTGTAAGAAGCTTTACTCTCAGAGAGGTCTACAGAGATTTCTTTTCACTTACATTTCCAAACAGAACTGTGGGATTATGCATCCAGGTATTTACTTCATTATTTGTTATCATGTGTTCTTTGAATAAATTTGAAATTTGGAAATCCATCAATTTGGATTGATGGATTTGAAAATTTAATCCATCAGGGACAGGATTCAGCAAAATTTTAGTATTAACAATTAACCAGAAGACTTGCTTGTTAAGAACAATTTCCCTGGAAACAGTATATTATAACCAAAAAGTAGTATAAGAAGCCAAGAACTCTTTCCTAGTAAACCATTTCCTGCTATATTTTTTGATATTTATTCTGATCAGAGAGGAACATAGTAATTGCTTAATTGTTTCCTATTGATATGTCCAATTCAGTAGCTCTCAGTCATCAGTCACCCTGCGGTCCTGCAGCAGTAATTTGGCAGTTCCATAGATTTTTAAGCCATCAGGGACCATTAGATCATCTTGTCTGATCTTTGTGCATAAAGCAGGTCAGAGAATTTCATCTAGTTATCTCCTGTATTGAGTGGAGCACTGGGTATGTAACCAAAGCTCATACTTATGTCACAAAGTTTACCTTTTTGTTGTTTTTAAATGGGGAATATTACTTCCTATTTCATACCTAAGCTGTGAAAATCCATTAATGTTTCTGAAATCTCTGAGATACAGGGATTTAATGTGCTATAAATGTGAACAGTGGAAATATTTCCAGTGATGACCTAACCAGGATTTTTTAATCAATATGATGAATTGGATAGTGGGACAAATTAATTTGTGGTGTCTCCAGCAGGAAGGAGCTTTGCCAATTCAATTCAAGATTTTTTTATTATAATATTTGCTGATAATTTGGAGAATGAAAGATATACAGTAGTAAAATGACATTTTAAAAAATGCCAAAATAAAAACGTCAAACAGCAAGTAGCTTTAAATATTCAACATCATTAAAATTAATTGATGAAATTTTCCTTAGATTTCAGATTAAAAATTCACAGAGATTATCATTCCTTTTATCTTCATTAGCCCATATATGTGTTATTAATTATTTGTTGGGTATTTCCATAAACATGTGATGATATTAGTGGTGAGAATGTAAAACTAAAACTCTTTTACTCTAAGATCACTGGGACAATGTAGTGATGCTTGCCCTGCTCATGTGTGAGCCAAAGAGTCTCCCTCTGAAGGCAGCAAGTTATGCAAGAGGTATTGCCCAACCTCTCTGAGATTGCAAAGTGCCTCCCAGTTCCACGCCTGCTCCTCTGCCTTTGCATCAGGCAAAAGTAATTTGTACACGAAGGGCTGGAGCCCTCTCTGAACATCTGCAATGACAGAACAGGAGTAGGTAGTCCAAGACATGTTTTCTGACTTCAGTGGATGTGATTTTAGTATGGTTTAACCAGGCTTTCTATCAATTGCTTTTGGGAAATCTACCTGAAAATAAAAAAAGCAAAGCTTTAGAAAAAATACTTAGAAATACTAAAACATATTTAGAAAAAATATGTTCACTGATTTATATTTGCCTTTTCAGCATCATTGTCCTTTAATTTTCCACACTGAGCAGTATTGCTCTTGCTGCTGTGACTCTTCCCTGGATCTTTCTTGAAGAAGTTCCTCTTCAAGCAGCTTTTGTGAACTTTCTTGATGGTCAGAATTTCAATTAACAACAAATCTCCTTTGGAAGAGGATGTAGTCAAGGCCATTTCAGTTTATTATGCATATTCTCTATTTATATTTACCTACAGTCTATGTATATTTAGTCTGCTTAAAACACACACACAGATGTATTTGTTGAACAAACAGTAGCTTCTATTCCAAAGTTACATTTACAGTGAGCAGAGCGAAAGTTTTAGGGTTGGTAGCACTTACATGGAGTGAACTACTGCATAAGAGACACTAAAACTGGTTTTAATGGTTTAAAACTCTGCCCCATCCAAAGATTATTTTTAAAAATTAAAGTAATAAATTAAAGATGCTAAGACTTCAGGCTTGTTGGTTTACCTCTGAACAGCTAATTTGGCAACAGGTCATTGTTTAAGTTCAGCTGGCAACTAAGCACCATGCAGACACTCACTCACCCCTACCCCACACCCCCACCACAGTGAAATGGGGAAGAGAATCAAAAGTAAGGCTTCCAGGCTGAGATAAGAACAGTTTAATGATGGAAACAAAGTAAAATATAAAAATAATAACAGTAAAAAACAGCAGCAACAACAGCAACAAGAATAATAATAATATAAAACCCAAAGAAAAACAGTGATGCACAATACAGCTGCTCACCATCTGCTAGCTGATGCCAGACTCATGTGTCTGAAGCCAAATCAGCTCCTCTTCCAGGTAATTCCTCCAGTTTTTATACTGAGCACCCTGTTCTATGTTGTGGAATACCCCTTTGAGCAGCTCAGCTCACCTGTCCAAGCTATGCTCCCTCCCAGGTATTTTGTGCTCCTCCTCACTATCTGAGCATGAGGCACAAAAACGTCCTTGACTTAGGATAGACACTTCTTAGGAGCAACCAAAACATCAGCGTGTTATCAACATTATTCTCCTACTGAATCCAAAACACAGCACTGTACCAGAAACAGAAATTAACTCTTAGGCAAAACCAGGACACAATACAAACAAATACACTAAAATTTTGAAAATTAAAAGGAAGTTGATTCAATCCATTGGAGATTTACAGATTCTGTAATTTAAACTTTTGGGAAGCAGCAAAATAACTGCTGCTCACTTCTTCATGGTCCTGCAGTATCTGCTTCTCTGAGCAGCTTGACTCTGATATCCAAGCAGCAGGAAGCAATAAGTAGCTTATGGTCCTCCAGTTACTGCTGAATTTCTTCCTTGACATTTGAAAATGCATCCTTTCTTCATTGTTCATCACAAAGGTGTGGAAGAGGAGGAGGTGACCAGCAGGTTTATGGGGGCCCAGAAACACAATCCTGTGGGAAGGCAGTCCCATGGAGGAGACTGCCTTCCCACAGGCAAGGAATCTCAACATGAGAGCATCAAGCAAATGTTGGAGGAGAAGTCCTCTTTTACACAAAAAAACCCTTGAAGCTGAGGGGAAAGAGTCATTCTAGTCTACTTACAATAGAAGAATAATACTTTTTCTTTTTTTATTTTTTCTTTTTTTTACTAATTAGTGCTTTGTAAGGGAATGTGGATAGCACCATCACTACCATGCCTTCAAAAATGCAACTGGATTTAGCATATGTGACAGCTAATCTGAAAGGTGCTGTTATTCTTGGTTTAGGATTGGTGACTGCACCGTATATGTAAAAGCCATTTGACCCTTAAAAAAATACATTAAAATATTTCAGTGAAAAGCAGGATAGATATGCACTTAGACATAGCAGAATATAGAGAAAATAAATTATTACTTTAGGGTCCTTGCAAATCTTGAAGTTTCCTGACATGCAAAACTCCTATATTTTTCTTGCCAAGAACGAGAAAATACATATTTCATCTCAATGGCCTTAACTTTGACCGGTGCATTGTGGCTTTTATATGTTATTTGTATTATATTGATTTAGAGTAGAATTCATCTTCACTACATTTAGTCATTTAAAGTTAAGGGTTTCATCTAAGCTATTTGTCCAGGTTCCCCTTGTAGTAAATGGAGAAAGATAAGTTCCTCCAGATGGCAATTCATCCCATTTTAAGATAGGTTTCTGAGATAGACCGGATGAATTGCTCTCTACTGCAGTCTCTCTCCATTGCTCTAGAAGAGTGCAAGTGACTAGCTTAGGCTAAGCACTCAACTTTCAGATGGCTAAAAATTAGCCAAAATCAATCCCTCCCACATATCTTGTTTTGAGAGATGCATTTAAGAAATATCTCATAGTCAATTTGCCATGTGTTACGTTGCTAAAATCTGATAACTGATATTTCTTTGGAATCATATACCTTAATGAGCAACCATAATATCAAATAATAGTAAAATTACATATGAATAAGTGGTTGACCAATACATGACATTAATAAATGCACATAAATAATTCTCACAATCTCTTTCAAAGAAGGGCATTCATTTAGACTTCTAGTAGAAAACAAATCTAGGGGTTTTTTGAAGCATCAGTTATGCTTTCATTTTGAAATATTGCAGAGCTGCAAGAACTAAGTACTCCTGAAAAATCAGGCTGATAATATTATTTTAAGGTCAGAGTAGGGGAGGAGTTGCGGTGTATTTTTCTTATCTGATAGGAATTGTACGTTCAGATTTTATTATGTGTAAGTATGAGATGTGTAGTACCCACAGTTATTAATTTGAGTGTCTGGGTTTGGAAATGATACAATAGCTATCAACACGATTGTCTCTTAGCAACCTCAATTAGTGTTTGAAACAAAGAAGGGTTTGCAAGCTTTGACTTTTTCCCATGTGTTCACAAAATCTTGTTTGTGCGTGAACACATTAGTGAATGAATGCACTACTAAGAGTTTTTAAAATGGGGGAGACAGGCCATCAGCTTCATAAATTATGAGAACAAGTGTTGCAGGGCAAGCAAGAACAGTCCTTGTGGAGCCCTGCCTCTTTCCCTGTGCACCTGACAAGATATGCACATCCCCTAGGTGGCTGAGTTAGCCATGCATGCCTGCACCTCACAGCATGCTTTCCTTCCAAATGCTGCTAGGAAGGGCTAAAAAGTCACTGCAAATTAAGTGTCACACCTGGCAGCAGTGTAGGCAGCAAGTTGCTACCAGACTTCCTATTTCTTTCCTGTCAACGAATTGCCCTCTGACCTGGAAGGATATGTCTAGAGTGAGAAATTATTTGCCCTAGATCCAAACTGGTTCTATGTCCTGTTCAATTAAAACCAGGCTTGAAAGGATTTAAATGCCTTTGGCTCAGTGCATGCACCAGTTTCATTAGCCAACTGCTCCAGAAATAGCAATATTTTCAATGCCTAGTCCTGTGAATGTGTCTTATGGAAGTACAATGTTCTTACTGATAGATAGGAAGATTTTACCAATAAAAAATTTATTTTGGTTTCTTATTTTCTCTCACTAATTATAGCTATATCCTCTGACCATATTTTGTGAAATATCTCTTCCATCTCTAAAGTTTGGCACTTGCATATTCAAAAATAAATCACATTCTTGCTTCACAAGAGCTCAGTATGAATAAATTTGCATTCAGAATAAGTTGGTGGGGACAGAAGAGTGAGTCTGGCATTGTAATGACAGAGCTGTATTACTTATATTCATTTTGTGACACTTCATGTTGCTAGAATCACATCAAGCCCTGACGCCACTCCGTTTGCAACAACCATGGAAGACTATGTAGACTCACCCTAATGCCTTGCCATGCCTTGACTTGCCATTTCCTTCCCATTCCTTCTGCTGTACTAACACTTTTAAAGAAAAATGTAGAGGAAACCTGTGTTCATCTCACTAAAGGGTGATCTTGGACACTCAGCACATTTTACAAGCCTTGCATCTCTGCTGCAACATCCCTGGCAGAGCAAACAAGCAGAAGCTGCATCCAAGGTGCATACCCAGAAAGCTCATTGCTTCATTTATGTTGTTGCCTGTTGCCATTTATGTCTTTTAATTAAAAAGGCAGAAGCACTTTGCACTTTTTATCCAATAACAACAAACTGACTTAAGCTTTTTTTTCCTAGAAGCATGACAGAAAACTCCTTCAAGAGCAAAAACCTAAAGCTGACCATTACTGAAACCACAGTAAAGAAGACTGCTATTCTAATAAATGAGGTTCCACAAATCCTTGGATTTATTACATATTCAAATTTTGACACTCACAGTTTAATTCCTACAGGGATCATGTAGGAATTACGAACTTTTTTAAATCCCTAAAAATAAATTACTAAGTCCTCAAACTAGCCTATATTTATCATTAGTGTATTGAAAAGACCAAAATAATGATAAATTAACAGAGGAATATGTTTCTGTGTTATTTTTATACTTTTTTTTCTTTGAAGCGAATACAGCAAATATACATCAATAACATTCCAGCAGAAATACATGATGCCTATACATATAGACAGAGAGGTAGATGGTCACAGACTGATTATCAGAAAGACCAAGCACAGGAGTAACAAGAATTTCTATGGAGAAGAATGGAGAGATTTCCCAAGAGTGCTACAGCCATGAGAACAGGAAACTTTTAAGATCCAGCTCTGTTATAAATGTCTTAGAAATACAGCTTTTTTGGTGTGACCCACTTGTGTTTATCCTGTGTGCTGCAAACACTTCTCCACGTTTTGCCTTCTCAGGGCATGACTTTTGTCCCTGGGTTGGCTGGAGGGACTGACTTGCTGCTGGTGGGACTGCAAGGCTGGGCACGACACTGGCAGCCCAAGTCACAGCCGGACAGCGCAATTCCCCTGGGGCTGGGCAGAGCCCGGCTGTGCTGGGCTAAGGGCTGCCGAAGCCCGGCACACTGACAGACAGACCACGGACAGACTCACGTGGTTACTCACCACAGGCTCAGTCCCTACACATCAGCAGGAAACAGAGGGCCCCAGCAACCTGCCCGGTGAGGGAGAAGGAGGTGAGAAGCTTCAAGCCTTGCGGGAACCCAGCTGTCATTTGTACACGGGCTGTTGTGACAGAGGACTGGGAACAGGGTGGCATTTGCCTGTGCTGGCTCTGCCCACTGTCCACATGTCCAGCCTGTGTCTCTGACAGCTGTGGCTGTTTGCCAGTGTTTCCAGGAGCTTTGGGTCTGGAAATCTGGGATGGTACCACCCGAAGCAAGAAGGCAGCTGAGCTTGCAGTTCCCATGCTGAACAAGAAGACTGGATCAAGGTTCGAGAGGACAGACCCAGAACCCTGTGGCAGGGCACACAGCTTTGCATGGGGGCATCGACCTGGGAACCTCTCACACAGAATATGATATCCAGTCCTCAGGGCTGATAACAAGCAGGGAGAAGAAGGACAAGGGGGCATTAAAGGGAAGGAATTTTAACCAGTAGGCCCTTTAACAATATGCATAGATCTTTCAAGACCTTATAACTCTCCAAAATCAGAGGCAGCTGGGTAAGAACTTTCCCATTGGAGTCCAAAGATTTAAGTGCTGTGAAATTTTAAGTAGTCCATAGTTTCTTTGGTGGTTTCCTTTATTGTTTCTTTCCTTTGGTAAATAAGAATAACTTTTTAAAAAGCTGAAGAAAATAATTCAGCATTTGAAGGCAGACGCCTTGTGATGACCTAACAGACTTTTTTTTTCCTTTTTGTTTTCATCACTAAATACTTCTGTGGTTCTGTCAACGTTTCAAATAAGATTTCCAAGCACCAGTAACATAGTTTCATGTTAGGGGGTTATTTTTATAATTCAGTGCATCCAAACTTCATGAAAAATATGCAAATCACCTTCATTATAACCATATCTTGTAGCAACATGCAGCATACGTAGTGCCAAAAATGAATGCATTCATGGCATCTTTTGGGTCCTAAGATCCAATTATGTCTTTTGTTGTTCCTTTTTGGCTCTCTGTGTCAGCTGCATGCTCTGTAAAGTTACTGATTACTGACCTGTTGGCAACTTTACAAATCAGCTTTGAAATGCAAGCTGTCAGTAGCTCTTGAGTTCCCCAGTCCCAGGTTACCAAGGCCATGAAATGCTGCATTGAATTTTTAATCAGTTTTCCCTCTGCTTCTGCTTAGCTTTTTCCAGGTTAAGGTCAATTTTGAAACCAGCTGAATTCTTTAATAATCACTGTCTTTGCAGTCCTCATTGGGTTCAAAAGGAAGAACAATTTTTTCACTGCATTAATATTAATTTTTTTACTGTGGGGGCTTATTATAGGGGCATATTTTCTGTTTAAGTATTCATTGTTAGATCACAAAGTGCACTGCAGTCTAGCCAAAGTATTGCCTCATGAAGATAGGAGTGAACTGCCACTAACCCGAAATTTCACTGGTCCCACTTTTAAAATGAAGCAAGGCTGCTATTGTAACCCATTCTACATTTTTTTCCCTGCAGCCACGCTACTCAGAGCAGAAAGCATACCACCTCAGACACGTCCTTCGGCTCACCTTTCTAGATGTGACAACTGCAGTTTATTTAGTAACTCTACCATCAAGCTCTGATCTCTGTTTTAAAAAATTGCAGCTCTTTGTCCAAGTAGGCAAGGCCAGAAGTTTTCTTAGAGTGCTAGAAATTTGGAGCTAAACATGAAGCAAAAGAGTCGTCTTCATTTTCTCTTCAGTTTACCCATAGAAGAATTTATCATTTAAGAATTTGATTTAATGAGTAGGTGTTTATTTAACTGCAGTAGTGAATAATCCATGAATGCTTTATTTTCAAGGATCCTAGTGATGTTAGATTCTACTAGATTACCTTGCAGCAATGTTTATTTAAAAGTTCCTGTGGTATGATGACATACCTAATGAGATAGCTTGCACCGTTTTTTCACCACAGCTTCTTGCTTGCTTTTACAGAATCTCATAACAATATGATTTTTTCACTGTGGAGTGGAAAGGCAGTTATATTTACCCTTCACTGCCAAGGAAAGCAGGTCAGTAAGAGGTACCACTAAAGGTGGTTCAATAGTCAATAGCATGTAATAAAAAGCTGGTATTTAGTCAGATCTTGAGCCTATTTGTTGTCTTCGAGGTTACATTTAGAATGACTGGGATTTCTGGGAACTGGTAGCAGTGCCACTGTAAGGAAATTCCTGCAGTTGTTTTAAAAGCTGTTTGCCCTTATACCACTACAAATCTTGAAGCAGTTGTAGACAATAATTGCTCAGGAGTAATCCAGGACATTTGAAGTCTGGAGCCAACTGGAGTTGGATTTACTTATATCTGTGAGCAATGCCTTATGCTGAATAAGTAGAGCTGCCTCATAATAAGATTTGAAGAAGGTGGTACACTACAATTATCTCAAAAAAAAAATCACAAAAATTGAGGTAGCTGGGGAAAGAACTTACCGATTTTGCAAATTTGATATTGAAAAGTAGCTGATGATTCATTAATAACCTGCAAATAAGGCACCTGAAGAATTAACCACAAAGTTAAGCAAACAGTTCTGTGGTTTCCAGGTGGTTTTCTGTAAGGTAAGTTCTGATGTCTCTCTAAATTGTCTTTTTAAAAAATCCTCCTGTATCTGGGGTTTAAAGAGCAGTCCTTCCCCACACTATCTCTCATACAAGTTGACATTTTTCTGCTTCCTATTTATGAATGATGGGCAAGAAAAGTAATTTGGTCAGTCTCTTCTAACTGATGGGAAATTATACAATAATATCATTATTATATAATTATTATATTAATAATAGCTGAGAACCTTCTTCTTCTGTCCTTTCCAGTGGAGATTTTTCAATAGTTAACATGTTGTGAGGTGGTAGGATGACCAGTGCATTATTCCCTTATGAAGGCAACAGTAGATAATTTCTCAGTGGCATTTACTTACAACATCTTTAAGGAATGTACTAATTACATGAAAATGATGTTATGTTCACAAAAAAAAAAAAAAAAAAAGAATAAAAAAGGCAAATTGGATTCTTCCTTGAAAAATTTAAGAAAAATTCAGATTTTCTATCAAGTTCTTGTTGTATTGTTGAGCTGTGGGAGATCTCTTGCCTTCTGGGGGATTCCTTCTGCTGGGTCTGGAGCTGCTCATGTTCTAGTTTTAACTGTGGATTTTAACCATCTCTGCAGAGAAGATGAAGAACTGAGCAGGTCCCAAACTATTCAGAGTTTTGTGGATGCAGGAGTCTATGCTGTTAAACATATCTTAATTTGAAACATTGGAGGTGATAGATCCTTTATAGATTTCCTATGAGCAGGCTGCTATGAATATGTAGTTACTGACAAGTACTGACACAGACAAGTTGGGACTTCACTTTGCCACACAGAAGAAGAGCTTTCAATGAAAACTCAGTATTCTGGTGCTATTTATAATTATTTTATGGAACCTATTTTAGGAAGTACAGTCCAGCACACTCTATTGACACAGCTGAGAGCAAGAATGATATTTCTTCTCTGTGGCTTGGAAAACAGGACAGCATTGGAGAAAACAATTATTCAAAGACGTTTGAAAGGAAAGAGGAGATAACAAGGCCAGAAATAGCACCAATAAAGGACAAAGACTGGATAAACTGAACAAGAAGTGTAGTAAATAGGCAATTTGGGGCAACTTGATTTTGAGAAATAACTCCTGAACCAAAGATAGCTGCTGATGAGAACAACAGTTATTTGGATAGGTAGAACCCATAACGTGATAATTGATAAGCAAGCCACTTCTTGAGGGAGATTCTGTCATGAAAGATATTTTAGATTTTAACTTTGTGTTTTTGATCATCACTTTGGATTGATCATAGGAGAAACTACAATGGTTTTTCATTGATAAGTGACCTGTAAAGCTGACTGGTACCTCTGGGACTTAAAGTTCAGTACAATTCACATCCCTACCCACACAGTCCATAACTGCATAAAGCCTAAGGGAGAGTAACTCTCTGTTCCAAACATGAACTCAGAATCTCTACCTTGGTAATACAAAAACCAAAAACCATGAAGAAAGCTTTACTAACTGTTACTCTGACATGCTTTACCTGGCAACTGTCAGGGTTTTGAGAAAGTCACAGAAGCTAAAGTGTGATACTAGTGTACTGTGAGGGCCACGAAGAGGATCAGAGGGCTGTTTGCACCTTTCCTATGAAGACAGGATGAAAGAGTTAGGGTTGTTGATCCTGGAGAAGAAAAGGCTCTGGGGAGACCTCATTGAGACCTTCCAGTACCTAAAGGAGGCTCATAAGAAAGAAGGGGAGGGACATTTTACTGCAGGAGATAGTGATACAATAAGGTGGGCTGGTTCTAAACTAAAAAAGGAGAGATTGAGATTAGATGTTTGGAGGAAATTCTTTACCGTGTGGTAAGGCACTGAAAAGTTTACCCAGGGAAGTTATGGATGCCTCATCCCTAGAGGAGTTCAAGGCCGGGATGGATGGGGCTTTCAGCAATGTGGTCTAGTGGGAGGTTCCCTGACCATGGCAGGAGGTAGAACAAGATTATCTGTAGGATCCCTTCCTACCCAAACCATTCTAAGATTTTATGATTCTGTGAGTAATATTTCTCATGGGTAATGAAATCCCTCATTATACCCCAACACAATGCCATGCCTCCCTACCATTGGTATATCTTTAGAAGCAAAACAGCCAGCTTATATCCCAGTGAACTTCAGACACAACATATCTAGTCAATGTGGCAAAGATGAACACCATAGGGAGCAGCTAAGTCAGTTTCCTTACAGCCCTGATGGGAAAGGGAACACTGCCATGTCTTCTTGCTGTCAATTCAGTGTTGTCAGGGGATGGCATTAGAGAAGCAAACATGCAGCAGAAAGTTTTAGGGGTACACTAAATTCTTATTTTCCTTCCTGTATAGCAAGACCAAATTGGGAACACTTGTTCTTAATTTAGTAGTGACTAGGGATAAAAAGCAAAGTTGGACGCATGCCTTTGTGTATCACACCCTGCACTCTGGAGTTTGGGTATGACCAAAAAGGCTCAGACTACTTTTTGTTTCCTAGCCTGTTTTGTTTTGTTTTGTTTTGTTTTGTTTTGTTTTTCCAGTCATGTATGAAGCAATGAACAGAGACCACAGGAAAACCCATCTCTTTGCTCATTATGCTTCCTGCTATTTGGTGTGCAGCTACTCACATGAGGTATGTATTTGCATGCAGCTCTTTCCTTGCTTTGCCTGTGACTAACCAGAGAGAGGAACTCCAAAGAGACTCGTTAAACCTATGAAAGCTGCCACAGTTTGTCACATGTGGCTTTGCACACACAAGCAGAGCATTGCTTTTATTGTAAGCTGCAAGTCTCTCTTTCTACAACGATAGTATTTCATGTCACTGCTTTAGTCTCAAGAGAACCTGCTATTAAATGGTAGATGTTAGTTTAATATTAATAATTGTCTTAACTTCATACATCTACAGGTTTTCATCTAGTAAAAGGGAGCTATTCATTTTTTCTCATGAAAACAACATTCCTCTGAAGGGAATTTAACAGATGTACGGAGGCTGGTGGCAGGTGCAGCATAATGAAAGCAAGACACTTTGAACTGTCAGTGGCTCTCTAACTGCTCTTTGTATTACCCTGGCAGAGGTGTGCCTGCTCCAGTTCAAAACAGCTGCTCTCTCACAAGTGTACTCCTGGCTCCCATTCACCACCCTGCAAGGAAAAGCGGAGCGCAGAAGGAGAAAAATATAGAAAAAAAAAATCTGGATCAGGTGAAAAACATCTGCCTGAACATCAGTATAGTTTAGAGCAGTCAAGAGAGCCTGTAATGTTCTATATAACTTGCATATTGTCGTTTTTAAGGGGGAAGGCTCAGAAAATGAAGATTCATTAAAGCTGTAGCACTGGATGTCAGGCAAACCTCTTTCATCATCCAGCACACCACCGTGGGGAGTGCTGCTCTTGTGCAGAGTGTTCTCCAGGTAGTATTAAATTGGTGCTAGGGCTTCTGCCACTTTTCTCTTGGAAAAGATATTAATAGGTCTTAGCAGTAAGGGATGCTTCTTTCTAGCTAAACCACAAAAAGTATTTCTCCCATTTTATCTTATTTTAATTATGTTGCAAGTTTGTAAGGCATTATGAGCACCTCATTCTGCCTTTTTTTTACATTCTTCACCTTCTTGTCATTGAATAACAGGGTAGCCTATATTCAACATTCTCCACTTATTAGTCTTTTGACCATTTAATCAATTTTGTGCCTTTCTTTTTTTCTTCATAATTCCCTCATCTCTGTCTATATCTTTCCAGATGAAACTCTCAGAACTGTCTGTAATATTAATAAAGATATTAATGTAGTAAAAAGGTTTCTTAACATGGGTTTGGGGTGGCCTGCAAATCTCCTGTGGTAAAATCATAGTGTAAGCTATGCAGCTCACCTGAAATTATTAAGTATCATACTAAGGTTGCAAGATATATAAATATGAGACTGGTGAGGCTGTCTTTTCTAATACTATTGTTCTTCTAAAACTGTTTTTCTAATACTATTCCTTCAAGTCTATTCTTCTTTCATTTTTAGTTTGTCTTAGCCAATCAATGGAGTTTTTTCCAGGTGGAACTGATATCCTTTGACACTGTATATAGAAGTGCTTCTGTTCTGCCATGTTCTTTTTTATCCATACAACTACACAAGGAATGGGACTACCTTTTCTGAGACAGACACTGTGGCTTCTGGACTGTAGTCAGAAGGAACAGGGATTGAAAACAAGCCTGTAACTACTCTATGCAGCTGTGTATGCAATAGTCTAGTTGCCTGCTTCTAGAACACATGGGAGGATGCAATTGCTATTGCATTTTACTATTGATGAAGATTTTTAAAAAACCCAAAATATTCTCAGTGACGACAGAATGTTGTCTCAATCCCTGTTGTCAAATGTCTTATTTATTAGAAAAGTTAGGGCCATTAGGGTCATGTCATTCCATGTTACCATGAAATCTGTCATTCTCTACAAATACCTGACAGGGGGTTTTAACAAGGGACAGGACAAGAGGAAATGTTCTCCAGTTGTGCCAGGCCAGGTTTAAATTAGACTGGAAGAAGAAAAATGCTGTCAGGTACAGGAACAAGCTGCCCAAGCAAATGGTGGGATCACTGTATCTGTAAATGTTCAAAAGGTGTATGGATGTGGTGCTTGGAATATGGTTTAGCAGGGAGCATGGTGGTGCTGGGTTAACAGTCGGTCTCAGTGATCTTGGAGGTATTTTCCAGCTTTACAGATTCTAAGATTCTATGAATCTTGGAAGGCATACTGCATCTTTAAATAATTAATTGAATAAATGCTGCCAAAACAGATTATACCTGAATTATTAGTATATAATCAGAGATCTGTTTCTCAACTATCTGTCTTCCCATTGTGGGTGTAGTGCATTCCTGTGAGATCTTGACTGAGAAAGGGGCATCTGCCATCTAGCACACTGTTTTTAATCAATACTGATTCTGAATATCTTGCAAAACAGTGGTTTACTCTACTGATTTAATTTTTGAATTGTATGTGTTTGGAAATACATGTTTGACTGCCTTTCTTATGAAGTAACAGACCATACTACATAGGCTTATTGATATGCTCCATTCAAGAAATGGTGGCCCCAGCTCAATAAAGTACTTAATCATGTGCTTGAAATAAAATAATATATCCCTGAGTATGCTACTGAAAATCCCCCTGCAGAAGGGTTTTGCTGAACAAAGGTGTCTTTAGGCCTATGTCTGGTGCTCTGCTGAATGAGTGAGTACCTACTTGTGAGCCTTATTACTCTGTGAACTGAATGGAGTCACTCAAAGTGTATCAAATTAAGTTATTAAGTTTATGACATGTTTATGATTTTGGAGGATCAGTACTTTATATCTGGGAGCACATATTCACATGAGGAGCCCTTTAATAATGAAAGGATTCATAACTGGTCTTTTTTAAGTAGCAGTTTTTAAAAAGATCCTTAATAAAAAAGTGTAAATTGCAAAGTAAAGACGTTAGTTCAGTTCCCTAAGGCAAGCCTTATATCATCGTGTTTATGTACAGTAAATAAGCCTACAGATAAAAAAAATCCAGACCAATAAATGAATTATAGAAATGAGTTTGGTGAAGAAACTTTACGCAGCAAGACATTTGCCAGTGAAAGCAAGACGTGTGGCTGAAACACTGCCAAAAATAAAGGTTCTTTAGTCTGCCTAATATTTCATTGGCCTCTGAAACATACATTTACATAAATATGTTTTCTTATGACTCCCTTGAGGAACGGATTTAGTGTCTGGATGCTCAAGATTCATGTTGGTACTCTTAAAAAATCCTTTCTGCAACATGAGGAGAAATTCAGGAAATCAAGTTACCAGCAAAACAATAAGGCAAGTCAGAGTGAGCTGAACGTATTTTGTCTTACAGTGTGAAAAGGCGTTTCAAGCTTCTGTGTTAAAAAACTCAAGGCCCCAACCATAAAATGTCTTGTACACATGAAGCATGAACTAATACAGTGCACCTTTAGATCAGTCATCTGCTTTTATCAGCCTTCTCCTCTTTGTCTACTGGCAGAGTGAATTTAAGCTATTCTTGTGTGATACAAAATTCAGAGCATCTAGCAGAGCAGAGGAAATTTAGATAAAACTTCACTTTTACAGACCACTTACACACTGAATGAAGCTGGTCCCATCACCAGACACGTGCTTTGGCTCAAATACCTGTACTGTCCTGGTTTGTTTTCTAAGCAGTCAGTGCCCTTCTGTGATGAACATTGAGTACCACAAAGAGACAAAGGTGTAGGCTCAAGCAGCTGCTGCCCTGGCCAACACACTGCTCAGCCAGGCTTTTAGGAAATGTGTACACAGACAAGGAAGCTATGCTGCAGACTCCTGAGGTCAAACATTTGTCATTAGAGGCATCATTTCCTGATGTGAGAGGCTCCAAATCATTAGTCTTTTAATACACAATATCAATAGATGTAATGAAAAATGCACAGGATGTAGAGAATCCCCTGAATCTTAATGTACTCTCTGCCATTGGAAGCAAAATGCAGTGTCTATGTCAGCTGAGCTGAAGAAAAACAGTGGGTCAAATGGTGAAAATGGAGAGGAAGACAGCAGCTAAACCCCTGATTCTGGTGTGTGAATGCAAATTGCCTCTGTTCCCGGGGTCAGCACAAGCTGTGCCTCTGGAAATATACCGAGATGAGTGGGATTTCTGCAGCACGCACGGCTGTTCTGGCTCCTGCACAGTGAGACGTTTCACACTGTGCACAGCAGATGGGAGCTGGGAAGTTCAGCCCAGGCACTGAAGCTTGCATACATACTCACAAAAAAAATAAATACATACACTGTTTGTGTCACCAGGCCCTGGCAGAGCTGCTGCTGGGAGCCCCTCACTGGGCTGTATCTGGGTGCATGTGCACTTCATCCTTGCGTGCCCCTGGCACATCACAGGAGCATGGCTGCTCTACAGGACATGGATGCTCACAGACGAGTGATACTAAACCTTCAGGACCATTGCTGAGCCCTTTCTTTGCAGATTCTCCAGCAAACCAAACCCACCTTTTCCCAGGGTATGCATATTGTGACTTTACTGAGTTTAAAAGTAACTTTCTAAGGATCTCCAGTCATTGAAAATAAGCAGAAACTTTATCTGGGTTTAAAAAATTAGTTGTCTTTTTAAATTGTAGCAGCAGACGTAGCTGTGAATAGCAACAGACTGATTAAATCTCGTACCCCTTGTTCTGCTTTAATTTCTTCTCTGCTTTAAGTTATCACAGGATATGCAGATGATCGTCAAGTGAGATGGGGATCCTCCTCTTGTGTCAGATTTACAGAATCACAAATTCATCAAATTCAAAGAGACAACAATAACACCATATTAGTTTCTCCATCCTATTGAGCTTTTATATTGCCCAGTCCAGAGGCTTGGGAAAACTGTTTTTTGCACAGCATAAGGCAGCCTCAACTAAAGCCAAACAACTAAAGCCTCTGCTAAAGCCAGTCTAACTTCTCCATTATTCATGATCAAGAACAGTGTATCCTCAACTGTTTTTAACTGCTAGATGCACTTTGACTTTTAAAAAAACAATTTTACTGATTCTATTGTGCAGTATTGCTGCAGTGATTTCCATTTAGGATAAAATAAAAGACTGAATTAAATTTTATTTATTACCTTTATTTCCTCCACTCCTTTCTCCATTTCTGTTTGTTTGCTCAAGTATTGAATATGTCTATATTTTTTAATGTAAATGTACTTTTACTAGTTTTTACATGCAGCATTTAATCTGTACAGCATTGGTGTGGGAAATAAATAATTTGGTTTTGACTGTACATGGTTGTGTATACATGAGAACATTTCTTGATGCAGTGATTTCATTAGGTTAGTCAGAATCTCTAAACTATAAACCAACAGTAACCATGAGGACAAAAAAAATTATGTTAAATTTCATTGAGAGGCTGGTTTCTGGCAAGATAGCCATGAATGCACAGACAAAAAGTGCTTTTTGAACTGATCTCTTCAAAAGATTTTCTACCCAGATGCCCATGAGGATCTGAAATATACTGACACATATGGGTTTTCTTCAGCTCTTGCTTCTCTACAAGGCTAGTGTGAGAAATGTAGTTCCAGGAAAAGCCTTAAATATTTCTATTTCTCACTGCAAGAAGCATTACTACCAATTCATCACATGAGCTGAGATCTCCAAACTCATTTCTAGCCCAATTTAGCAGACACACAACTTTGGATAATTGGGGCAACTTCTTTGTTCTTTTCTGAACAAAACCTCAGCTCCCTGAGCATCTCCCCTGCCACAGAAGTTACCTCAACTTAGTTCCTAGGCAGGAAACTGCATCCCGGCATTCAAGTGCTGCTCTCAAGTTTTTAAAGCATAATGGAGCTTTAGACCTTTGAGGGGAGGATGAGGAGGACTTGAAGGAAAAGGTCAGAGATTGCTAAATTAAGTCTTTTCATTTTGTTCTTGAGAAATGAAGAGTGAGATGCACCACTAGAAGCCCATTCACAGCTCAAGAGGCCAGAAGCATCCCCTGGAGATGTTTCTCCCACACTTCACTCACCATAGAAAGAGCCCAAGGTGACAAGGCTCCTGTTTGGGTGCCTGAAATAAGTGCTCAAAATTAGGTAGACTGATCTCTCTCCTTTACATCATCACAAATCCCCTGTTTTGCTCTTTGGTAGAGCTTGCACCGGGCAGTTCATTAACACAATATTGATGTTCTGTGACAACTGAAGAGGCCAATAAGTGCAGTGCTGGCTGTAAATTATTTCACCTATTTGATATCTGTTTTTCCTTAATTCTCTCAATGATGCAGTGTGTTTTCCTATCCCAGTGACATTCAGCTGCATGTATTGTTAATTTTGGCTTTGTAGCTTGCATTTAGATTACAGTTTGTGTGTCCCCAAAGTGGTATCAGTTGCCTGAAATCTTGACTCCTCAGTGTTGTGTGGCTCGCAGAAATGTCAGCTGGTCCAAGGGAGCGGTTTTAAAAGAAGCAGAGCTGATCTGACATTCTTCAAAGGAAAGCCTGGGAGACTCATCTCTGCACCTGGGTTTGTTATACACACGGAGCGATGGGAAGAGCGCTATGAATTCTGTCACTCGAGCAGTGAAGAGGGACAGGCAGCCATGTCAAAAATGACAACGTTTCTTTTACTAGTCTTGCAAAAGATGTCTGCAGTGATGTGACTGCAGATGACATCAAACAACATAAGTGGCTGGTTTCTGCAGTAGATTGAAATTCATCCAGTTCCCTGTGTTCACGGCGATGACTTTCAATGCTAATTCTCAGTGAGTGAGGCATGAAATATATTCACAGGCTATGAACAGTTAGGATACTTTTAAGTTTTTTGAGGTACCTGTGATGTAAACATCTGTGCCTCTTGCTTTTCTGCATTTTTTCCTGCATTTCAATTATGCAGTCAAAGAAACACTGGAAAAGGGAGAACAAGTTTGCTGATCTAGTTCTTTTTCCCTTTTGAAAGGAAAGAGTGCCTCATTGTCTGAGTAGAGGGAAACATAAGATAGAAGCACACTTTCATCTTCACCAATAAGGAAGAGATCAGCTGAATTGATGCAAATGAGGTGTTTTTGAAAGTGATCCCCAAAGCTTGCTGTGTTCACTAAGCAAAATTGTGGGTCACTTAAACTTTCATTTGGAAACCTAAACAATGTGAGATGGCATGAAAGATGAAAAAGTTTTAGCTTGAGTTTTAGTGCATAACTGTAATGCTCTTTGCAAATTAAGCTAAAGCCAGCATTCAGCACTGACAGTGTCCTGCACCTCCAGCAGCCTTTGTGCTTCCCTGTATTTTAAGAGGAAGCTTCTCAGTCCTGACTTCAAATGACACTGTGCTTTTCTTAGGGTTACATGGAAGAGAGAGGCTGCAAAATGCAGGGAGAAAGGAGGGAAAAATCTCCTGTGCCAGTGCAGAAGGTCACAAGTATGTGCTGACAGAAACTGCTCCCTGGCATCTATAGAACTGGGAGGACAGTCTGTCAGTACATCAAATCTAACCCAAGGCACGTGGGGTTATAGTTGTATAAATGAGAAAGAAATCTCTTCAACATAACCAGATATTAAACCTCTTTTTTCTTAATAGCAAAAAACTTCTTCCTTTTTCATGCATCGCAATCAGCATCTGCATTTTCTGTTAGCTCCTCTAGTTACATACTCTGCTTTTACAGTCAGCTAAGAACAAAGAGAGACATATTCCTGTCATGAATTTTGGATTTGAGTCTAATGGCTTTTTCACATAAAAGGCATATGTAGCTTCAGCAGCAAGGGGCTGGCACTCCTCCCTTTCACAGGGAGAAGATCCAGAGAGTAACACGCAGCCTCTCTTCCTGACCACTCACCTTGAATTCTGGGTTTTGTACAATGGAATAGCTTTTATAGGATAGCTTGAAATAGATTACTAGATGAGAAAAAATAATTTAAATAAAGAGAAGTAAGCCCAGTACTCTTGCAATCTGGGTGTGCATCCTCACCACTGAGCAGCCTGAGTCACGAGCTGTGGTGGATCTTCCTGGAGCCACCCCAGAGGTTTGCACAGCCAGTGGTTTGCCTTGCCCTGCCACCAGGAGCTTCTGCTGGAGTGGCGTGTCAGCTCCTCGGCTCCTTCACGACCTTTCAGGCTGCTGGCATTTCAGCCTGCTGTCCTGGGCTGAGACCTGCAGCACCCAAGCAGCAAACAGCCAGCTGGTTCCCTCAGGGATCCCTCAGGGTTGAGGGCACCCGAGGACCTGCTGAGGCTGCTAAAGCAGAGTTAGAATACTAAACCACATAGTGGTGTTGGGCTCCCACACTGCAATAGTCTAGTGTGGGGTGTGGGTAAGATGTTGCTGGGAGGGCTTCAACAAAACCTGCTGGATGGAGCCTCTCAGGGAAGAGCCACAAATTAGCTGTTTATGGATCCTCCTTGGCTGCAAGCACATGAAAGTTGTTTTTCTCCATCAAGGCTGAGACACCTCTGGGTGTAGAAGGAAGCAGAATTACATATACTTGTGTGGAATTAATCTCATCTACCTTTAGGCATTTGTCCCATGAATGTTTATATACAAGGTGGTTACATCAGGATCTCGTTGATGAAAAATAGGCCTTGTTGGGATGTGATCCATCAGGCTGATGTTTTCAGCATCTTATGAGCTTTTTAAAATTTTACTATGAGCCTCCTCTATGTTAGTATGTTTATTTGTGATACCTAATTATTGTAGTCCTCTGATAAAGGTGCAGTAAGGACACTGTCCTTCCTTTTTAAAAATTAATTTCTCCATATATCTGTTTCATAAAAAAGTAGTAAAGAGGAAAGAAGATTTAACATTTCTCTCTTTTGAAATGCCAGGAAATAAAGAAGGGAAGTACAGCTGAATGTAGATGGATCCATAGGGTCCATATATTTTGTGACCTGACACAGTATCCATTTACTCATTAATACTTCTTCAACATTCAATAAAGTAGAATAAAGACTTCTATTTTATTAAATATTAATTAACCTTTTAATATTTTTAGGGGAGACTATAGGAGTAAAGCACTGATGGAGGGAGGTAACTGAAGGGATAACAGTAAATGAAACACAATTTCCCTGATTTCTAGCAAAAGCTCTCCTGGCTTTATGCTACCACTTTATCTAATTATATCTGATTTTTTTCAACAACAAAACATGTAGAGAAAGAAAAAGAGAAGAAAGCACAAACAGCTTGGCTCTTCGGAAAAAAAAATTGTCACTGAAAGCAATTTTTCCCCTCTTTGTTTACTGATGAAGGTGAAGCAGTAACTCAACATGCAGGTACAGACGTGATAATTTACTTGTCAGTTAGGTGGTGGAAAAATCATTCTTAATGATAATTGTTCTTTTACGTTTTTTTTCTTCTTCTTCTTTTTTTTTTAACATGAAGGCAGCTGACTATTCTTTTTCAACAGTGCACTCTACTGTTATTTATTCCTGGCCCTTGTCACCCTACACGTATTTTTTCACCCATCAGAGTCAGAGAGGGACATATTGTGTTTTATCATTCAGCACAAAGGCTATTTGTGGTCCTGACTCTGGCCTTCTCTATCCATTTGGAAATGCTATTCATGGTTGTTAAGGATGTGCAGATAGAAGAGGTATCTATGATTTGCTTTAATGCACTTGTTGACAGAATCAACCCTTAGTTTTTTTAGATGGTCATTTCCCAAACGCAGTAGATTATAATCTTAATCAGTGATTTTATAGTACATTTAGCACATCTGTTGAACTTCAATACATAAGGCATTTAAGTGATCTAGTAGTGTATTTTAAGCATTCAAAATAAAAGGTAAGGGGAGCTATTTCTTTGGAAAGATGGTGGTTATTTAGTTCAACTGGCTAGAGGTAAAATACATTTCCTTTTTTTTTTTGTTTGCAGTGATAGGGATGGTAGGCAGTTGACATAAATGGAAATCATGCAAATTAATTTGTTTTGAAAACCTTCACCCTGAAAATTCAGATGATGCAGGAGCAACAGAATGAGGTATCAAGCAGCCATCTCAGTTGAGAACACAGTGAAATGACAGGAGAGCAGGTAAAGATTGCAGCTGTCATAAGCAGTAAAAGCTGTACCTGCTAAGGAGAAGAACATGCAGTTACAACAGAAGTGAGGTTTTTTCACTTCTAATTTAAGCAAATAAACTAAAATGGAAAGGAACATTGTCATATATCAGTGCATGCAGGAGGCAATGTGAACAGGACCCTGGCCTCCTGGCTTGGCTTCTTTCCACAGCTCTGACAAGTAAAGCCCATGCCCATGAAGAATTCAAGTCCCAAACAAGATTTCTTAGCAAGAGATCTGTGAAAGACAGGACTTGAAGTTATGGGCCATTAGCAAGGAGGATGTCATCAGCAATAACTTGTCATGAACATGTGTCTTTGCCAGACCCTCTACAACCCACCAGCTGAGTGCAGGTCAAGTTACAGTGCAAGTACCTACCTCCATCTACTGCAGTCCAGTGCAGATGAAACATGCAGAACCAACAAGTATGTTGTGGCTGCAAGTACAATTTACACTAGGAGATAAGAATGGAAAGGAAGATATGCTGCAGGGAAGGGGAGGTGAGAGATGAAGCTGGAGGTCAGTTTCCTGCTCCTATTGTTACCAGTGAGTTAGCACAATGGCTTAGCATGCTGCTCTCCCACAGCAGCAGCTGCCACCCCAGAAACAATGGTACTTCCCTCAAAACCAGCAAAAAGCCTGATTCTACAGGCCTGTAGTATAGCTCATGAGGTGTGGGAGAGTCACAACAATCTGGTCATCCTCAGCAATCTGCTGTCTTATCTAACCAGATCCCTTGGTTTCCCAGCATGGCCAGATTGCAGATCTGTCCTGCCCAAAATGAACAATTTGCCTGATCTTACTTAGGCAACATCATTATCTAGTAAAATTTTGATGATGCTGCTTTAATAAGGCTGGAGCTTCTTTTTTCTCCTTGTCTTCCTTGTGACATAGCAGAGCCCTTCAGAATGTATTAGCCCTCAAAGCCTTCACAGAAAGAAAGGCAAAAATAATTTCCAAAATTTGGTAGTAATAAATAATTTCTTTATTAAATATATTACAAGAATTCAATTTCCTTTTTACAGCTCCCTTTTGTCTTCCTAAATCCACTTTATAAAATGTTTTGCAGCAAAAAATGTTTAAAGACAAGGTAGTCTTTGTGGATTACGGTGTTTTAAGCATAATTTTTCCTTTTCCACCAACAGAGGGAGTACAGTTATCTTTCCCCTCCAGAGTGTTTGGCCATAAGGCTTAGTTATGTGAGACCAGTAGCTTCTCTGTGGGTGTTACATGTGTTAGGGCAGGAGGTCAGTCAGGTCTTGGTTTGCAATCTTTAGAAAATCACGGCCCAGTATAAACCAAATAAGACTGTGTAAGATTAAATCAGAATATCTGGTACTGTGGGCTGAATGGATGATGCACCAATTAAGAGATGCATATCAAAATTTTGCAATGTGGTGCACTCACTTAAGGACTAGTGATGAGATCTGTTAATTGCATTATATTATCTACTCGTAACTGCACCATTAATGCATGTCAGCACCACTCCTGACAGGGCTGGCTTGAGGGGTTTTTACTGCCGTAGGCAAACTGGAAAGTGTGTGCCACTCTTAGCCACATGTACCTCCAGAGTAAACAGTCAAAACAGTCAGTTGTACCTACATCTCAATTTTAAATTATACACTGGTGACTTATTTAAGTAATTAGGGCCATATTATCCACCCCAACAGCCAGAAGATGTTTTATGAAGAGGAGTCTTCATAAGAGTAATTACATTTCTTTCCTGATCCCTTCTGGACCATGAAGTACTTGTGCAATTGCACTGCCTAGTGAGAATTTGGGAAATGCAAAAAGCATGAGGCTGGGAAAAAACAGATATTTACTGCCCAAGGCCATATCCTCTTTGTAGCATCAGAACCTGGCTGACCTGAAGGGAAATGCCTGATACTGGGTATGTCAGTGCTTTCTACCCTAAATTCTTCTCTGTGTCCTTTTGTCTCGTATTGCTCTCAAATTACTGTTAGACCTCCCCAAATTCCTTACTTCTAATCAAAATGTACTATGTATTATGCACTATGTACTTCTATGTACTATTGCCCTTCATCATACATTTGCAAAGTCTTCACATTGTTTTGATTTGAAATCACAATGTGCCCTAGATAACCAGCCTCCCCTTTCTTGCACAAAGCTGCCTCGTGCTGCCAACTCACCAGTGCCCGTGCGGACACTCGTGTCGGGGCACTCGTGTTGGCTGGGCAGCTTTGCTCTGCAGTCTTGGTCCTGGTGTTAAACTTGCTGCTCTACCCTTATGGCTGTATGGGAGATATCTCTGAATTCCAATGAGCTGCAGCTGACCGTAAGATTCTTCTGGTTACCATGCATAAGGAAATGCAGATTTGTTGGTGCTATGCATGGAAGATTTATGTCCTGCCGAGTTTCCCTCCAGATATCAAGCTGTGTGTGAGAGGAGGTTGGTATGCCCTCGTCTTCTGTCCTGCCCTCAGTTTTGTTGCTTGCTACACAGGGAGTGTGAGGGAATATGGGTGGAGAAAATGTCTTATGGTAAAAATCAGAATCCATGTATGTGGAGTGAAATTTTTTTCATATGAGCTGAGTTATATCTAAGTTGAAATCAGATTATTTGATATAGCTAAAACCTCAGGAATTTCTAACCTGTTTTTTCTCCTTTGCAGTCAAAATATCTAAACTTAATGTCAGTCAGAAAGTTGAAACATTCAGTTTGTACATAATGTAATACTTTCTATAGTACTTTAATTGAAATTAATTATTTCTGAGATCTCAGGTTGAAATACTTCATCTCAGTGTACTGAATCAAATTGAAATGTTTGATGCATAGTAACTCTCCAGTTTCCAAAGGAAAGCTCTATGGACATTGTACTTTGCTTGTCGTATTTCACCCTGCCTCACAGGAAGGGCTAATTTGCGGTAGCGTGTTTAGCATCAGCCTTGCAAACCATGAGATTCAGTTTCCTGCATGACTTGCCTATAGGGGAAGATACATAGCATCACAGCCAGGCCAGAAAGTCCATGAGAAATCATGGAGTTAGGTAGCATCTGCATCACAGTTCCAGTGGGGCTTCCATGAGGTGGTGAACAGATGCAACTTGACATCGGTATGATGCAAATGAAACATTTCTGCTCAATAAACCAAAGCATTTTGATTGAGTGGGACCACCCTGGAACAAATAACTTTGCTTTTATTCTCCCAAGTTTGGTAGAATTATTTTTTCCTAAGCAGTTAGCATAAATCAGTTAACAAAAACCTTCCTGGAAATGGTAATATTTCCACTGCAAAAGAGCATGTGCAAATGTTTGTGGGCATATACATATAAGTGTATCTGCATATGCACCTATAAATTGAAGGAAGCTTGTGTGAGAAACTTTTAATAAAAGTTTTATGTTAAGATTGAGAAACAAACAATATTTTTTTTAGCTTTTAAGTTGTTATTTATTTTTTATTTTATTAAAAACTTTATCTGTTATCTACACTAAACTTAATACACAAAAAACCCCAAAGAATCACAAAATATATAATTTTAAAGTTTTAAAAAATTATTTTATTTAATTAACTTTTAAAACATATTTTATTTCTGGTTTTCTACTAATAAATAATAATTTATTTAACACATAACATCTATATTATAATTTTCTTTAACTAATCACTTAATATTACTAACACCATAAAAAATAAAATAAATTTAAAAAACCTAAACAACGTCTAAAATACTTTATTTTCTTTTTTGTTTGCCTCCATACTAAAAACTTAAAAATCTTAATTTTTCACTGTATAACAAACTATACTACTATCTACTTCACACACTCACAAACTCTATCAAAAAATTTTAAAAATCTTCTTTATAAACAAAAATCAAAAATAATATTTTCCTAAAAACTGAAACCTATCAAAACAAACAAAAAACCATTCTCTATATCCTAAGTTTCAACAGAAGCTTGCATATGTTTCTCCTCATTTTTATTTACCTGGCATGCTTGCCTGCATTTCAGAAATGAAGGAGAGATGTGACCCCAGAAATTAAACTTGCTGTGTTAGACAAACAGTTTACTGTGGTTAAGAGCATCAAACTTCTTTCTGTTTCCCTTCTTTTTTTTTAAATTGTGACTGTGTCACCTTGAAAAGTGAGTTGATTATGTGGTACACAATATGCATTAGAGAGTGCTTGGTCTGAAGGACTGGCTGGCTCAAGGGATCAGTAATCTAATGTGGGACCTTTCACCCTTAGCCACCAGTCTGAGTCTGGCATAGGTGAGTAATAAAAGCACAAATCTCTCTGCAGCTGGCAGCCATTTGGATGAATAAATAAACTGAGCTGATAATGTCAATATAATTTGGCAAAAAAAAAATCCCACATCTGTGCAATAATTAGCACTTTTGAGGTATCTCAGCAAACAGAGAAAAACCTGAAAGGGTATGAGGATTGAAAATAGCAGTGTGTAATTCTGTAATATTTCCCATCCTGAATTATACCAGAGCATTTTATAATTTATTAATTTCAGTCATGTTCTAGTGTATATCTCCCTGCAAATTCAAGACACCAGGATCTGCCTAAATCTGATCCTCCATTCTACTTGATAAGGACACCACAAACACTGAATTTGTTTGTATTTAAAATTTCCTAAAGAGGGAGTTCTGGGGCTCTGCTTGGAATACAAGAACTCAGGGGAGCAAGGCGCTGAACTGGCTCCAGGACTCTCTTCCTGCAGTTACTTGGCAACATGGCCCTGGCTCTCCCTCCTCGCCGCAGTCCCCAGGACCTGCTTTTGGTTGGGGTTAATTAGATGTTGCTCAGTGCGTTCCCTGGCTAAGGCCAAAGTCTTCTGGGAGCTTTCCTGTGGCCTAAGGCTGAACTCACAATAACTATGCTAATGAATTAATGGGAACAAGCAGGAAAAGGGTGAGTTACAGAAAGCTATCTGTCTTTTTAACCCCTGTATGAGCTGTAAGTGTAGAGCTGGCAAAATCTGAAGCCTTGCTGGACATGAGCTGGCTTCCTGCAGACCCGTTTGGATGTCTGCACTGCACCCCCAGCACACTGCTTCCAGCAGCACAGCACGGAGGCACCCAAAGCTGCCTCTGGAAGCTGTACAGAAGTATTTTTGCAGAGCTTAAGCTAATAAGCTCTGCCAGACCTGGGCTAGCCTTGCCAGAGCCAGTATGGATGTCTGCAATTGTGGCACTGTTTATCAGCAAACTGGATAATCTGCCAGGGATAATGGAGAGCTGACTATATATTGAATGTTTGTTTGCAAGGAAAATTATGTGTTAGGGTTTTGACTCTAAAGCATCAGTGGATTAAAGTCAGACAGCTGACAAGATTTCTGCTCCTATCTGTCTGCTGGCCTCCTTCTCGGAGGTTGCTGCCCCTGTGACAGGGTGGCTTAAAAGCTCACGGAGCAGCTCCTAAGTAGTTATAACATGTTGTGGTAGGTTTGTTTTTTTTTTCCTGGAATGATAGAAGTGATAAACAGTATTTGTTGTAGAAGTTTCAATAATCCAGGAGACTGATTCAGACACCTTGTACCCTTTCCATTCTGTTTTCTGCTGGTACGTCAAGTTTTTCAATTGAGTTGCTTGAGAGGGAAATGTTGTCTTGCTTCTGGCTGCATTCACTCCACAAATGCTTAACTGCTGCTGCAGAGATGATGATGAACATCCTCTTACATCCACCCCAAACTTTGGCTGTTTCAGAGCTGTCTGGATGAACGCATCACAGGCTTGATACTTGTGATGTCACATGAGCTCCAAGGGGAAGAATCATCAAAATACAACACACAGGCAGAGCTCTGTAATTGTAACCCAGACACAACGAAGACATAACAGTTGCAAGGATAAAAGAGGAAACCAGCTTCAAATATTCTGTCTTGGTTGTTTTAAAGTCATAGATACAACTAACAGGAAGTGCACACGTTCATTTCTATGTGGTTGTGTAAACATCCTAGAAAGTCCAGAAAAAGTAACATTTAAATTCAGTAAAGAAAGAAACATGACGGAATTATAATGTATACTGAAGTTCCCTATTGGTGTGATATGGCAGTCAGGGAAGATCAGATATTTAAGTGTAGGAGAAACCATTAGCTGACAACAAGTACCAAAATAAATAAATTATAATTTTATTCTATTTAAATATATGTGTATATATATACATATATATATATTTAGAGTTAGTTTCTCACAGCAAAAAGAGCAAACCCAAGCCTAAAAGTCTGTCACATTGGTTCTCAGACCTTTAGTGCTTTTAAAAAGCAGGTGGAATAATCTTTGCACAGTCCTTGCTGGCTGATGCCTCAGTCTGTGACTGCCAGTCATGGCGAAAGATTAGGTATGAATTTTTATGGCAGAAGTGTCTGTGCTACAATCCGTCTCCACACCATCTGAATGCAAGGTTTTGCCCCTATTTTTCAGTGGAGATGCATTTTAAGCTGTTGTGTTTTGCACTGAAGGGAGTGCAGATTTTCCCCCTGGCTTTAAGGTGGCAAATACTGGTGCTTACAGTAGGGTCCCAGATAATACTGCAGCCTGTTTGTCCACTTTAGGCTTCCCGAACTAAGCAGGAATCCTTGCATCCTTTTTGCATGCTGTTAAAGTCATGGTGTCTTTATACCCCTGCATGCCTTACACGACACAATTAACTTTGTATTTTCATCTGTGAAAGATCTAATTCTAGGTATTTATTTCCTATTTCCCTTTTTAATAATGCAACCTGGGAAAGAAGACATGAGGATGTAAATTGCCTTGGAAAATGTTTTAATATATGTGTCAGGCATATCATGTGACTGCGTTTTTTCTCTGTTTGCAGCTTTTGCACTTACATGAAATTTCAACATTAAGGACCTGATTCCGGCACATGCCAGTGCCCTTCAGGAGTGCCCTGATGACCACCCACGTTACAATCCCTTCACAATGAGAAAAGTTTAAGTGGTCCTCTAATAAACAAAAATATGGCTCAAATGTTGGTATAATTGAAGAAAAGACATGTTGGTTTGAGAGCTACATTTTCTCCAAGGGTAGGTATCCTTCAAAGGATATATAAAAACCTGTTGATAACTGAGAGGCAGTAGAGTTCATATTATTTGTCTTCAGCTAGTGTGCCAAACCTGGTGTGTATTTATTGAGCTATCACAGACACAGTTTTTGTACTACTTGCTTTAATTCCAACTGCTGAAGTATGGATACTCCTACAACTCTGAAGTGCTCATCAGGCTCAAGTCCCCATTGTGCCCTGCTGGGTACAAACCTGAAGCAATTCCACGTGTTATTCCCAAAAGTACTTTGGGATGTCCAGTGGGTCGTGTTTCCTGGAATTAATGGTTGGGATGCTGGACATTAAAGATTTCCCTCTGGTAGATACTAATTTTCACGTTAACGAACTTATTAAGGCCCTTATGACCAAAACATTAAGGAAGATGATCTCCATAGGAAAAATATATTAATGATTTTATTATATGCTATGTAACCATTTTATTATATGCTATGTAACCATTTTCAGGATGTAGAAGAACCATCTCTAAAAAAACCACCTTAATCAGGAATATCCCATTCTCAATAAAATTACACAAAGGTGTATAAAATATTGGAATTAATTGAGCAGGATTTCATATATTTTTCTCCATTGTGGCAGCCACAGCAAAAACCTGTTACCTAAAACTCTTTTCCATAGCAGTCTGGGTTCATCCACACTACAGGAAGATCCTCTTAGAAGGTGCCCTAAGGGACCACTTTAAGCTTCTACACAGATATGAGCTTTGTCTTGGACTTAGGCTAACCCCTAGGACAGTCTTGCTGGCATTTAGCACAGATAGGAGCTTCTTTGGACTCACTGACTCCCTACTTGATAACATAGATAAAGTCAATGTTTTACAGGATCTGAGCATTTATTGAGTGCTGCTGTAGCCCAAGTATGCTTTTAATGCAACAGTTAAACAAGACATATCAATGGAGAACATTACCATTGGAGTCAGTGAAGATTGTTTCAGCCTCCTCAAGTTTCAATGTAAATATGGATATGTTCAGCCCTATTGCTATGAAGTGAAACAGTCTGTGCATTATTTGTTGGAAGCAATCTATGATTACTCTGATGTCACTGCTCTTCAGAATCTTCACTTCAAAGCTGAGTGCGAGAACAACTGTGCAAGTTGTGTTCAGCCTCATCACTGAATTCATCGCTTAATAAGTAGAACAGTTTATAATGTCTACATAGAGATTTTTCTGTTGTTTTCCTGCAAAAATTCACAAATAGGGGTCATGATTTTGTTATGATATAATAAAACTCTGTGCTACCCCATGTACTTTTACATTTTCAAAAGGCATGGGTTTTGATCAAAGGGAGGACTGTGAGTTCTGCACAGAAATGAAGTGTATAAAATGAGGAGAACCCAAGTCAGATATGGAGCAAACAGAAACTCTCCAGTTCCAAGGTCATAGATGTTTGAAAAACTGATATTGAGGTACAAACGTACGTATTTTAAAAAAGTCAAAAGTCTTTAAAGACTTTTCCTAAAAAATATTGAACTATAATTTAATATTCTGGGATAAGAAAGGCAGGTAGCAGGAATATTTGGCCTATCAGTTTCCTCTACCTAGAAAGTCTCCATCAGCTAATTACTGTTTATTTTTAAAGAAGAGCCTTGACCTATTTTTGATCAATCCTCTAGTGATTTTTCTTGAGGTGCAAAGATGCCAAATACCAAACTGCCCCCCAAAATGTCATTCTGGGATTCTGGGTGTACTAGGGATGAACTCAAAATCTAGAGCCATGAGGCTGAAGATGAGAAGTTTAAAACCAGTCAGAAAAATATTCCTCAGTCCTACCTGTACTTTAATTTTACTGCACTATGGAACAGAAACTGTTTGCACTGTAGCCACAGCCATGTGGTTATTCACAAAAGCAAAATTCATACTTAGTTAGGAAAATATGAAGAACCCACTGTGAGATATGAGTGAACAATATGGAGAAACATTGCTTCCTTTTTTCTTTTAGGAATTATTTCTATTATTACTGTTTTAAATCTATTCTAGGCAATGGTTAATGAAGAAAACGTGAAATAAGAAAAGAATAAGGATAAACTGTAGTTCTGTTCTGTAGCACAATTTAAACTAAAATATCTGTATGTAATAGTTTATCCATATATTTATTCAAATATATGAAAATTTATGCAAATTTCCACCCTATTGTTTTGTGGTTAGGTATACTACAAGGGATGTTTCAGGCTATGCAGCTTTCCTAGCTAACAACTCGCACTGTCTTCTATTGAAATAAAATTCAAACAACAACTGATCTTGAATTCTGAAACTGAAGAAAGCAAGCAAAGGTGAAGTAGTATTATCTAGGATCTTTAAAGAAAATGGAAGAGCTACCCATTCTTACATGCTTTATATAACATACAGCTCATTTTTTAGCTTCTTGTGTCCACGCAGTTAGGCATTTAATTACCTGTTTACCAGCTTACATCTCAGACATTCAGGATTCAATAAATTGGTGATTGCATTCAGATGAAATTCAAGATAATTATCACCAGTCTAAATAATACTTACATTTTATTGCAAATCTTAAATGACCCTTTTAAAAAATTGTAAGCCTCTAAAGTACATCCTTTCTCCTAAAAGACACAATAATTCACTTAAGCACCCCTCCCGTTCTACTGAAGAGGCATCTGATTAACAGTCTTTTTCTAATAGAGGTAAGAACCTGGGAGGGTCAGAAATGAAATCTAAATGTCTCTTTTCACAGCCATTCGGGAAAGAATCTGTGTAGCAGTTTGATCTGTATCTGCACTTGGATTGAGCAATTGTGTTCAGGCAGAGAATTGCCTGGCATTATCTTATGACTCACTTGACAGAGCTTACCCCTACTTTTCATTACCTGAGAAGAGATCATTACAAAACATACAAGTAGTATAATTTTATAGCAATCTATTTTGAACTAGCAAATTAAATGGGAAGAATAGAGGAAATGGGATGCAGAAAGCATAATGCTTTGAATTGTGTTTTAAAGAAATAGGAGTTTAGCAGAAGTATGGAGAAAAGTCTAGGTTAGAGAGCAGGAGCCTTTTCACTATCTTGTGACATGGCAGAACTAACTGCACAAACCTGATCCATGCTGGAGAACCCTCTCATTGAAAAAGGGTGAAAATGTGTGGGTGTCACTGGTGAAAAATATCTTCAACTGTGAAGGGCGATACGTGCCAGATAACTGGGTGTACGTGTGTATGTTTCAGCAAAAGTCCAAAATTGTTGTTTTGAGGTTTCAAGATGAAGCCTGCTGCTTGCTAACTGCAACTAATACAAGTTGGCTCTACATTTTCCTAAAACTTGGACTAAATAGCAGTGAAATGTCTCGAGCTCTCTGGTTACCAAAGAGACACATGTCAGGACCAACAACTAGAATAATAATCATGTTTCTGCATATAAACTAGATTTGGAGAACCCTGGGCTTGGGATGCCAGTAAAAAAAGGAGGCTGAATCACTAGGGTTTCCAAAGAGAAAAAGTGGTTTTGGAGAGAAAAAAGAGAACTAGGAAAGAAGATGGGGAGAATCTTGACTGGGAAAAGGGTGCTGGTAGTCAGAGAGATGCACAGAGATGGAAACTAGGAGATGCTCAGGGACTTTCACTAGTGATAGTCCAGAAGGGTTACTCTGAGCACACAGAACTCACAGAACTTCCTGCCCAAGTTTCCCAGAACAGCAGTGACTTCTCTACCAGGGTGGAAATTAAGGGCTAGAAAGGGTGGAGTTGGAGAGCAAGGGAACGTAAAATAACCAAGCAGGCCAAGAGCTCAAATCTTTCAGGTTATTAAGCCCAGTATACAGGTCCACTACTAGTTACTGTTTATTCTATCTCTCCTGTGGCAGTGGAAGAAGGACAAGGTGACCAAGACACAGTCTTGAAAGCCAAGCTTGGGAATTTGGAGGACTGACTACATTTTTATTAAAATCTATGAGGAATGGCAAAACCAAATAGAATCACTGTCCTCTAAATTCACAACTGAAGCAAATCCTTAGTAACATTTCTTGAGAGAGTAATTAATTAGAGGGAGAATAATTTTCCAGCCAAGGTTTTCCCATTTGTTTGGTTTGCTGAACCAACATTAATGAAGTGTAGGGCTGTACCTAAAAGTGGGATATGTCCACTTTCCCAGCTTTACTGTGGGATCAGCTCACCTCTTGGTCCCTTTGCTTCCTACAAATAAAGGTTGATATACCTGCAAGTCACAAAAGTGAAATACAGCCAATTCTATGGGATACTCCTGAGAGATGTTAAATAGTCAAGCTGGTTCAAGCATCTAGAAGATATAGATAAAAAATATAATTAATAGAGGAATAGTAACAGAAGATGCTGCAGAGACATCCTTGAACCTAAGGTTTTATTACAAAGACACTCAAATTGACTAAGCAGCAGGACAGTCAAAGCTGCCTGAAAGCAACTCATCCACAAGGTTTCAGACACTTTTCTAGCACATGGATGCAGAAGGCATTTTTACAGATAAGATAGTCTTTAGGCAGAAATGTAAGATGCCTTAGAATGCTTTAAAGACCACAAGGCATTTTGTGGCACTTTGGCAGCTCTTAACTGCATGCTGAATGCCTTTGAATGAAATACACTCTCTTTCCCAACAGCCTCTCTGCTGCATTGAAGGCTTTTCTTCCTTCATTCCTGTGACCCGCCTGTCTGCTCCTGTCACTGCCAGCGTCCTCTCTGCTGGAGCCACAGACTCCTTGCTGTAGCTGGAACAGGAGGATTGCTCCAAGGGCAGGAGACAGCTCCCCAGCTTCTTGGAAAGTCTCACCTGCCACAGGCACTTCTCATGAGGGAAGACAGCCTGTGAGCCAGGAGCATGCAGTGCAGCAAGCACTGTCCTGTCTGCCATATCCACATCGAACTGAAACAGAAACAATACTACCACAGGGACCAGAATGTGGGAATTCTACATCTTTTATTGTGGAATCTTATATATGCCTGTTTTACTTCTGTGTCCTCTTCCCCTGTGCCTTCCCTTTCACAGATCCACACAGCTACAGTGGGAAGGTTTCAACCACCCCACTCCCCCCAAGCCTCACGTACAGCCTGGTGCCTTCCTCTTGCAGGTTTGGAAAGGTGAATCTAAATTAAGTGAAATGAGTGGTGTGGCCAGGTGTGACCACAGCTGTCTCCTCTGTTTAAATTCATGTTGGACTCCTCCCAGAAGAAGCTGTTGCATGTTTTTTCTGGAGCTCAGGGAGGAATGGGAGGAAAATGAACCTGTTTGGAGAGGGAGGGTGGCAGAGGCGGCAGGGTGCAGAAGCAAAGAGCCACAGCAGGGGTCCAGGAACCCCAAGGAGGGCTGTGCAAGGATAAATGGCACACATTCAACTTTGGAGAGAGAGACAGAAGCAAGGACACTGTGGGCCAGGGGAAGAATTGTGCAGAAATCTTTCTGCTTTGTTCTGTTTACACTTTGTCGGTTGAAGAGTTTTGTCATTAAAGATAGTGATCCTACTGTTGTTCTAAGAACAAATGGCTTTAAAGAGGTTGCCATAAGAAGAAGCCTAAGCAGATCTATCACAAACCTCTGGCCTGCTCAGGGTCTCAATACACTTAATGCCTACGTGGGTGCTCCAAGCACAAGGTGCTGATCACAAGATTTGAGGTGACCACAATTGCTGCTTGTATATATGTGTATACCCCAGCCATGGGGGGGTTAACCCCAGTTACTGAGCCAGTAACACAGCTGTTCACTCATTCTGCCACTTCCCTCCACCCTCATCCTGCAGGATGAGGAGAAGAATAAAAAAAAAAAGGTAACACCTGTAAGTTAAGAACTGTTTAATCCAGGAAGTAAATTTAAAAAGTAACCGTAATGATAATAGTGATAATAATAATAATAATACAATGAAGAAGAGAGAGAGAGAGACAGAGAGAAATAAAACCCAGGAGAAACAAGTAATGCACAACATAATTTCTCACCACCCCACTAATTAATGCCCAGTCTGTCCACCAAGAGCAATTGGTGGCTCCTAGCAAACTCTTCCAGTGAATACACTGGGCACGACATTCTTTATGATGGAACATGCCTTCCCAGCCATGTTTCCTCACAGGTTTTTTGTGCACCTCCTCACTGGCAGAGCATGAGACACTGAAATGTACTTTTAGCTGTGAGTAATAGGTACTCAAACCTGGGGCACTTTTAATTGATCTGATTTTAATTCTTACAAATGGAGATGCCAAAGATGAGCAGATAGTTGGGAGGATCTTGTTCATTTTAGCTAATGATACCAACAGCATTCTTTTCAGTTCTTTTCATCTGCTTTGTCTATTCTTTCTAATTAAAGCCAATTAGAAAATTTTCTAACTGAAATGTATTATATCTGATATAATTACCAGTAAGTCATGAATACCAGTCATATGACTGCTAATGAAAAGCTGTTATGTTTCTTAAATTAGCTATCTTAATATTTTCTGCAGTAAATTTTATTCTTTATTTTTCTAAATCTAGTTTAGAAAAGTGCAATAAAGCAGTAATAGGACAGAGGTGCTATAAAAAAATCATAGTGAATGGAGTAATTGTAGCACTTACAACAGATGAGATGTTTGCAATTAATTTTACAGTTACTGCTCAAGACACTATTTTGGGAAATAAAATATTTTACTAGCTTAATACTGTTTGTAGACATTTCATGTTGGACAACATTGGGTAAAAATTTACTCTTCTGCTCTCCTTAGATAACTAAAAGATGCATGTTACTGCCACCTCATTAAACTAGTGTCAGCCCTGTGATTTCACATCCAATATTTTCCTAAACCCTTGTTTATATTTTTAATAAAGTTTGAGGTTAAGGTAAGGGAATCAAATTATAACTAATACAAAAGTTCATCTCTAAAATGTACCAAAATATAACAAATGGTTATGCTTTTAGGTTGTTATGTGCCTATAGTAAACAAAAGAAAGTGTATGATGTATTTTCTGGAGTAGTACTTCTGTTAAATTTTAAAATTGTCTTGTCTTACAGGCAGACAAAAAGCCACCATGCATATGGACATGGTTATACCACAAAGGCTGAAGTGGGGAAGCTCACATGGTGCTAACTAAAATCTAGAGACTGAATGAGATGAGGAGTCTCCTCCACATGGCATGTCATCCCTTGCCTGCAAAGAGAGCCATTGCATAAAGTTGAATCTTTCCCACAGTTTGTAGACCCAGACAGGCTCCTGCAGTCCCCAGGCTGGCTGCAGAGAAGCAGCAGCAGCTATTTATCTTATCCATTCTGGAACTGAATGATCTGAGAGGCACCCAGTTTCATGAAAAAACAATGACTGTAACAGTCTAAATAATGTTATCTGATACAATGGACATCCAAAATGTTTTCTAGGGTTTTATATCTTCCTTAAACAGATAATTTATGAAGGAAACCCATCGTACTGTGACTTTACCAGGTATGATTTCAAATCTTGTTCCTTTCTACCAAAAATTAGCAGCACTGAAAGCCAAAGTTCACTGTATAACATTATGAAGACTGCAGCTCCATTAAGATAAAAGTTCCAAAGAGTGAAACTAGTTGAGGCTATTGCCTAAAGCAATCCCATCAGGCCTCCTGCTGAAGGTATATATCCTACTGAAGAAAAACCACTATATGTGCTTTCTGCTTTGTGGCAATGCTTTTCATTTTAATCTAGCTGTATTTGTTCTTGTGCTTTTATTCCAAGCAAACAAAAATGAATTCTTAGCAATCTGGGAATATATTTCCTAATGCCCTGTAGCAAATGCACTTCTTTCAGCGATACCGGCTACTGGAGAGGGAAAATAAACCCTTTATGTGGTAAGCAAAGGCATCTGAAAATGGAAAAGTGCAAGGGATGTTTTCTGACCAAGAGTAATTACACTGAATAGAAGTATTTTCTACTCACAGAGCAGGCAAGCTTAACTCCCCTCTTCTTCAGGTTTGATCTAAAGCAAGAGCTGCAGTGTGTGATCTCCATGGATCTGAAGTATGAGAAGGTCACTCATAGAACTGGCCTTAAGAAGAAGAAACAAGCTTTTGAAACTTGTTTACTGACCCACTCTCTATAGGGGACATATATATATAGTTTTAATGGCTCCATGTGGAAATGTGAGATAGCAAAATATACAGTGCAGTTGTAGAAGCATCAAGTAAATCTTCATCAAAATATTGTAGGTTGTAGCACTACCGTAAACCCTGCAGGCCCCAACATTAATGTGAAAGCCTGCATTAACACTAATGGAGTTTTATTGGCCTGAGAATGTGGCGTACATAACTGGCACGAGATGACTTTTGCTGTTCTACTTCATGGTCTAAAGCACTGGATATGAAACACAAACTTCAGTGGGGCTGGGAGGCAGAAATGGAGAGTGCACGGCCTTGACTTGTGTTACCCAAGTTAACACTCCTCTCCAGCCACATCACTCTGACTAGCGTGTCAAGTGTGACTGTAGCCCAACCCCTGTGGCCAGCAAAGGATTTGCAATACTTCATGATAGGCACTTTGACCCCCTTTCCAGTGCTCAGGTTAGGCTGCCTATAGGTAGGTGCACGTCCTCATTTTGCACCTCAAATCAGCTACACTGTGCTATTTTTGTGGGAGCTTTGCCTTTGAGGAGCAATTCAGAGTGCCCTCAGTTACCTTTATTTTTAGATAAAAGGAGAACACAATCTCTGTTTCGCATATTGCAGTTCAGTGGCTGGAACACCTGCCCAGGAGGTGGAAAACTCCTTTGGAGCCTAGTGCCATTGAGCTGAAATGTCTGCAATCCACTTCCCTGCCCTATCCACAGCAGCCTGCAGCACAGGCAGAGGAGTTGAGGGCTTTCCTCCATGCCTCTCTCTGTGACTGTGTCACTGCAAAAAAATCAAGAGTCACAGGAACTCAGAAAACTGGAGCAAAAAAGAGAAGGGAGCTTTGAGGCTTGGCAGTAAGCCCACCACTAAGAGCAGGAATGAGTAGGAATGGCTCTTCCATTCTGCCATATTCACAACCTTTAGACAAGGCACGTGAATCAGTCCCATGGACTTCAGAAAATGAAACAACCTGTTGGAAACTTGGTCAAAATCTACTCCAGGTACTAGGGGATGAGAATTGCTGACTTCACATCAATTAGGTGGCTTTTGGGCTCATGGTGTTATCTGAGTTTTCCACAGTGCTGGGGGAAACTGTAAGCTACTGTAAACTAGACTAATTCTGTGTATACTTGTTTAAAAGACACCTTTTGCTTAAAGGTGGTTAAAAGCCCTTCTACTTTATAAAAGCTCTTCTACTTTATAAATAAAGAAACTCTGAAAATCATCTAGACCTCTTCTATTGTTGCTCTATTTTTGTATACTTCTTGAATGTGATGAAGTAATTGCACAGAGAGGACAATTATATTTTCTCGCTATGAGAAATTCCATAATTTCTGACAATGAAGTTATTTAACAATAGGCAATGTTGATCTGCCTGTGGGTCAGCTGTATACACACAACTGTGTACTACTGTAGTCTGGTGCAATTTAAAGTGTTTGACTGAAACAAATTATTTTACCCTCTAAACTTCTAGTACGTGATAAATATATACCACTCTTGTATTACCATAAGGATGTTTTCACAAAGTCTGGGCAGTAAAGGGATTCATATAGAGAAAGTTCATGTTGCAATTATCAAGGCTTTCCATTCTTTGCACTGATTTTTTCATTTTTATGTTTATTTTTATTGAAGGTTTATGTTGCTATTTTCATTTCTGTAATGACAGTCCCTCTAAATAAACAGGAAATACAATGTGATAAAACACCAGTCATTTTCTGGTAATTTCTTTGAAGACTAGAGAACCTAACCTACACTGTTTGGTGCAAGGTAAGATGCCATAAAATGTAACTGCTCTCCAAGATGCTGGACACAACTGTGATGGTTGTGTTGCTGAGAATCTTTGTACAGTTCTATATGTGCTCACACATATGTTCATTTCTCCATTTATCACTTGAACTGGACATAAGCACATGTGGATTACTTTTGCTCATTCACATAAATCCAGCAAAACTTTACTGGCAAGTGTTTTTAAATCATTTAGATTGGAGTTCTACTTTATGAAGACCTGTGATTTTCAGACTCTAAGAGAGAAATAGCATCATGTCTAGCCTGTTGCAGGTGTCTCCACTATTCCATCATTCAACATCTCCTCTGTTCCCTTATCTCCCTGACATAGGTTTTTTAAAGGCTTTTACCCTATTTGTGTTTTGAGGTGAAGTTTCTGAAGCTGCGTAAAGACGCATTTGAAATGGAGAAGTTTTGATTCTGGTTTGTAGATTGTTTGCTCACTATTCTGGCTGAAGCAGAACTACTTCTTTTGCATGGATGACACAAATATTCAAATATTTTTTTATTTTGTATCTAGTTAATTTTCACTGAAATTAACAGTTACATCTACAGGATAACAAGTGAAAAATATCTGGTTAAAACACTTTCAAGCACATCCCTGTGTTCTTTTCTCTAACTTGATAAATGTTGAGCATTTTAACCAAAAATTTGTAATTACAATGCACGTGTGCCCAGACTGCCTCTGGGTCCTAGTGGCCTCTCCATTTTCTGTAGGAACATGAGGAACTCAGTGGACTCACTCTACAGAAACCACATGTGGGCCATCTACACCATGATATTACAATACTGTTGTACTGAATTACAATTCATCAATGTGAAAGGGAAGATCAGCCAATCCCTTCTAACCTCATCACTAGTGTAATGCTATGGTTTAATTTTTTCCATGAAAAACATACAATAAACTGAAAATTGTATCAACTCATCTGTAGTCCATTTGCAAGTCCAAAATGACACTGCAAAGCTGTAGCTGCTTATGTAAGCGGGAATAGAGTCAGATATACTAAATGTGGTAATTAATGCATGGTAAATGGTCAGGCATTGGTAGAAGCTGCCCAGGGAATCACTGTCCCCAGAAGTGTTCCAAAGGTGTATGGATGTGGCACTTGGGATCATGGTTTCATAGTGAACATGGTGGTGCTGGATTAATGGTTATTCTTGGTGATCTTAGAGGTCTTTTCCAACCTAAATGATTCTCTGACTGTATAATTCTATGAAAAATGCCTATCAGGCACCCAGGATTCATGAACATTGTTATCTTTGGGATTGAGCTGGGAGAGCACCCAAGGGGAGATGTGAGGGAGAACTCCAGGCAGGTGCTGGTGCCAGCACAGTAGAAGAATGGTGCCTGTTGGACCATCTCAGCAGAGAGGTGCTAAAGGGAGTGGCTGGAGGCTCCTCTGAAAAGCTGCTCTGAAAAGTTTGGGAATCCTGCATGAATTTAGTAGATGGTTTTGTTGAATGTGATTGTACAGCCTTTACCATATTCCTGCATAAAACTGACCATTTTTAAACATTTTTTTTCTTAAATGATAAAAAATTCCACATATACAAGGGAATCCATGTGCCTGAGCCTTCAGCAGTAGCCATGCTGCCATCTGAGACACTGTTCTGTTAACACAATCAGTGCAGCCTGGGATATTTCACCTCAAAGAGGAATGATTTTTGACTACTGCAAATGAACATCGCAACACTTTGCTGTCATCACATTGGTTTGCTGAATCCATACCTGCAGTAGAAATGAAATGCGTCCCTTTTTAAAATACGCCCTCATGCTGACTACATGAACAGCACAGTGTGCTTGAGACTTCAGCAAATATATGAGTTATGTAGCTGTGTGCAATTGTCACAGTGTCCGAGGATCTTCCACGCACAGCCAACGGCCAGTGACATCCCCCAGACCCCACAGGCTCTCTGGCACTTCTTGGGGCCAGTCGTGATGTTACAGCTCTTGAACTGAACAGCAATATCTAGTGTGTGCTGGCCTCCTTGTAACACCCAAAGCGAGAAATGAAACTGCTGGTTGTTTACTATCATTTCCAATTTTGAATGAGTGTTCCTTGCCAAATATCAGCTGAGTTTTTACACCAGTGGTGTGTTGGAAGTGCCTTCCAGAAAGTAAAATATGATGTAGGCACTACATTATCAACTACATACTTTTTCTCAAGAAGTACAGCCTTTTGCTAGGCAACCATGAAAGTGTTCTCAAATGCTCTGCTGCTGGGGTTAACTCTATATTTTCTTTAAAGCAAGCATTTAGGCCATTTTTGTTTTGATTGAGTCAGCCCCCTCCAGAGTTACATATCCCTGCCAAGGGGGATGCACAACATGTAAAGTTCACTGATAGAGATCTCTTGAGGCCTCTGGTTTGACTTTAGGGTCGAGAAAGAAAGTTCAGAAGGCACAATGTTTGAAACAAAGTTAGCTTTGCTTTTGCCTCTAGAGAATAAGATCACGGCAGATACAAACACAACTGAATGTTCACTAAACCAACTGAAACCTGCTCCATGCCCATTCCTTTAAAACAGAAAAGTGAGTGCTGTGCTAAAGAAGTCCCACAGGACACTCTTCCCTGTAGCAAGCAGCATCTTCAACCTGCTATTTATTCCTTACCAAGGGATCTGCATACATATACAGACTCCAGCAGAACAGGAAAGGATAGATGCAGGAACCATACTAAAGATACAGAATGGTTCCAGACTACTACAATAATTTCAACCAATACGTGTCTTTTATTTCTGTGAGATGTCCTTGATACTGTGTTGAGGTTATTTGTTGGTTTCAACCAGAGAAGCAGGTTAGAAAATTTGCGCATGTAGTCCTGTGTTAGTAGCAAGATTTGTTCCTGTACATTATTACACTTCTTTAGAAAGTCAGAGAATCTTGGGTAATGTTACAATGTCTTCAGGCAGAGCCTGAGAAGTGCTAAAGAGATGTCATAAAATGTAAAATAATTTTTTGTGTATTTCACCTGAAAAGGAGTTTTTTGAGACACCGATACTCTATGTGCATGCACACACACACGTGTGTGTGTAAATACATTCATACATATGTGGTATGTATTTATGAAGAATGTTCTATGTTATAGTTTACTAAGAGCCAGATGATGTAAATACTTTAGCGGAGTCAAATAGCCTCTCTGAGAACACAAAAATCTTTCAGAGGCAAGGCAGAGTCTGCATGGTGTGATGTAGAGAGTGTTCTGAGGTCAGCTGATACATCAAGTGCTGTTTCCCATTGTCCTCTCACTCCTTGAGGTGTCCTGTACACAGTATGGAATATCCACACAACACAACGTTAGGTGCCTTGATGCCCTCTACTTCCTGAAGACTGAGCCAGCTTTTTTCTTGATTCCAGGGCACAGCACTGCAGTGCACATTACAGAGCTGATCTTAGGCCCTAAATTTCTTGGGGCAAGGAGTCCTGATACAGGCACAGACCTGCTGCCTTTGTGGTTCCTCACACATCCCAAGGAAACACAGGTGTACAGGCAGAGTCTGCATGCAGGTCTGAGTCCAACTTTGGATGCAAACAGGGTATATGTGGAGACCAGGACTACACAATACACTGTACTGTACACTGCAATTCCAGTGCACTCTGCAACATCTGACAATGCAAATACTGTAGGTATCTCTATAGGTACCTCTAGGGACAATTGTGATTCAGGCCATCACGACAGGAGTCAATTCCTAGCTTTAGTGCATTTAGTATTCACCAAAAGGTTTTAATTATAGAAGAACCTACATTCCTAACCTAGGCATATTCATTTAGATAACCAACCTTTCCCTCTCCACCCAGGGAAGAAGGAAAGCAGTATCTGGTTAAAAATCACAGTTATGTAGGATGAGATCAGCATTAGCAGCATTAGAACTGAAAAATTTCAAGCATTTGTCTTGTTGGCATTTATATCGAAGTTTGTTTGCCATTTGCATTTCTTTGTATTTCACTGTGAGTCTAGGATTAAAATGCACACTGAAACTCAGCTGAATCCATAAAGCATCCACTATAAAAATTCATGCTCAGTCAGAAACTTTGCAAAATTTTAATGAAGCCATAACTAAATTCAAAGTTGAGTTAGCTGTGCTTTGTTATTTTGTAATGAAAGTTCTGTGCAGCCCTGCTCAAATGGAGAGGACTGCTGCTGCTCCTGTGATTAGTAAACATCGGAGGCACGCTGAGCCAATGTCTCCCTGCGGCATTCTCACTGAAGTCAAAGTCACCCTCGAGATGAATTTGACCTGTTGAACTCAGTGTTTTTAGAACTAATAGCATAATTTCTTCAACATACAGCTACAAGGAAAAAGACTCGCAACTTGAAGGCCGTGTTGTATGAATTCAGTTTAACAGTGCAGAGAAAAGGTATGGAAGACAAATCTGCCACAAACTGGATTAAATTCTGATTTTCTGAAACATTGGCTGAATGTTTCAGCCAATGTACCCTCCACATGGTACCTGCTTAATCTGAGGCAGAATCAGAAGACAGGACAAGGATGCCAGTGTTTATACAGACCTGCAGGTTGCTCATGACAATTTCTATGAATCACATCTTGAATTTTCACTAACATTTTAGTTGTAACAAGGTCATCAAATCTAATGTTTTTGAGGCTGTGGAACATTTTTTTATGGGAAATTATTTAGTATTTGTTTTGATGACAAAAAAAATTGGTTCTGTGTTTTTAAATTGGTTTAAGTTGAGCATCTTATTCTTCTCTCAACCTTACTTTTTCAGCTTAACAGCTAAACTAACATAATTAGTAATTTATATAAGAGCTAGGTTATATGCCATTGTTTTGGTTTTTTTTTAATACAAATGATTGTATTTTGAACATTCCACTTTGAACTATTATCATTAGGATTTTTTAGTTGATATACCATCAGTAATTTTCCTGTGGGTTTTCTTTGGCAGCAGAGCCAGAGCATTTTTAGTCCTAACACCTGCAGGTCTTTAAATATGTGTATGTCAAAGGAACATGGAGACTATTTTTTTTTTTTCAGTAAAGCTTCCCTAAATCCACAATCCAATTGGAATATCTGGCAGCAATGAAAGTGAGTTTTTTTGTAAATACTATCCCTGAAATACAATTATTGCCATGAAAAAAAATATTATTTCTTTAAAAAAAATTAAAGAAACCCCAAAATAAACAAAAAATGTGGTAAAGTCTCAAAGAAGACCCAGAAAGATGACATTTCTATATTTTTTAGATATTCATCTCTCGTATCAAGACCACATAAAAGTCATGCACTAACACTTTCTAATTTTCATCCTTTGAGTACAATTGGCCTGTTTTTTCAGTGGTCTTAACACCATAAGACCACTGTGTTTTCTTGAAGCGCCAGTCATGAGACAGTAAAGCCTGTGAAGACTGGAAATAGTATACAAAGGTGTTTCTTTTTCAGCTCATACTATGTTGTATGGTTTCATCAAAATTATTTCTGCACAACCTTCCAGGAATACAGGAATGGCAGAACTTAAAAATGTTAGTAAGAAAGCCTAGCCAGCCTAAGGGAAACCTTCAGGACAAAGTAGATAAAGCTGCTCAGTAAATACTTGTATCTAGAGACAAAGAGAATCAAGAGCAATTAAAACAGGCGTGACTGAACAAGAATGCTTGAAGTGATGACCTTGAATTTCCTTTATGTTTGCTGGAATTTTTTGGCCAGGATGAAAGAGTGTGTGTTATTTTGCTGGATTCCATGGTGTCCTGGAGAAAAAGCAGATGTGATACACCATAAACATCTGTCAGGGATAGAGCAACCAGCCATTTTTAGTGTGTAGGATGGACAAATGGAATAAAGAGGGCCTGCCAATTTACAGAAGTTACCCTTTTACTGCATATGGGATAATCATATCAATGTCTTACTCCCCACTTCCATTAGTTGTTTCTACTTTACATGTTCTGGAGTTAAACTCCATTGACCTGCATATATGCATCAGACCAGGAGTGCTATTTTCCAGTTCTTGTACTGGATGGGCCACTGTGCCTCGATATTGAAGATTAAATCAAAGGCAGCCCAGCTCCCAACATTGGTTCAGGCAATTCAAATGTGTCCCTTTTATGAAGCATAATCCATGACTAAATCAATAGTGCAAGACTTACTAATGACTGTGTATGATAAAATAAAAATAAACATAACATGTATGTGGTTTCTATGTATATAGAAAAGACAGATTAGAAAACATAATTCACTTTCAGAAGCAAATTAATGAGGGTAACAAACTGGTTGGTTTTTTTAAGACCTTTCTAGCATATTTGCATTGCTTTTAAACAACAAACATGGCAATCTTCTGCAGAGCAGAAAAAATGTGATTTTACATAGGGACATGTAATCATAGTGTTATTTTATGAAACCATATTACATTGTAATCAACTGGAAGAGCCAGCAGGTTTTAATGCCAAGTGTGTTTTCTTATGATAAACACTTGTCAATATAACACTATCTTGTGCCTGCTATATCTTGTTTCCACCATGACCTTTCAAACCACATGCATGTTCTTTTCTCTCCCTCTGAGAAAACCTTAACAACATTCTAATCATCATGAAGAGCAATTAACTGTCTTCTACCAGCTGTGCTACTCAGCTCATCTGGGAATGGGAAAAAACCTGCTCCTTAGTGCAGATCCGCCTACCCGGGCATGGCGAACAAGGCTAGTGCAGAGAAAAACTGGCACTTGCACAAAAGTTTGGAAGCTTTGGGTGAAGAGAGTGGTATCTCTTCTAGTAAAAAGAAGCCTCGTTCCTGCTTGCTCTACAGTCTCTGTAAGATAATGTATTAGTTTTAATAATGTGCTTTTTAAAGGTCAGCATTTGAAGAACAGCACTTATTTGTTGACATCACTGCAGAAAGCAGCCTTGCCCTCACTGAGCAAAACTTTGTGGCAGAGGTATTTTCTGATTGCTGAAGAAAGAGAAATAGCTTCTTGAATATGCAGTTGCTGAAAGGGCACTGCAGAGACTTTCAGAAACAGTAGCTGGAATTTAATTCAATCAAGATGTATTTGGCTTATTTCTTTTTACAAATCTGGGACTAAACTGTGTTATGTATCAGTCCTAAAGCTTTTGCATTTTTTTATCTATTAGAAAATGAAAAAAAAGTAAACATAGAGAAAGTAAAATTAATCTGTATATAGAATGCTTTCATAAATAAAAAGATGGAGGCAAAATTAGTAGCTAACATTCGATAACTGGTTTTTTGAGCTGCAAAATAGAATAAAAAAAAAATCAGGCAGACCATATGCTCTTTCCTGAAATCATCAGGGATTTTGCTCTGTATAGCTGGAAGTATGCATAAAAGAGATGTACCTTCATTTTTACCGTATGTGTACTTCAAACAAGAGAAGTAATTTTTGTTTGCTTTACGTGGTCATTTTAATGGCTGTTCCTAACTGCCTTGCAGATTGCTCAGAAGTTTAATCTAGCTAAACAAAATGTCTATGGTATGCCTAATGAAAATTCAAATATAATCAATTTATAATGGGACAGATCCTACAGAAACTTTTTGGAGTTCCTTGAAAAATACAATCATATTTTGTTTTATTTTGTTTCTCATTATTTTTACATATATACTACTAGAAAAAAAATTTGTGATTAACATAATTTTCACAAATATCTGAATTATGATTTTGTGAACCAGAATTAAACACTTGATGGAACTGTTGACTGCTTTCCTTCAAGTCTGAACCTTTTTCAAATTGCTGATTTTTTAGAACTCAGATCTTTGTTTATCCTCATGCTATATATTTTCTAAACATTATTATTTCTACTGACATTTTTGCAGAAGTAAACTACACATTATGACCCATTCTAATGTGTAAGTCTAGGTGCCTACCATTTAGTTCTTGGAAAACTCAAGTCACTTCTTCTTAGCAGCCTAACATGAGTTTAAACACAGACATATCTAGTGTTTTTGTGTTCAATCCAACCCTTTGTGTGCATGCATTAGAGCAGGAGGCCAGGTGCCAAGTATTCACCAAGTGTCAGAATCCACCTTCCATTAACTACGGAAGATCAGTAAAATTAAAGTAAATTAAGAATAAGATTAGCAGTAGGTAAGCTAAAAAAATATCTTGGTATAACTTCCAGTGAGATTTCCATTTAGGAGATCTCCAAATAAACAGTTTTAAAATACTGGGGGGAAAAAAGCAAATTAAAAAAAAAAAAAGACCAAAATGAGGCATAGTTTAATACAAAGAAGCAGGAAGATCTACAGCATATTATATGTGGTGTGCCAAGAAAATCTGTTCTTATTACATGGGGAACTAAGTATAATTGTTACTATAGAAGTTCTTCAATAGCTTAAATGGAGGGTAGTAGGTCAGTTGCTTATAATTTTGCTATATTGAAAAAGTTGCTGCAGAATTTTTTTAAAAATACTTGACTGGATTTTATTGGGAATATTTTTAGTGAAAATAGCAGAACTGCTTCTGAGACCAATGGATCTTCAGCAGTATCTACTACAACACCTGAGTTGGACAGAGCCAACAGGATGAAAGAACCACTGATAGCCAGAGGACAAACTCTGTCTCCTTGAACAAATATGGAGCATATTCCACTTAGCAGGGTTTAGGAGGCTTGAGCAGAAAGCACCATATCCCCTGCATGCTGTGGAGAACAGCTCTCCCTCCCAGTGCAGGAAGTGTAACAGCCATCTGCTTGGCCAACACAGCTGAAGGCCTGTAGAGGAAACTGCTCAGGTTAGAGAGTCATGGTTACGTGACTGAGCTGCAACAATTCATATCCTGTGTGGGACGAAGACACCCCCACTGAGGAGGCGTGAGGACAGCTGAGGATGAGATAAAGCCTATGAATGGTCAGCTGCACAAAATCCACGGGCTGGTGCTGGTAGAAATTAAAGGCTTCTTGATTGTATGTATCTAACATCCCTGTTCCAAGACAGTGTCAGATAAAAATCCAAGAATCTTTAGGTTTTGAGACACTTGTGTGCAAGAGCCTGTATTTTTATTTCCTTCATGGACAGGCAAATCTCAGTCTGCCTTTTAGGTGGGTGAGAAAATGGGACTTGACTGTGTGAAGTCACTAGATCACCTTGCTGTGAGCAGAAACATGTCTTGTTGACGCTTTTGGAATGCTTATCGCATTCAGTAAATCATTCTAAATATCAGCCCATCACATTAACACAAAGCAAAACAGTGGCTGGTTCTCTGCAGCCTCGTACAGAGGAAGATTCTGCTTTTACCATAGAAGTGCACTGTGTGGCCTGAAACAGTAATAGGTCTGTAAAATCCCAGACTGAGACAGGCAGTACATGTGCCAGCGCTTGGCAGTTGGCAGTGTGCTCGTGCCCTTATGGAGCCTGGGTAATTACACACTTTGCATATAGCTCATGGTTCGGGATAGTGCAGAAACCTGTAAAATAAGGGTGGAATAAATTGTTTTGCTGTTGATTTAGAGAAGTGACTGTAAAATCTTGGAAAAATTGTGGAAGATCCAGTTCCTTGGTTACAAAACAAAGTCTCTGGATGAAGACCTGTTCTGCTTTGTTTTAGGCCTGGATGATCTTCTTTCAAAAGTTTATGGATTGCATTCTGGCTCAGGATACTTGTCCACGAACAGCTTCCCCCTTAGACAAGGATGCAGTCTGTACCTAAAATGATGAGTATCCATTGTAATGGCAGTAAGCATAGAGCTGCTATCTGTGAAGCACAGCTCTCACTGTCAACATGATTAATGTGCTGCTCTTCTTTGTGAGATAGCTCTTTTCTGACTCAGTTGCTGACTTATATCATTGTGCAATCCTGAGAATAAAAAAAGGCGGGCAGTTTTATTTCTGGGTGTTGTGAGACTAATTTAGACAGATTATTTGAAACCCTATTTCCACCCTAGCTCCCCTGGCATTAAACTTCATTAGGATCCCAAAACCAGTAGTTTAGAATGTGGCCTTAGAATAAACCTTTCTGATGCTCAAAGAGAAATTATGTACACTCTACATGATTAATTGTTCAAATGGATATACACAAAAGAGAAGTGTCAGAAATATCAACAAGCAGTTTTCACGCTGCTGGGAGGAGTACTGAACACATGGTTGCTACAGCATGAGGAGGAAATATTCAGCAATTGAGAAAGCCTCGCAGGAAAATGGCCTATTTAGTTACTGAAATTCAAACAGCATCTCCTGATCGATTAATGTGTTCATTGATCATGGATTATGCGTTGCTTTCAGGAATTTCTTCAGCAAAGGGAACAAAGTGTAGATTTCTAAAATGCAATCCATTGTCTAAGATACGTCTCAGCATGATCTGCAAAGGGAATTTTGTGGCAGACTGAAACAACCTATCACAGAATCATAGGATGGCCTGGGCTGGAAAGGACCTTAAAGATCATCTAAAGATCTGTTCCTTCTACCCTGCCATGGGCAGGGACACTTTCCACTAGACCAGGTTGCTTCGGGCTCAATAAAATCTGGCCTTAAGCACTTCCAGGAATGGGGCATCCACAACTTCTCTGGAAAACCTGTTCCAGTGCCTTGCCACTCTCACAGTAAAGAATTTCTTCCTAATATCTAATCTAAACCCACCCTCTTTCAGTTTGAAGCCATTCCCCCTTGGCCTGTAAATGGTGCCTTTGTGCCCTTGTAAATAGTCTCTCTCCATCTTTCTTGGAAGCTCTCTTCAGGTACTGGAAGGGTGCAATTAGGTCACCCCAAAGCCTTCTCCTCACCAGGCTGAATAACTCAACTTTCTCAGCCTTTCTCCACAGGAGAGGTGCTCCATCCCTCTGAACAACTTGGTGACCTCCTCCAGACTCACTCCAACAGCTCCATGTCCTTCCTGTGCTGGGGAGCCCGGAGCTGGATGCTGCACTGCAGGTGGGGTCTCACCAAAGAGAAGCAGAGGGGCAGAATCCCCTCCCTCACCTGTTGGCCAGACTATGTCGAGGTGCAAGGTACCATGCTGATGGGCTCTGAAGCCTGACTCTCCTAGGCAGATTCAGATATTACGTGCAGTGCATATGACTTGAAAGATATGACCAAAAGGAAGTTGTGACTGCATGTGAGAAGTCTCACTGAAGGCAGAACAGGCACTTCGCCTGGATAAAATCTTTGTGGCTCTCCAAGACAGACTACAAAGCTTGGTCCAACTGAAGACAAACAGAATGACAAATCTTTCTGCTCTGCACTGCATCATTTCACGTTTTTTGGCTTACCTAGGGTAGACCAATATCTGTAGGTAAGAAAGAGAAGAAACATATGCTTGAGGCAAGGCTGAACATTATCAGACCTAATCCTTTACAGCATGCAAACAGATTAGCTTTTCACATTGAAAGCAGTCACCTCTGTTGGGTACTTTGTATGGATTAGTGTTTGAGAAACCAAGGATGATGATGATCTGGATTTATTTTATTTATTTTTAGAATGTATCTGGTTTGTATCACCTTGGAGTTTTGCTCATTGATTGGTGAGATTTGCTTGGGGGAATGAAAAATTGGAATAAGAAGTGATTGCAAGCACAGAAGTGTAGACTGTTCACAGTGTGCGAGTAAAGTGCTAAAGCAGAAGAACAGTATTGCTAAGGGAGGACAACAGAAAAGGAATAGAAAAATAAAGAAATTGAGGATGGTGTTACTCGGTAGGAGCTGAGAGAGTAAGGGTCTTTTTAACTTAGCAGTTGAGGTAGGACCATGTATATGACCCATGAGACAGGTCCACTTTGTACACAAATAAGTCTGCAGAGATGATTTGTAATAGAATCTGTGTATGCAAAAGAATGTTAGGGCTTCTTTACTGTTGCAGTCTAACAAAAGCTTTATATGAGATAATTTAACCAATATTTCCTTCAAGATGACAGCTGGTTTGCTTTCCCTTGAGGCTATGATACATTACTTTTTTCTCGAGTCCTGTCAAAAAAAAAGCCAAAACATGTAAAACCTAAGTTGCTTGTATTATCACTTGAAGTAAGTCCTTTCCTTTTCATTCTTCTCTTGTCTCCAATGGGAAATTACAAGTAACAATACCCTTTTACAGGATTAAAAACAAGATTATGAATCATTAAAATCTTTTAAGGAAGCTAATTTTGTACTTCAACAGTGACTTACCTTTATCATCTCTGCTGATGTCATTTTTAAAGTCTTTGAGAAAGGTATAGCTAATTTTTTTTCTGAAGCAGTACCGGTCCATGGACATCTGTGTAATATTAACTTTACCAACAGTGGTCACAATTGGTGGATTCCTCAAAATAAACACATTTTCTCAGCATTGGAACACAATAAATGACACAAAAATGCAGTTCATTTCACAGTACTTTTATGCAGTAACTAGTTCTGGCGCATATTCTTGGTACTTAAGCATCCTCAAAAATACCAGATGAATGAATCCATATATTTCTTGTCAGACAGAAGTACTCCTGTTGCATTTCCACGATTTCAAAGAACCTTAAAATGTGGTCTAAGCACCTAGAAAGAAGAAACATTAATTGAATAAAAAAAGAAAAGAAAGTGTTTCCTAATATGTAAAAATAGAAAAGTGTAATTTCTACTGAGATCTTTGGCATTTACCTTTCTTTTTTCCTTTACACAATTTAAAACATTTTATTTGGACTCTGTAAGACCTTTAACAGGGTACACCACAATATCCCTCTCTCTAAATTGGAGAGAGATGGATGGACTGTCCAGTGGATGAGGAATTGGCTGGATAGTCACATGCTGAGGGTAGTGGTCAACAGCTCAATGTACAAAGGGACATCAGTGACAAGAGGTGTCCCTCAGGGGTCTGTGTTGAGACCAATGCTGTTTCGTATGTTCATAAGTGCCAGAGAAGAAGGGACCGAGTGCACCTCAGCATGATTAAAGGTGACTCCAAGCTGAGTGGTGGGCTGGACTGCCTGAAGGGTGGGATGCCATCCAGAGGGACCCGGACAAGCTTGAGAAGTGGCCCATGGGAATCCCATAATGTTAATAAGGTCAAGTGCAGGGTGCTGCACCTGGGTCAGGGCAATCCCAGTTATCCATCCGGGCTGGGGGATGAACAGATCCACAGCAGCTCTGCTGAGAAGGGAGTGCTGAGGATGCAAAGCTGGATGTGAGCCAGAAACGTGCACTTGCAGACCCATATCCTGGGCTGCTTAAAAAGCAGCATGGCTGGCAGGTTCAGGGAGGTGACTCTCCTCCTCTACTTCGCTGTGGTGATACCCCAGTTGCTCTGCATTCATTTCTGGGGTCCTCAGCACAGATATGGGAGATGCCTCTGTTACTGAGTGCTTAATAACATATTTCCACTCAAAATAATGACACAGGTTAATTAACCCATCATTGAAAATACTTGATCTAAGTTGTCTGACTTTGCTCTGTGAGAGTATAAGGTTACTTAAGGACTCAAATACATCTGAAAAATGCTTTTAAAAGTTGTGCACTGCCTCTACACTGCTAATTTTTGGTTCTCAGTAGTTAAATTCTTGTCCTGATAATGTCCTCCCAAGAGGTGTCATACCAAAAGGTACTATTTACATATCCAGATTATTTGGCTGTTCAAGTCACAACCAAAAGCTACAATTGTAAGGGTATGAAAGCTTGACAGCGTGAACTGCAAGCAAAGTAAGGCTCAAACTCAAACACCCAATCTGGCATATGCAGAGCAGCACGCCCTCATTTAGCTTTGCATACCAAGCATGGCTTACATCTTAGGTCAGGTAGAGTCTTGAGAATGCAGGGTGCATCTTGCATGAGAGCACATGAGAACTGGAAGGACAGAAACATCCCGTGTGGGGCAGGAGAATTTCTTCACAGATGTTCACAGAGTGGGAGCCTGATGGAAAACTTTAGCTTCCACAACAGTTAAAATAACCTATCAATATAGAAATTAACCTGCTCTTTCTACTGCCATCTGAACATACCAACATCTCTTGAGCCACTGCTTTTTTCCACTGAAATGCTACTCTTTTCTTTCACCACCAAATTTTATTTTTTTAAAAAGGCTAAATTTCTCTGGCAAGCTTCTTTAAAAACAAATTCAATTTCTGTTCCAATTCCTTAAGATACTGTAAGACCTATTCTTTAATGAGCATACAGACCTTTTCAGGGTATATGACTTGGGAATTCTTAAAACATCATCATAAAATTGAGTTACATAGCCAATAAGGTTTCTGTAAAAACAAAACACATTACACTCCTTGTCTGGATTGAATGTGACACTAATTGCAGACACTATTGCTTCTGGCCCATTGCCTCAGGGTGCCATTGTTTTAAAAAGTGATCTCAAAAGACAGTAGTGTCTTCAGATCAGGGAAACTGGGATTTGAATAGTAGAAGACTGACTATCCTTTGGAATTCTTATTCTAAAGAGGAATAGAAGATGTCTCTAAGTAATCCTAAAAGGAGACTACAGTTAATTGTGCCTCAATAATCTCAAAAGAAGTTAAAAAAATAGTTGCAAAAATGCCAGAAATTCTCAGAGTTATCACAAAAAAAGTAAAGCTATCAATAATAGATTTGTTATAGAAACCTGAAATGAGATTTTAGCAAACCAACAATTTTATATTAAAAATAACTCTTTGACTTTTTTTTTCTAACTTTTTAATTATCTTTTTGACTTATACTGAGATTTCCAGTCAAGGCTTACCAGCTTTACAGATATCACTCATTTTTTGTATTACTGTGTTGTATGACTGTGTACATCCATATATTTATGTACATGCATATATATAGACATATATATAGATATATGTGCAATCATATGCATTTGTGTAAAAACTCACACACAAAGGGTTTCCAAACACTCTGGGCCTATAAGCCACAGTTAACCCTCAGATTTATCAGCCACCTGTATTTTATATTTTTAACCAAAACAATCATGAATATTACTGCTTAATAAAGAATCATGGACACACTGTAGACTGCTAATCCCCGTCTTTTCAAAATAAGAAAGTACTATGGTCTGGGTTTAAAAGCATTGCAATACCACAGAGCGAGAATTAGGAATTTGTTTACAACTATGAGGTAATTCAGAAAGCTGGTGTCATTTACTGACTTGACTAAATTTAGGACATATGTATTCTATTCGGTGCAAAATTCTGGACAAATCACTTCCTTGTCTTTTATCTGATAACAATTTTGATCCCTTTCAAAAAATGATTTGAAATCTGCTAAACACTGATTAAGCATTATTTAGAGATAAATTGGGACCCAGATGTTTTGAAAGACCGAGAGACTATATTGCATAACAGACACAATAACTGTGACCCCTTTTTCCTCCTCCAAGTCTTCTTATTTAAACGTCTGTGGTTTCCTGTCAAAAGCTCAGAAAAAAAGATTCTAAATTCTCCAGATCAAGTTTCATGAGCTGCATACATTTAAAATTAAGTAAATGAAATGTGTTCTAAAAAGGGGTTTTAGCACCAGCATTCAAGATGAATTGCTAAACTTCCCTCTAATATTGACTGTAGATCAATAAGGGTTCTTGAGAACTAGAAATGCATAAATAACTTGGCAGAATAAGCCTCACATAATCATAAAAAAATCCCATGTTTTTAATCTAGATTTGGTGTGATAAAATCTTTTAAAATAGAGATATTTTTAAAAATTCTTTGAAAAGCAGTTGTAAAATTGTTGCATTTGTCAATAGCATGTCTTCCCCCTTCTCCCAGGCCAGAAGTAGTCTAAATATTATGATATTTAGTTCTCAAAAGTTTATCCAAGCACATTTTGACAACAATTTATTTCAAAACCTTATAACTAAACACAATGGACAGAAATATTTCAAGCACCTCAGTATAAATATGTGGGGTTTGGACGGTAATTGTTGGCTATTGTGGACATTGCTATTTCACTCTTCCAGGAAATTACAGATATTCACCTTCAAAAATTAAAAGTTCAATAAATGGACAGTAATTCTAATGCCAAACTGAATGACCATACTACTATTAGACCAAAAAAATAGTTTTAATTTTGCTATCCACGACATAATATTTCTTTGCAATATACCCATAAATAAATCTAAAATTTCAAACAATAAATGGTAACTTGAATTTCATAAGCAGGAACCATAACAAATCAATCTAATAACAACTGTTCATCAATAAAAACTAACGGAAGAAAGTTCAAAAATGCAAAAGGCAATATGGCAGACAGAGATCTGAGATCTGAATTTTCATCCTACTCTTGACAAATTCTGCCCTAAACAAAAATACACAAAAGGCAGGATAAAAGCACAAAGAGAAAAGATAGTTAATATAAAATAGCTGTACTGAGTGAGAGCAAAAGTCCATCAGACCAGTTTTTGACAGTGACTCTTAAAGGAAGCTTAGGGATCCACTGTAAGAGAGCAAATATAATTTTACTAGCACTTTCCCACTTTCTGAGAATAACTCACTTAGGGATGCTGAAGCTGTATACACAGCTCTTCATTTAACAGTCAAACATCCAAATGGGTCTGATTTCCCATTGATATTTTTGGCATGCAAGAGACAATAAGCTATAAAAATAAGTTCCAGAGCATAGATACGCTCTCAGTGAAAAGGTATTATCTTCTGTTTACTCTGCAGGCTTTGGCTGCTGTTTTTATTGTCTACTCCTAGTCCTTGTCAGGAGAACTAGACAGTAATTATTTCATGAGCTGTATGGAGCAGGTGAACAAGAACTTAAAGACCTTCACCATATCTCTCCTTAGGAATCTCTTTTTGAAGACATAGAGTCCAAGGCTGTTTAACTGAGCTTAGGCTGTGTTCCTGAGGAGAGTGAAATGCATGGGATCAACACCAGCATGTTCTGGGAAATGTTACGTGGCTTTCTCAGCTACTTGTCTTTTGCTGCCTGGGATCCTAAAGCAATAATGAATAAGTACACCATCTTCCATGCTCGTTTAAGAAAGCCTTTGAGAGTCACTTTGATACAAAAGAAATTGCAGTTTTGTGCCTCTTGTCTATTGTGACCTTATTTTTTCTGTACCTTTGGCAATATATGAAAATTGCAATAATAATAAATATAGTCTCCTCAAAAATCTTCCAAAAGGCTGCTTTTTCAGCCTGATCTCAGTATTCAACTACTTCCAGTTGACACCTCAATGGTCTTTTTTCTAAGAGATAACCTTTCTGTATTACTTTTCCTTTCACTGTGCCAAGTCTTCAATACCTGGATTGTAAAGTTCCATAGACAGAGTAAGATCAGTGCTTTCTGTAAAGTGCTTGTGATATGAGGAAAATCAGCATCTGTGTGTTATTTTTCTTTTAAAATATCCCATTAATGTTGTAGTCCATCCACCTGAGTTTTTCTAAACAAATTCATTAACTTTTACAAGCTAATTCTATTCTAAAGCCTTCAAAATGAAAGTAAAAGAAAGCATATAAGTTGGAGTTTGAGTGATTTGTGCCTGGAATTCTCTTCTACTGGTGTAGTCCTTAGCGATCCTGCATTTTCCATTGACAAACAGAGACAGGATAACAGAAAATTATTCCATTTTCTTTTCTTTTCTTTTCTTTTCTTTTCTTTTCTTTTCTTTTCTTTTCTTTTCTTTTCTCTTTTTTCTTTTTTAAAAAATGCTGAAATAAATATTTCTCTCTAATATAAATTTACAGCTAGTCTGCTCCTGAGCTGCATATACCTCTATTTGTGTAGTTAAATATTTTGAATCATAAATTAACTTGTTTGTGCAGAGGTTGCTGGCTGGTGCTATTTAAATTTGATCCTCCAGAGGCACATTATTAAAAGTTTAGGTGAAGACACATTAACATTGATTTTCATTTAGTTTTGCTGAGACATACACCAGTAATTAACATCCATTCATCAACTCTGGCACCTATCACGGTACAAGGATAGTGCAGAAGCAAAATATAAAAATAAATAATTTTTGTATTTTAAAGTCAGCATGAAAGGCATACTCTTGGTCTTTCTTTTTACCATAAGACTATAGGATTTATGTTTCTTTTTAATAAATTGTCAAATATCTCAAAGCCAGTTAAGGCCTTAAAAATATTACAAAACCTCAGATTCTACGTAATTAACATTCAATCATGCCTGTGAAAAAAAAAGCTTTAAAATAGTATTTATAATATTGGAGAAAAGCATGTAGATATAAATACATATAATATGCAAGAATGGGTTCTTGCATATTTTAGCATTATGTTTGCCATCTTTTAGGTACTGGCCCTGTGGCATTTCAGCCTGACCTTCTTGCAGCTTTCCAAGAATTTTATTCCTGCAGATGTCATCAGAGACTTCATAAGTGCATCTTCCATCTTCCCTGTGGAAGCGGAAAGAAGCAATGCAGTTATCTGCTAAAATGCCCAGTGTCTGAGGGACACAGATATAAAGTGAAGAGAGAAAACTCTTTTTCTCAGGTTTTATTTTACCTATGTATTTAAATGCATAAGGGAAATAAAATTTGGGGTTTTTTCCCTATTCATGTGCTAATTATTGAAAAATTAAATGTAAACATAATAAATATATGAAGTTTAACTGTGCTCAATGATCTTAGAGGTCTTTTCTAACCTTAACAAGTCTATGATTTTAGGCAGCAGAGTGTGAGTGGAAAATACTTTCTCATTCTTCCCTAAGTTTGTTCCTTTACTGAAGGGAAGAGACAAAAAATGTGTATCTAGCTGTCACAAATATTATATCTAAGAGCCAAATAAATGGAGAAAAAACTCAGGGTAACTGAAGCATTTTCTATCCATTTCACTCTTCAAACTTTAAACTCTAAAATAGTGATAGATTAAGTTCCAGACATGATATGTCACTTTAAGATAGAAAATGCATTTTTCTAAAGCATAGGAAAATGAAATATTTAAACAAATGTTCACAAAAAAAAATCCAGCTTATCTGATACAGTAAGAAAATCTAAAACCAATGTTGCAGATAGAGTGAAATTGGAGTTTTACATTCACAGGGTTCAGGGATCTTTAGGTGAAGCGTCTCCTTTGGATGCTATTTTTTAACTAAGGGATCAAGAAAAAACTGGGAAGACTCTAAACAAGTTGCTCAGCTGGAGAGAGGCACGCAGGAACTAGGATCAAGAGAAAATACCTAGAATAATGGTTCATATATCTGTAATGTGCATGTGAAACATAAATGATGGCAGCTGGATGACCATGCAACTTTGAACAGTGGGCTCCTATGGATAGAAGTTGTAGGGGACTCACAGCCCTAGGACAAAGGGCTAAATATGTTCTGATTTGAAAGTAGCTACCTAAAATATTAGAAATCAGTTTCTTCCTGATGAGAATGAATGTATGCATTCTGACTGCCTGTAAAATTTGACTTGCTGCCCACAGGTTTAGTGTAGGCCCTTGGTCAGCTTTACCAAGTGAGTTTTCATCTACCTGTCTTTATAAACATATATACATATACATATATGTTAATCCACTATTACCTTGTTAAGCATGCCATGAGAACACAAACTGACCAAACACTGGCTGCACAAAACTAATGCAGTGCAAACAGCAACATAACAACATGTGAAACCATTGATTTTTAATGATTATCAAGTTGATGTTAGCTAACCTGGAGAGCATACGAGAAATTGCAATCACGGATAGACATGAGAGAGAAACATTACTCACTTAGAGGAATAATGGAAGGCCAAACCCCAGCTGAAGTTGAAATTGCCTGGTGACACAAGGAGTAACAAGAAGAAATTCTGTCAGTTTGCTCACAGAAAAAGGTTCAGAGCAAAAAGTTCAGAGGAAATGTGGCACTGTTGACAAAAGGGAGGAGACAGCCCAGTGATGGATGACACAGATAACACTGAAGCACTTGATGTCTTCCCCACCTCCCTACTTCAGTCCCTATAGGAAAAGCTTGAGACAGATCACTGCATCAAGCCAGTCAAGCTTGGAAAGGAGAAGAGCAGTCAAGAGTGGAATCATTTCAGGCTAGGGGCTACTTGAAGGATCCTGATGTAGTAAAATCCGTGGACCTGGATGAGATTCATCTGAAACTGCTGAAGCACACAGCTGAGGTGACTGTAAAGCTGCTACTTACCTGTGGCCAAAAAAATGAGGCAATCTGCGGAAGTCCCTTATAAATGAAAAAAAAAAAAAGAATAATATGCCAAGCATTATAAATGGTAGGAGGAACCATTTGGGAGTTACAGACTATTCAGATTCATCTCAGTCCCCAAAAACAGATTTTTAGAGGATTTTTCTAAACAGTTGTGCTGGCTGTAGCTCAGATAGAGGTGGGGTTTTTTTTCAGAGTACCTGGTGTGGGGCTGTATTTTGGATTTGAGACCAAAACAGTGTTGATAACATAGGGATGTTTTTGTTACAGCTCAGCAGTGCTTGCACAGCATCAAGGTATTTTCTGCGACTCTCCCCACCCACCAGTGGTAAGGCTGGGGGTAGACAAGAAGATGAGAGGAGACACAGCCAGGACAGCTGATCCCAAATGACCAAATGGATATCCCACACCATATGGTGTCATGTTCAGCATATAAAGATGGGGGAGCATATGAAGATGAGGGGCCCCCTGCTCAGGGACTGATTAGGCATTGGTCAGTCGGTGATAAGCAACAGTTTTCACTTGCATGACTTGTCTTTCTTGGGTTCTATTTTCTCTCTTTGTTATTTTTTCCTTTTCCTTATTATTATTGTTGTTGTTTTTATTGTTATTAAACTTTCTTCATCTCAATCCAGAGGTTTTCTCTTTTTTGCTCTTCTTACTCTCTTTCCTATCTTGTACTCAGCAGAGTGAGTGAATAAATGCATGGTGCTTGGTTGCTGTCTGGGGTTAAACACTGAACAGCAAGTAAGTAACAAAGGTTTACTAAGGACTGATCATGCTTGTTATCTCAATTATCTTCAGTGATAAAGTGACTAGCAATATGAGTGAAAGGGTAATAGTGAATGTAACACACCTTAACTTTGCTGAGGCTATGGAAATCTCTGAGAGCACTCTAACCTGTAAGTTAAAGAAGAATGGGTTGTACAAATGCCCTTTCAGGAAGGCTTAATATTGGCTGGAGTTCTGTGCTCAGAGGGTAGGAATCATGCATGTGATGTCCAGTGAACCAGGTAATGAGCACAGGACCTAGGTACGGTGACAATGGCTCCACAACTGTTTGGTATCTTTGTCAACAACCTCAATGCTGAGACAAGAATTCTCAGTAAGTGTATAGAAGATACTAAATTTGGTTCACACAAATATTAAAGCTTCAACTGATCTTTCTAAGATGCTGGAGACCTGGGCCAAAAGGATGCCCATACAGCTCACACATGAGAAGTTCAAAGTTGTTTCCAGAGCAGAATAATTCAATACAGCTATGAGAGGACCAAGTGGCCATGGAAATGTAGTAAATTCCTGGCTGAATCTAAGGCCCCAGTGTGTTCTCATCACATAGGAGGCAAACTACATACTGGGTTAAGTAAGGAGAATTTTCACTACTAGAAAGGATCAAAGGAACTCATTATTCACTTCTATTGCATGCTGCCACATCTCAGCTATTGCATCCAGTTTTTGGTCCCCCTGTTCAGGGCTGATGTGGAGGATCTGGAAAGCGTCTGTCACAAAAGACATCTCCTATGAAGACAAGCTGAAAGAGCTGGGGTTGTTCTTCAATGTGGAGAAAAGAGGTGGAGACCTTTGGGGAGATCTCATTGGGCCTCTGAGTACCTTAAGAGGGCTTATAAGGAAGAAGGGAGAGGGGGGACTTTTCATGTGGGCAGATGGTGACGGGGCAAGGAGAAATGGCTTCAAACTGAAAGAGGCCAGGTTTAAATTAGATGTTAGGAAAATATTCTTTACCCAGAGGGTGGTGATACACTGAAACAGGTTGCTCAGAGAACTTGTAGAAGCCCAGTCCCTGGCAGTCCTTGAGGCCAGGTCAGATGGGGCCCTGAGCAACCTGGTCTAGAGGATGGCATCCCTGCCCACAGCAGGGGGCTTGGAACTAGATGATCTTTAAGGTCCTTTGCAACCCAAACCATTTTATGATTAATTCTATACCTGGACTTGCTGACAGGCAACAACCACAAACTACAGGAAGTAGGGGAGGTTCTAGCAGGGCATTATGAATACATTTTTCAGCACTGGAATGTTCAGCACTCAGATTACACAGAGGAGTTGTGGATTCTCTTCCCATGAAGGTTTTTAAGATATGATACTCCTGCTTTTAGTAGGAGGTTGGATGAAACAAAGATCCTTCCAATGATTCCCTTGTTCTGGTTCTAATTTCCTGCTTCCTGATGCACTGGAGTTTTACACTGTTTCCCTGTTCTTAAGCACGAAGAAAATGTACTTGGATTTATATCTATGCAGGCAGTGTTGTAGTCTGGGATGTTGGAGGTCTTCATTTATTTTGAAGAAACAGGAAAAAGTGATGAAGTTACAGCTGATTTGATATTTATCTCAGAAAGGTGGTGTGTATTACTGCTAGAAAGACTCTGACATGAATTTGGGTAAGAAAATAGGTTTTTGTGTCTTTGCTTCCTTTAATTCAGGGATCAGGATCACCTTGGCACCACTATCTAGTAACCAAAAGAGCTATGGATGTTCTCATCAGTTAGATCTCAGTAAGTAGAAACTGTCAAATAGTAGACTGCAGAGAAGTGTTCTATATTACCAGCCACTACAAGAACACTTTGAGTTATAAATATCCATAAGCTTTAATGGAGAAGAGAACTGTGCCTGTCAGCAGAAAAAAAATACTATCAACCTGCGATGCCCTACACAAATAATGTCAAACTTGGGGCACAATGCAGATTAAGGTGCACTTTAAGCCATCTACTAAATGGAGTATTAGCTGGAAACTGGATTTCACCATCAATGAAACATAATTTAATATATCTGAAGGCCAGTATTGGTTCACCTATCTCAGCTGCAATTGCAGTGAAGAAAAGAAGTCCTTCTGACTGTAAGAAAGTACTCTCTTTTCTATTACTGATGTCAACAGTGAGTTTTGATCCTGATTGTGTTCCATGGCAGCATCTTGAAAGAAAAATATTTTTAGCCTTGAACACAAGAATACTCCCTGCTTCTCTGAGTATAATACCACTGTATCTCAGTGGAGGATGAGCAACGCTTTCATAACTTGCTACCTTAGAGTAGAAAAGGATGTATTTAATTTGACATGAACATCTGACAGAAAATATTAATCTGGGATTATCTACCCAGGTGGATAATCCAGGTTTATGATATTACAATCTAATCTAATCTAATTTTTGCTCATATTTTGCAATTTGGCCTTTAGCAAGATATTAGCCTTGCTCACATATGTTAGGTTTACCCTACCTTAGTACTGTAAATAGGCTAACAAGGTCTATTCACTTTTTATAACACCTTGAGAACTATAGAAACCAAAAACACAAAGTATTTTAACAGGGCAGAAAAGATAAAAGGGAGTGTGAAGACAATCTTGGAAAATTCACTCTCAAGATTTTTAATGATTTCCATGACTGTTCATGATAGAGAGTTTCTTTGATTGCAGGCACTTTCACTTTTGGTTTATATGCTCACCCTTGACTCAGACATTTAAAGACTCCCCAGAACTGGAGGCCTAAAGACAGGAATGAAAGAACAAAATGAAGGGCACATGACTTAGACAATATAAGGACAAAGTTAAGAAATTGCTGAGAAAAATTGCCAATAATGATAGTGGAGTTATGCAGAGTTTGGAAGTCAGGAATGAGCATAATGAGAGGTTAATGAATAGATCATAATAGAGGTTGTCCATAATGGAGATGATTACTAGACCAGCATTTTGGATGAAGTTGATAAAGGAAAAACAAGGAAGGCCAGTGATGAAGCATGCAAATGAAGCAACTGAAGATCAAGTTTAGACCATATTTCACATTGATACCAAAGAAAATCAACTGATTTTAAAATAGAAGAATTAAAGAAATAAAAGGAATTAGAGAATTTTAAAAAGAAAAATATGTGGGGAGAGAAAGGGAGAATATCTGTGTTGTATAAGCTTACAAAAATCAAAGAGGAAAAAATAATAGAGAACTTGGAAGAATGCTCAAGTCAAGAGTACAGCTCAAGAAGACAGATTTTCCTATGGCCACTAGGCTCTTCTTTTCTAACCAACTATTTACTGCCTCTTAATTACATCCTGAAGAAATGCCACACTTACACAACTAAAACTGGTTCAATATTTGGAGAATACTTACAGAAATGTTTCAGATGGCATTCCAGATCTATGCCTACAGGTTAGCTTCCCAGCTGTCTCACCAAACTCTGATTATATTTCATATAACATATTGAACAATAAAAAAATACATATAGTAAATATATTATACAAGTTAATTATATATAATATGTGAAATAATATACATATATATACATAAATGGAGTATGTATATATGTATAACATACATGTAGTTCTTCAGACATGGAGAATGTACATGGAGTTAAATTAAATACATGGAGTTATGTTAGTCCTAAATTAATACCACATAGATGAAAAAGAAGTATGTTGGAAAGTTTTCTACAGCATATCAGTATGAAAATGTATCAATTGCACCCTTTGAGATCTTTGTGGAACAGGCAAGGTGTGGCAGTTGAGGCGATGTCAGTTATGGAGGCTGTGTGATAACATGGTTTTAACAGAAAAAGGTTACAGACATGAAAAGATCTTGGAGTATCTGGCTTTATGTGGCAAGGTTTTGGTAGCAGGGTGGCTACAGTGATGACTTCTGGGAGAAGCTGCCAGAAGATTTTCCCACGTACAAAGAGCCAACATCAGCCATCTCCAAGAAGGACCCACGACACTGGCCATCAGCAGCAGTGGCAGCATCTCTGGGATAACATGGATAAGAAGTGGGAAAAAACTGCTTCCCAACAGCAACCACAGAGAAGAATGAGAACATGTAAGAGAAATAATCTCACAGACATTGCCCTGCAGTCCATGGTGCAGCCCGTGGTGAGGCAGCTGTGCCCCTGCAGCCCATGGAGGTCCCTGGTGGAGCAGAGATCCACCTGCAGCATGTGGAGGGCCCCATGGGAAACCCACACTGGAGCAGGCTTCTTACAGGACCTGTGGCCTATAGAGAGAGGAAGCCCCTCTAGAGCAGGCTTGCCATCAGGATTTGTGACACCGTGGGGCACCTATGCTGATGCAGTTTGTTCCTGAAGTACTGCACCCTGGAAGGGACATGCACTGGAACAGTTTGTGAAGAACTACAGCCCATGGGAAGGACTTACCCTGGAGGACTTTCCTGTAGCAGGGACCCCACACTGCAGCCAGGGGAGAGTGCAAGGAGGAACGAGCAACACAGACAACCTGTAATGAACTGACCACAACCCCCATTCCCCATTCCCCTGCACCACTTGTGGGAAGGAAGTAGAGAAATCTGAGTGAAGCTGAGCCCAGAAAGAAGAAGGATGAGAGGGGAAGGTGCTTTTAGATTTGGTTGTATTCCTCCCTATCCTACTTCATTGTTAATTGTTGATAAACTAAATTAATTTATCCAAGTCAAGTCTGTTTTTCCCATTACAGTGATCTCTCTATCCTTATTTCATCCCACAAGTATTGTATTTTATTTTCTAATCCCCAGTCCACAGTCCAGTTGAAAGGCTTGGTGGGCCTGTGGTAGCCAGACAAGGTCAAACAGAGATACCAAGGAGTTTTCTCATCTATTGTGAGTGAAAATAGGATGTGACTTTTCGGGTTGTAATGAGTTATCCCTTGAACTGGTTTTCTTCTTTGCATTCTGTTGGTTATAAAAGAAGACCAATTCAGCTGCAGGCTTCCAATGCTCTTTCCTTACTCCAACACATCTACCATCTTCCTAGGGATAAACATAGTGCGCACAAGGGTAGATAACAGCAGAGACCATTATTGGCACTTTCTCAGGGTTTTACATAAGAACATGGGAATCCTCTTGCTAAAACAGGTTGTCTAGGTCCATCATTTAGACTCTGAGGGCTAGCAACAAGTTTCCCACAGGAAGATGTGTGATGCAAATCATGGGAAAAATGCTTCATTAAATGGCTCATGCCTATTCCCTAAGTCTGTGATTTCCTTAAGGCCTGAAATGTGAATTTTGATCTCCCTTCCAAAAATTCTATTGTTGTTAGTAAATATTCTGAGACTAGATTTTTTTCTTTTCCTGCTAGGCATAAAAATATCTAACTACCATCTAAAACTTGCTCAACCATAACCTTCAACAACATTCTGTGACATTGATGAAAATTAAAGGCTTGTTACAGAGTGAATATTTTGTTTTAGCAGTATGAAATTTGCCCCCTTTTGAATTCATTGAATATTTCTGTTCTTGTGCTAGAAAACAAAAAACACAGTCACAAAGGGCTTCGTGGATATTGGGAGGTATTCCTGCATTTGGAGCTGACTTAGAGATGAATGGTAGTTAAAAAAAAAGTTACAGGCTTTTCTACAGTTATCTATTTTCCCATTTAACTTCCAGGAACAAAGAGAAAAGGAGTACAAATTATACTGTACCACAACAGAATGATCAGTGACAAATGTCTGTCAGTAAGATTACCATTGCAGATAGAATATGTAAACATACGTTTTGAAACCAATTTTTCCTTATGCATTCTGTCTCGTCACAAAGATGCCAACTGGATAGACTTACTTTGCACATAAGATGAGCATATTTAATAAAATGAGAGTGAAGGAATGATAACATTTTATTATCTTGTTTTAGAACACTTTCTTCGGTCCATTTTTCTGTGGAAATAGATTAAGCACAGTTAATCAAGATCTGTCACTGGGTTCCAATGGTGACTTTATACACTGCAAAATAAAAAGGACAAATGTAGCACAAAAGGAAGGCACATATGGAGTTGCTTGTGGTTTCTTACAGACTTCAAATAAAGAACAGATTTTTTCAGACATTTAATATAGAGAAACTCAAAATCACACTATTTTGTCTCTTCATCTGTTTCTGAAAGCAAATAAAAATATTAGTGTGCACATCATGTTGCAAGTTCTTCAGCAAGGAAGGGCTCTCTAACACAAGAACCAGTACCATGGTATCATCCAGAGGAGATGATATTCTCCTGTTTTCTAATATCTTTAATTTCTTGTAGTACTGTATAACTAACTTAGGTTCATAATTTCTTTCATATTTGATTATTATAGCATGCCTGTTAGTTTGCACATTGCCCTAGCAAAGCTGTACCAGCACAATGAATAAACCCCATTGCAACAAGACAGTCATAAACTTGAGTCCAGAAGACTGTTACTGATAGAAATCCAACTTCTCTTTTACTTTAGATATTTAGCTTTATTACTATTTATTAATTACCTGGAAAACAATTACAATGCTGTAGATCTGGAACCTCACAAGGCTGTATCTACAGAAAGACTTTTAGAGAAAGCTGTCCTTTAGTAGTATATAGATAACTTGGTTAAGTTAATTTTCTAGATTTCCTCAGTGGACCATGGAAAGAACTAAGATGGGACAAATCATTCTTTATAGGAGCCTAAGAAAGGAGTTTAAGAAGAGGGATGTACTTTCCTCTGGAAGCATCGCATTGTGTCTACTAACACAGAATCTACTCTAGACTAGAGAAGTGACCAAACTTCTTTAAAAGTTAAAAAAAAAATGTAAGGTTTGCTTTTTTTAAATCTGAATAAAACCCTAGGTGACTAACTGTACAGACTTTTTTGAAGAATGTTAAACATAATCCAGAAGTTCTTATGCACTGAATTATTCTCCAAATTGCTCTTTTCTCCACAGAAAATTCCTATGACTTATAGTACAGCTGAAAAATATGGGATTTTCTGGTTTGTCTCATCTAATCAATCTGTTTCTTTCAAATATTTTCTTTGAATCTGATATTTCACTTCATCTTAACCTACTTTTATTATTTGAGTTAATACAATGCTCTGAATCTTGACATCTCTGAATAATTTAACTGAAGTTTGAATGCTCCCATTTCTTCTGCAAAGTTCATGCTCAAACATGTACAGGCTGGCATCTTCAACACCACTCATTGTGTAACTCATTATGTTGGCCCTTATTGTGAATTTCCTGATTTTCTTCTGGTATAAATTCACTCATTGTAACAATGCACAGAAGTGGAAGTTCACTGCTGTTAATGGAAGTCTGTGCTGTTCACAAAAACAGGATCAAAAATATGTGAGTTCTGAATATTCTGTAGTATGAAGTGTTATAGTAATCACGTGATTTCAATAGGACAGGATTTATCAGCTTTAAACCTAGGTGATTATTTTTACTGATTAGCAAGTTGAAAATTCTTTTCTGTTTAGACTTTTAAGAGTTGTCTCTTTACTCTTTCTTTGGTGGCAGTCTGTTTCACTGAAATGTATTAAAAGTTAATATAAAATAAATCTGCATTAGGTAAAAAAGACGCTATCTATGGAATAGCAAAGCTAGACAGAGAGGATCTTCTTTATATTCTGGTACCAGGTGAAGAACCCTTTGTGCTTAACTGACCTGGAAAGAGCTTATGCATTTTTCTATGGACAGTTAATTTTTTTTTTCTTAGAAAATATTCTCTATTTTTAAGAGGGCAAACGATTCCTATTGATTACAGTATTATCTAATGGTGAGGAAGAAGCTTGCCCCCCTGCTGCTGACTTCAGCTGAGAAGTCATTCAAGACTGCTACAGCTGAACCTGGAGAAAAACTACAAATCATTTTACCGACTGAGAAACGGAAACTGGAGAAAAAGGATTATGTCTTACTCGGGACTAGCAAGCAAGTAGTACTGAATCTTTATTTAGGAAATGTCCTGTTTCCTAATATTTCATTATTTGGCATAATCTATTCAAATTCCAGCTTTCAGATGCAATGTGTTTGGTGTCAATACATCCACTGTTCAGAGATGAGGCCAGGCGTGGCAGAAAAAAGTACTGCCATAAACAAGCAACACATCTCAGTTGTACACAGACTTTCTGTGTGACTTACTATCTTTAAGCTTGTCACTGACTGGTCTCTAAGCACTAGTCAATAAGCTTAATGACTGGTAAAAAATGAGATGAAACTGCTTAAGAAAAGGCAGGTCAAGCATGAACACAGCTGGATGAGTTTGTGTCATTGCCGGCTATCCAGGTATTTTTTTATCAGGTTGCAGCTTTCTTGAGCATGATGGCAGGAATAAGCCAAAAGGAAAAACATAAGATGTCAAAGAGGTACTTGAGAGATGAATTTAGTGTACACATTTCACTTTCCAGATTTTAATGAAACCTATGTTTTATTTGAATATTTCACAACTATCTGAACGAGATGTAATTCAATTTGAAACACATTAAAGACTGTTAAGTCTTTGAAGCAGGCTTTAAATTATAGAACCACAGACCTGAAAAGGACCTCAAGAGGACACCTCTTCCATACCTCTGCTCTAAAGCAAACTGAACTATGCTTATAACCATCTGAATGACGTTTGTTCAAAAAATTTCCAGAGATGGAGTATTTACAATCTCCCATGCCATCATCTTCCTGATTCTCTCTATCCTTAGCACTGGATTGCTTCCTAACACCTAACTTTGTTGTAACTTAAGCCCATTATTTTTCAGCCTCATCTACTGGTGATGCAGACAACAAATTTCTCCTTTTCTTTGTGTGTCAGCTTTTCATGTATTTAGAGTCTATTGTCATATCTTGCCTTTAATTATGTACTGAGAACCTTTAGGCTTCAAGAGAAACATAACTGATCAGCTGGAAAGGCAGTGAGTTTATTTAACAGAAATAAATGTGTGATCAAGAAAACAAGAGCCTTAGTTAAGTGGTTACCCTAACTGATTAGCTGCTTCTCTGGTTAGCCTGCCAGTCTGTCCTTAGAAGGTCCAGGATCATGGACCTTCTGACTGCTTTGAATTCCCTTCTGACTGCTTTAAATTCTTTGAAAGATGGCCTTGTAATTCTCTTCTTCCTCCAATATTAATGAATCTGAATTCTTTAGCCATTTTTTTTATTTATTTATAAGGCCTACTGTTTGGGAAACAGGCTGTGTTAACTGTGAAATATTCCTCTGTTAGGCAATATTTATCACCATAGCTAAATATACAGATATGTGTAAGCCAGACTAATCTACTCACAGAATCTAAACGAAAATGAAAAAAGAGTACATATTCATTTCCCCCCTTACATCCTACCTTACACTGACACCCTCTACATTACTTTCTCAATTAATTTTACTGCAAATCTGTTAAATATCTGAGTCTCTTCTGCCTAAGTCAGGAGCTTATGATAGTTAGTCTAAGGTTTAGGCCTGTAATCCCCCTTCTTACGGGCTGTATGACCTTCTTGCAAGCTGGCACACTAAGCTGGCACATTTCAGTATCTCATGTATTCATTTTCATAATAAAGTAGAAGGAGTTTCTCCCTGCCCTTGGTGGTTTGAAGTCACTACAGCACCTACTTGCTGTATTTAAGAGAATGCTTTTGTGGTTTTGTCCTTTTTTATCACTGCTTCACAAAATGCTGTGGGCAAAATATTTAGGACACTATTTTTACCTTGGATATCAAGTTTTCTACCAACCCTGCCGCACCACAACCCTCCCCCAGGGTAACAGTACTGACTAACCTGCCTTTGAACAGTCTTGAAAGGATCTTGTTGCTTGGACTTGCAAGACCAAGTGGATTTGGTGGTCTAGGGAAGATGAAGAAAAAGTATGTTGGAATGTTGAGCACCTGTCCTTCACCCTCCAATAATTTCTTACAAAATATTTGAACAGCATGCCAGGTGTCATATAAATACTTCAAACAAACTGATTATAGTACTATATTATCATAAGTTTTACAGTTTTGTGGCTATAGACATTATTCTAACAGAATTTTACTAGCAAATGTATGTTAAGAAGTTGCTTTGAATTTTAAAAAAAACATTTTATTTTTAATGAAACATTCAGAGGAAAAGTTTCAGCCCATCAAGCTAAATTATCAAGACTGGAAGCCCAACAAGGATTTAGCTGATTCCATTCAGCAAACATACTGCTAGCAATGACTGACATAGACGTGGTATTTAAAAATGTGTTAAAGCTTCATGAGAGACTTGTTGGATCTCAGAGAGGCCAGTGAGGGTGACATTGAGGAGAAAAAGTGTGTTACTGATCACCTGATCAATGTGTTGAAATGGACAAAGTCTACTTGAGACATTCAAGGAAATCTTTGGATCCTATGATGCTGGTTCTTATAGGAATGTTAACATCTGTTGGAAGGACACTGCAGTGAAAAGCAAGCTATCCAGGAGGCTTCTGGATTGTATTTGAGGTAAACTGATGATACAGACGCTGGAAGGGCCAAAAAGGTGACTCTGGCATTCACTAGCTAGCAACAACTCTTTGGGAGTATGATAATCAATAGAAACTGTGGCTGTAATGACACCAAAATAGTGGAGTTCAAAATCCTGAGGAGGCAGAGAAAGGCAAGCAGTGCAGTACAGAGCACTTTAGGAGGGCAGATTTCAGCTTAGCTGGGGAGTTGAAAGGTATGATTCCATGAGAGGCAGCTCTGACAAGCAATTGAGTTCAGGGAATCTAGCAAGTCTGTAAGGACATCACCTTTCAAGCCTATGAATGTTCATGCTGATAGTCAGGAAATCAAGTACATTTATCAATAGACCAACTCAAAACAGATCCACCAGAGAAGGCAGCATAAAGGAGATGGAAGCAAGGATAGGCTTCAAAAGAGGAATTTCTGAAACATTGCATTAGTATGTAGTGATACTGTCAGGGAAACCAAAGCTCAAATGCAATCAAGGGTTGCCAGGGACATCAAGGCAACAAGAAGAGCTTGTACATTACTAATAAAAGCTTGAAAAAGGAAAATGTATGTACTGATTGCTGAATGAAAAGGGTGATTCAGCAACAGTGGCCACTGGTAAGGCTGAAGTGCTTAGGGCCTTGATCTTTGAGGCCTGCGTGCCTAATGAAAGAGAAGAGAGGGAATAACAGCAGTGGATAAGGATCAAGTCAGAGACTACTTATGAGAACTCAACTCATAAATGCTCATGGATCTGACAAGCTGTATCAAAACTTTATAAATGTTCCAAAAGGACTACCCAGAGAACTAAAGGCTGCTCAGCTTTACTTCAATCTCTGGCAAATACCCAGAGCAAATACTCTAGGAACAAGTGATAGACAATATTTTCATCAAGTTCTCAGATGAAATTCATATGGAGGGTACAGTTGAAGGACTTGAGGGGCAGGCTGCCATTTGGAGGAACCTATGGGATGAATGGACAAAAGGTTCAGGGAACAAAAGCCCTTCAAGGAGAGGTAGAAGGAAATAGAATTTTCCAGTCTGAAGAAGAGACAGTTTTGAGGGGACCAGCAGCCTTCTAATACCTAGAAGGAGGTTATGAAAAGGATGCTGCAGGTTTTCCAGTGATGCATGTCAGGAGAACAAGAAACAATAGACATGAATGAGAAAAAGAATGTTTATAGCTGTGGACAGCTGTAAACCGCATGAGGACACCTAATAAGTGAAGTAGGTTACTTAGAGAGGGCACACAAACTCTACTTCGAAGGTTTTCAAGACCAGGTTGTGTAAATCTCTATGCAACTCTGTTTAGAGCAAGATTTTACCCTAAATCTTTCCTGAGGTTCATTCCAACCTGAAGTATCTTATATCTCTATTGAAAGAAAAAAAAACCCAAACTTTTATTTCTGAAACAAGTGGAAACTTGTTTTGTGTACTCCTTTTCTTTTCTTGTGAAAGAGCTCTTCATTGGTGCTGCTTTCTAAAAGTGTGTAACGCCCTGATGTTTCCAACCATTTTAACACATTGGAACCATCTAGAGTGTAAGAATGGAAGTTTAAACTTCCCAGACTTGATGATGGAGTATTTGATGATTATCTGTGGCTGTTTCTAAAAGAAGCACTTTTTAACTTCTGTGAGTTACAGATTTCATGGAACTACAATACAAATTTTGTACATGTCTTAACCACACGAAGAACATGATGCTACTTCTGGCAGTTTCATGAACACTGGTTGAAGCTTTACTTACAAGCATTCTGGATTGTATTCTGAATTGATATGTTACTATAGTGTTTTCTATAGTGCTATTTGTTCTCAAGGATGTATTAGTACATATGACATATTTTGTCTTTTGCCCATTACCTAACACAATTTTTAATACTGTGTCTATATCAGTCATTAGCAACAGTATATTTGGTGAATGGAATCAGCTAAATCCTTGCTGGGGTTACAGTCTTGATAGTTTAGCTTGATGGGCCAATAGCTTTCTATTATACAGCTTCATTTCTTTTACAAACCCTATTTGCAAACACTGTAACATTGCTAGCATTTCTTGTTACTCTTGTGTTGTGAGTCAGAAGAGATCTTCTTACAACTTTTGTGTTGTGAGTCAGAAGAGATCTTATTCTTATGTGGAATTTCTGGAATTACATGCATTCCCAATGTTTCCACAAAATTCAGCTAACATCCTCTAGCTGAGACTAAGACTGGCTAAATATTTCCATATCTCATATAAAGCACGTTGTTGGCATCACTGATGGTCTTATGGCTGTATATATTTAATCAGAATACTTTAATCCCAACATCCTGCAGGATGTGGTTTAAGGTTGTGAGGTGGTTGTTTGTTTTCTTTACCCTTTCTGAACACCATATTTATCTCTGACATGGAAAGGAGGAACTTACATTGTTTCATTCAACATCGTAAACTGCATGGGAAGGTCTTTGTTCTGGCTCTGTGACTATACTCCTGTACATGAACATGAATATTCTCTTAGACAACTGAGCATTAGCTGCCTGACTGTGATTTCTCTGGAGATTAAGAATTTTGTTGTGGTGTGACAAGTCTGTAGAAAAACTCAGTTTATTCCACTGAGATATTTTGGTGCTCTGAGGCACAGAGGGAAGCAAACATTTGTCTCTCATACGTTCTGTACCTTTTTTTCAACCTTGCTGACAAATACGTGAGACATAGGCCATTTGTTTTAGTTTTCCCTTTTTCTCCTGGCTCAGCACTGTACTCATTCAGTGTTTCCTAACTTTTAACTCAGAAGGTCTTGTTGGCTATGTACATCAATAAATAAAATAGGGCTAAAGGCTGTTTTCTGGCTGTGAGGCTAAATGGCACACAATGGCTGCAGGCACACTGCATAACACTTGGCCTTGAGTGTCACCTCAAGGGGACAAAGTGTCTGAAATAATGTGAGGGTCATATTGCAGCTTTTAACACAGGGGTTTTTCTACTATGAAACAGAATTTGCTGCATGCTGTGTGTGTGGCAGGAGGTGTGTGTCAAGGTCCCAAACCTTCAGAGACAGTTTCAGAGAAACCATCAAGAGTGATGTTGGGTATTGGGAGTGATTCCTGGCAAATGCTATCCCCATGCCTGGGCATTGTCTGGCAGGGTGCTAGTTAGCACCAGGCAAACCGAGGAGAATGAAGTCTGTTAGCAGTCAAGCAGTGTGATAACCAGTGGCCCAGTGCTTGACTTCCAAGTCAAGCTTTGTTTACACAGCATTATGGCTATATAGGCTCAATGCAAATGCATGCTCAGATGTTGTGTCTCTGTTTTTGTATAGGTACATGCACGCTGAAGCCTTTTGTACAGCCTCTGCTCCTCCTTGTTGTTTGCTGTGTTTGGTACTTCTCAAGGAAGTACTGCTACCTTTTCTGTACAGATTCTAAGGAGATGCTGTCCAAATCTTGTCCCAAGAAGTTCTCAAAAGTTGTGACAGTGTAAATCTCAGTGCACCAGAGAGAGAAAGAGAAAATAACTGTATGGATACTGTTTCCTAGATCAAAAATTACATCTACCCATTATGATGTACATGTAAACTTAAATGTTGTGTTGCGGTGCGATGTCAGGAATATTCCAATAATGTTGAGGGGTTTTTTCATATGTAAACAGTGTGCATAGATTTATCTGTTGGATTATAGTACTTTGCAGAAAGAACTTAATGTGAATAGTTCAGATACTACAGATTTAATCAGCAGTGGAGAAAGTGATGTCCTACACTAAAAGCAGACCACACAGCTATGAACAGTTTCTGGAGGCCATTAGGTTTTAAGCTTATTCTGTGGAAGCCTTTCTGTTATCAGCTCTAAGCTTCTTTAAACAACAACAACCAATTGCACAGTAGTGAGGGAGCAGACAATTCCCTGATGCCATAGCACTTTTGCTAATGTTACTCCAAGCTGGGTAAATATAGTATTCCTGGCACACTGGAATGGATATAGTTAGTGTTACAGATTAAACAGCTGTAAGCATATGAACGTAACATGCCACTGGGACAGGAATCCTTTATGTCAGCCCATTTGCAGGCTCCATCAACCAAAACTACCAGTGGATTAGCTGTAGAAGTTGAAGGCCAAAGGCTCTGGTTATCAGGAGGAACAAAAGTAAGCATTGTACTGATAACACTGGGTAATAGTGGATCTCAAACGCAATGCAACAAAAGTGGTTCTGGGTGGACATACTAACATTTGAGGAAAACCAGAGGAAATATTTCAGGCTTGAGTGAATATCAGAATTAAATCTTGGTTATGTTTCTCCAAATAGGAAAGTAAACACATTTAGATCTCCTGCTGCTGAAAATCAACATCAAGTGAATACAGTGAACATTCTTCTGGAGCTCATTGATCCTGGGAAGAGAAGTCCTAAGGCAAATCCTGAGCAACGTGTGTAGATCTGCTGTTTATGGGATTGACATAAAGCAGGGTAGAAAAAGGAAACTAGTACATGTATTTGAGTTAGAAGAACTAGATACAGACTCTTCCCTGCCATGGCTTGCTGTGTATTGTTTTACTTCTTATAGTGCAACTGCCTCTATTCCTGATTTTTTTAACCAGGGTTTATGTTGCAGCACACTCCACGACATAGTCCATATTTAAGACAGCCATGACACATAACAATCTAGAGTAGCACCACACCTTGTCAGAAGGCTTCAGGCTGTCTGCTCAGACAGAGGAACATCATGAGCCTCCACTGGCTGCAAGCCTCTGCTAGTGTCTGTCTCCCCTGCTCTCAAGCCCAACCTTTTTTACCCCTTATAGTTAATGCACTGCACCTGTGTGCTCTTCATTACAGTCTATGCTCTTCACCTGTTTTCCCCAGCTGAGGCCCATTGGGGATGAGGCTGGATCACAGCCCCATTCCCAAGTATCATAAAACGGGTACCTATAAACCTACAGGTTTATATTTCCAGATTGTAGGATCCTCTGAAGAAGGAATCTGCTATTAATACTGAACCTAGACACCAACAAGGGCTAGCCTTTTTAGGGATTTCTTGAAATCAAATAATTCAACTTTTTCTATTCATTTTTGAGAAAGAGGGAGGCTAAGAGGTGAAATGCCAAAAGGAAATCTATTTTAATTTTGTATTCCTGCTGCTACCTGGGAAGAGAGATACTCCAAGAAACTATCCCTTGTCAAATTTTATAGAAATTTTCTCCAAACCTGGGGAACATGTCTAAGCTTTTGGGCTTCTCTGACTCTGATGCTTTACTTACCATTAATTATAATACATGCCACTAGTCAGGGAGGTAAGAAGCAGGCCACCAAGAGCTTAAAACAAAGAGAAGTAGTGCTTTTACATTCATTTTTTTCTCACCGATAAATTTTCCTTTGATTTAATTTAATTTGGTAAACCTGGCAAGTTGCTGCCAGGTGGATCTCCTACACAAGTCTGTCTCGAGATTTCATTATCCTTCTTATTTCTAGCATCATTATTCAGACATCTCTGTTTTCTCTAGCTAATTAGCCCGCTGTTTAAGAGGTGTACATTTCTTAACATATGGCACACAGTTGCACTGCATGTGTGCTGTATTTTCATTTTCTAGTTTGAATCTTATATTTCTGATACAGTATGTCAGAAATATCAGATGCCCATCTTACAGAACAGCACTTACAGCTTCACATTGAAATGCACCCTAATTATACTTTTGAAATCCTTACATCCCCATGTTTTCAATTAAGACATCACTGCCATTACAGTACTGTGACAACAGATTGTGATTTAAAGATTATAGTATTTGGAGGTCAGAATTTAGCAGGAAATAAAAGTCACAGGAATTAAGTGTTTAAAATAATTAAGATTTTAAAAAATGTACCTTTCCAATTCAGTGGAGAAAACTTAAAGCCCACACAAAAATCCTCCACATGGCGTGAAACTGTCTCTTTGAGACACTGGCATTGCATGCAGCTGTTATAAATCTTCTTCCTGTGTAAGACTGCAGAGGGAGGACCTGACTGGCAACACAAAGGAAGGAGCAGGTCTGTTCGCCTGTCTGGGAGAGACAGAGGGAGAGGAGCGGGTGGAGGGGGGGCGAGGTGCGCACACACACGCGCGGCTGAATGCAGAAAGATTCACTCCTTCTGTACAGCCCACAGACCATCTATGCCTAAGTGATTCTGGTCCACCATTTGCATGATATATTAGCCTTTCAAGCTGTCTCGTGGTATTATCTGAGAGACCGTACCTTTTGCTTTTAGCTAAGCTCGTCTGCAATTGGTGTTATCTCCACCAGGTCTCCATTTCTAACTAATATTAACCTTATAGCAAGGAAAACAGTATCGTTAGAGCCGTGCACATGCTGAAAATACACCAGGACACTCTAAAGGCTGAATTAAACAGTTACATAAAATTACATTTCTGTGTCATTTACTGTACTGGCAAAAATGCTTTTTTTTTTCCTTTAAAAAAAAAAAACAACAAAACAACCAAACCCAACATTTCAGCTATATACATATACAATATATCTGTGAAATTATTAAAAAAAAAAAAAAAGAAAAAAGCAGCAGCATTAATTCTGGAATAAGTGTGTTCATATGGGTTGTTACACTCATATAACCATATCAGCTTCACTGTGCTGGTGTAACTGATAATATGTGCTGTACTTACTAGCTCTCAGGTTCCTTGAGCTGCAGAGATGCAGATGTAGCCTTAAATTCTTTCTAAAGCAAATCCTGCAGGTGCTTTCTACCTCCCTCATCCTCCCTCAAAAAAGCCTTCAACTCCCTCTATAGGATTAGCTTTCTTCTAGCTTCTGTACCTACCCCCTCCATAACGCATCGAGCCTGAATCGCTGTCAGTCATCTGGTGACTTCCCAGCTCCTCCAGACATCCCCTCCAGCCAACGCACACATCCCTGCAAGCTCTGCCTGAGTCATGAACTGACAGCTGTGAGACAAGTAGTATGAGGATCATATCCAAGAGATGAACGAACATTTTCAGCAGAAGCAAGCACCTATCCACTAATACACCATTTCCCTAACAAAAAAGAAAACAACGTCATGGGTTTTTTTTCTTCTTGTATAGCTAGCTTTTTTATCGTGCACTGAATACAACAGAATTATAAGATTTCGAGTAGTTTTGTGACAGCAAGTATAACCAAAAAATTTATAAATACCTGTGAGATGTATAGTTATTTCTAACATCTGGGTCAGACACGAATGCTTCTGTGTTCTTATATCTAAGATTCAGCATGATAGCAGAATTTTATTTAATGTAAGGACTGTACTGCACAGTGAGGGTAGGAATTATATCAAAATGGCTGCAAACATTTTCCAGCCTGTGGGTAGAGAACAGAGCACCTAAAGAACTGGACTAATTTTCAGTAGTAGTCAGAGTCTGCAACTGCTATTGACTTAGTGTTCGGTACATTTAAAATGCAAGCCTTATTTAGACGCTTAATATAGATTTAGGCGTCTGACTGTAAACACTTGATTAAAAATATTGGCCTAGCTTTACAAATAAAGGTCAAAGGAAACACATTACTGAGCACTGGAAAGCAAGAGTAAGAAAAGGAATAAAGACAAAAGTAGTTCCAAGGATTTGCGGAGGACAAAAGAAGAAAGGCACTTTGATGCTGTTTATTATTTTTATTATGAGCTAATTTCAATTTCATTTATTGAAATTATATAACTCTTATACACCCATTGCTACTCTCCATCTTGTTTTTTATTATCCCTTACTGTTCTTTGCACCTATTCAGCCTGAATGAGAGCAGAAAATCCCGTGTAGAAATCCTGAGAGACAGCCTGTTCACATGAAACTTTCATCCAAATTTTAGTAGATACCAAGGCGTGAACCTTTAATTGAGCAAGGAAGAAACTTATGGATACCTAGCTGAAGCTGTACATTTTCAGGTGTTCGCCTAGCATAATGATGTCCTGCTGCCACACTTTCTACTTTTTAGCTGTCCAGCATGAAAATAATAAAACAGAGCCACTAGCAACCATCAAAAGAAGAAATGCTTTTATTTGTTATTCACCTGGATGTAGGATTTCAGTCAGACTTCTAAAGCATGTATGTGTAAATGCTGTCTGTGTGGCAGTTATTCAAGCTTCCTTTGAATTCTGTCCATCCATTTAGTCATCCCTGCCAAGTCAGTCTCTATTACCCGTACCTACTAAGATGTGTTTTAATGGTGAAAGTAACAGGTTCACTTAATAAAAATGCTGGCAGTGACACCAAGGAATGCTGGGACTTCACTAATCTGAAAAATAATGACCTGATGGGAGCTTTGTTCCTCTTTCTCATGGGTCCCTGCTAGAAACAGCCAAATAATTATAAAAAGGAGCCAACTCAATAAACACAGTGGGAAGTACTGTGGATGTTATTATATAAATGCATTATAGATATTTTTCAGCTTTGATTTTTTGGATATGAATTTACTAAAACTTTTCATGCCGTTTGGATTTTTTTATTATTTTTAATTTTTTATCACTACTTCAATTTGTATTACCAAAGATTTTTAAAAAAACTCAGGCAAACACTAAAGCAACCCCCACCTGAATTGAACAGGCCAAATACTGTATGAGTCATATTTATGAAGCACTTTTAGTTGCACCAAAAAAAAAAAAAAGCTCAGATACACTTTTGTATTTGATCCCATACATGTGGACATTTTCAGGGTAGATTTATCTCCCTTACACTAGGGACAATCTATTCTAAGCAAAGGCCAGATTCAGATTTATGTGGCTTCTAGGGATAGTGGAGGCCACAGTCTCTATAGTGTGTCTATGGCTGTGCTCATGGGGATGAGGGAAAACATGGATGCCAGACTGAAAGAGCAGTTGGGTCAGGTGTAATACTGTGTAAACACAAGGCAATTTTATAATATTCCAGTAGTATTTATTCATAACCCTGATTTCAAATAAAAGTGATTCATGAAATGTTCCCCAAACAGATGCATCTTCTTGACTTTGACTGAAATCTGTTTTCCTAACAGCACATGTCCACGGCACCATTTGTCTTTCTCTCAAAAGAGCACTGTGCCTATGTTGGAAAAAATGTTGCCATATAAAAGCATGTTCTCTGTTATCTGTTCAATGAAATGGCATATGTGCCAGATAAACAGAGGAGAGAGGGATGGATATGAAGGATTTGCCCCCTTAAGCCCATCATAGTGAAGTAAAAAGAATACAGGTGCTCTTCCATCCTGACTATACATTTGCTTGACAGTTTCTCTTCTGTCTCGTGGTAGCGTATCTGTCATAGATACAAGTAGCCTCAGCTATGTCAGTCAAAACAGAAAGCTTCTTGCTGTCTAAATAAAATAGATCCACAATAAAGCATTGATAAAAGAAAAAAAAGCAATACATGTACATAAAAAATGCAGTTCTCTCAGGATCTGGCTTTTTTACATAAAGGTGAATTTTAATCCAGTGGCCAATTCCCTTAGAACTCTGTGACAGCCTCTAGCATCTCTTTGGAAAAGTTTTCACTAGAAAAGTAGGTTAAAGGAAAAAAACAGAGCCATGTTAATTATCAGACTGAAAATTAATGTCAACAGGAACAATTTGAGTTTACTACCAAGATGACAGTTGGTTGTGATTAACCCCATAGTTTCTGTAGTGTTTAATCTCAACTGTTTCATGCTATGTACATATTCTTGCCATTATACTGATTACACAATTATGATAATACTGTGTTAGTTGAAAGGAGAACTCACAATTCTATTCTAACAAATATTTTAGCAAATTGAGGCCCTGGAAACTGAGGCTGGCCTGGCACATGTTCAGAGGGAAATCTGTGTGCTCAAACAGTAGTTGAAACTGTATTTATTGTGTTGTCTCCTTTTAATAATTATGTGTCTGATCCTAGCAGGGACCTGTGAAAAGGACAAAGTTGTCCTAAGGTAAATATTTTTCTATTTTAGTAAAGTCATAGAATCATGGAATCAAAGAATGGTTTGGGTTGAAAGAGACCCTAAAGATCTAGTTCCAACTCCCTGCCATGGGCAGGAACACCTCCCACTAGATGAAGTTGCTCTGAGTGCCATCCAACCTGGCCTTCAACACCTCCAGGAATGGGGCATCCACAACCTCCCTGGGGAACCTGTTCCAGTGCTTTACTAGCCAAGCATTTCCTAGTGTCACTGACAGCTTTGTTTTTAAGTCAGCCTGTTACTGTCACCATTAAAACACATCTTAGTAGGTACGGGCAATAGAGACTGACTTGGCAGGGATGACTAAATGGATGGATGGAATTCAAAGGAAGCTTGAATAACTGCCACACAGACAGCATTTACACATACATGCTTTAGAAGTCTGACTGAAATCCTATTTAGGATGGTGGCAAGAAGCTTTGATTCAAAGTTCAAGGTTGAATATGGTGACTTGTCATGGTATGTCACTAAGGATGTGACTCCTAAGTACATGCAATACTTTAGGAGCCAAGATCTTCAGTGAATCAGGAACAAAAGTAATTTAGATTGAGATTAATCGTTCCTTTTTCTTCTGCATGAAGACATCCAAAAAAACCTATGCATGCTCCATGGTATCCCAACGCCTTTCATGATGGTAGCTCAGAACAAATACCAGGAAAGTTTCTTATTTCATGAAATTGTTTTTGTAATGGGGATGATCCCTTTTACTGATTATGTTGGTAGGACACTGATGTGGGCAAGGCACAGAGTGATCCCAAGAGGCTCCTGAGGGACTTAAAATGATGAAATATTTTCATGGTATGCTTTGCTTGACGTACCAAGTGGGTATGATTTGTCCACCAGATCTCTTAAAATTTTCACAGAACACATTCCTTATCATGACAACATGATGCCAAAAAGGCTATGGAAGAAGAAAAGCCCCAAAATATGAATAATCTCAATAAATATAATAAAAATTAAAGATACTTTTGATCTCTAACTTCTAATAGCATAGAGAAAAATCTTCCTGTGCCATGCAGGGCAGGGATTGGGTTTGAGGTGAGGTAGAGGAATTGTCAATGAGGGAAACTGACCATTGGAAAAGAAAGAAGGTGGGGTGGAGGACGGTGGTGTTTTAGTTTGTTGGTGCTTATCATTGTCCACATCTATTTTAATTGGAATTAAATTAAAATAATTTTCCTTTAGTCAAATCTGTTTTGGCCACACTAATAATTGCAAAGTGATGTCTCTGTCTTTATCTCGACGCATGAGCTTTTTCATCATATTTTCTCCCCCTGTCCTGCTGAGGAGGGAAGTAAAGAGCAGCTGGGTGGGCGTGTGGCAGCCAGCTGCTCAAGCCACAAGTACACTAATAGGTTAAGTGGAATATTCAACTATACTGACATATAATAGTAAATTGCCTGCCTTTAGTGAGCAACACAGAGCTGAGAAGTATTGTGTGTAGATGTTTAGCAGGATTCAGATAAGATTCCATTTTAATTCCATAAAAATCTTTGCTGATTTAAGCTTTTGCATTAGAAAAAACAAATTATGTTACTCTTTCTTGATCTTCTCTCCTCCTCAGCATTCTCCAACACTTATTTTTGTAATGCACTGTCCAACTCACATTTGAGCTTCTGCGAAACACTACCTGTGGGAAACTCTTGTAGAGAACAGTAATAGAGGAAAGTGCAATCAAAAGCAAGGAAGATTTTTGGAATTATAGCTGTTGATGAAAATATAAAAAAGAATATTTGGGTTAATCAATAGCAAAACATGAAGAATCTTTGCCTTTTTTCTTGTTAGAAGGGACTTGAAAAGGAAACATGGTATTCTTCTTCAGTGAAACAAAAAGTGACACACTGCCATATTGCAGGAGAAGTTTCCCAACAAAATAGCTAACTATATGTTTCAAAAAAACAAAACAAAAAGCCCGATAAATTACAGGATGAAAAAGTAAGGACAATTCATCCCATAAAATCTTTGACCCTGAAACTCTAAATGAAGTAAATACATCAAGAACCTACTCTTGCCGATTTGCAGGAAATAGCTGTCATTTATTTCTATCTCAATCTTGTTCCTAAGGTCTTTTTTCCAGGACCTTAATTTCAAAGAGGCTGTAACGCATCTCCCAGCCTGATTGGAGCAAATTGAATCCACCTGACACTATCATCCAGGAATAATAATATTGCCCTTTCACAGAGATGTGAAGCTCTTGAGACCAGAATTATTTCAGGTATTCAAGTTCTTACAGTCAGTTGCTCCACTGGAATAAACTGTCATGGCTCTATAACGGGCAATGAAGCTGTCACTATTTACACTATCTGAGATTTTTTCCCTCATATCTGCCATATCTGGCCTCTGGCTACAGCTTTCAACAGAATTGCCAAATGAGTAACAGCTGATGTACAGAAATATACCCTGCATATTTAATAAGTTCTATTACATATACTCCACATATTGCTGTATTACAGAGGAATCCTCATCACAAACTTAATTTTTTACAAAGTACTGTAGCAACCCAGAATTCAAGAACTTATATTGTAATGTAAGAGACAATGGCTGGGTAGCAGATAACACAAATGCAATGAGACTATGTTAGTAATATTTTCTTACTAATTCTTTTATTCTGAATTCAAATCATCTTGGATAGGAACACCATCATATGAATGAAAACTTCCCCAAAGATCTTCTGTGTGTAAAAAATAACAGTATATAGGAGCATGTGACACCTTTTGCACAAAGTTGCATCGATTTAGTGTAGGCTAATAGCAATTTAGCAGTGAACGTATACTTTTTCAGAAACAAATTCTGAACTGTTCACCTTTTGCTTCAAACAAAAAAAGGTGTTCAAAACAGTGGGAAAGGGAAGGCTAAACAGAGCCAAAAAACGATGAAAAATTTGAGGATGGTCCTTTACATTGTCTTAATAAGTTCCACAGATTTCGCCTATCAATAAATATTTTTCTCAGTGCTTAGTTACCACCCATGTATAAAAACACCATGTACAGATGGTGTTTTTAACAAGCAAAAGAAATCAAGACAGGAACCAATGGCTGAAAGTTGGGCAAGGGAAATCCAAATAAATTTCAAAAGGAATCTGATTAACTTTTGCAAAGATACTAAGGTGAATGTTGAATTCCCCATCTTTTCATGTCCCAAATCAACACAGTCTTTAGAAGAATTACAACCAAACTTAGGAGGAAGCTACTGGGCTTCAGGTAGGGTAGCTGAATGTGTGCCACAGCATCTCCTGTGTGTACAGGAGGTATGACCCTTTGGCCTTTGTATCTGATATTCAGATCTACAAAAACTTGTCAGCAGATTTAATTCCTGAGAGCAGTCCAATTATAACCAGCAGGTTATTTTATGAAAGTGCTATTCATAATACCAGAACTTAAATTTGCAGATACTGTTAAAAGGAGAAATGTCACTAGCAAGATAGAAGATCAAGGGATGGAAACTAGATAAAATAAAGAGCCCAGCTGCAAATCAAATTCAAGTAGATGTGAAGAGTCCAAAGTCATTCTCATGGAAATGGTATCAAATACCAAAATGAACTTTCAATTTGAAAATGAAAGAACTGTATTTACTGTGCTTTTGCTAAAAGTCAATACTTGTCATTTCCCACAGTAAAGTGTACTATTATATATCAAAAATGAAAACTTTTGAAAATAGGAAAGTATATACTAAAATGAATATATTACTTTCCAAGTGGATGTCTTTATTAAATTGAGCAACTGTAGTTAGAAAACATTAATAGCAAATGAAATATAAGGACAGTCATAGACACAATGATAAGAGAGGTTTCAGCCTACATATGTACTGTCATATCCAGAATCTGATTCTCTCTTTGTTTAAGTGGGATCGCTAAGATGAGTTCTGAGGCAATGAGGATCAAGAAATGTCAGAAATCTATGAAGTGTTTATAGAACACACATCAAGGCAGTGGAGAAACCAAAGTGTAAGACAATGAATATGGGAAGAATTAGACTGCTGTGTCTTAAAAATTAAGTGACCTAGAAAAATGTTCCTAATCCTAACATGAACAATTAGTCAGTATTGTAATTTTACTAACAGTTTTATAAGTTGCAACTGTGTAGACAGTCACATTATTGATAACATACAGTCACATTACTTCTTTCATGACACTAAAGGCAGCGGGAATGAAACTGGGAGAAATTTCTTTTTCCAGCATTCTGAATATTTTTTTTCTTTTGGCACATTCTATCAAAACGGTCCTTCTATGTTTTCTCTGTGTCCCACTCCCATGTTGTTCAGGCTCTCTGTATACCTTTGGGAAACCAAGGCAAATGGAATAACTCCCTGCTTTTGCAATGAATGTCAATACAGCACGACACAGATGTGCTTCTGATCAAACTTCTGTTTGGGCAATGGTTTATTTCATTGCAGTATCTTACTACAAAACCCACCATAACTATTTCTCACGTTTATCCTTGGGAAAAGCTTTTGCCAGCTTTCTTCAACAGCTTAAATCAATCACTGATAGAGGGGTATAAGCTAAAAAATCCCAAGATTTTGAAGAGAAGGCAGGACGTGGGAAGGAGGAATTTTTAATACAATCTACAAATATACAGTGAAAAGCGGAGTCTAAATTAAGTGTTAAAAAGAGAGCAAATATCAGAAAATACTTTTCTTTTACACCCTAAAATATGAACTTTTTAAGGAGTTTGTAAAAGCTGTTAAAATGAAGATGAGAAAAAGTAATAGAAATGATAGCGCATCAATTAACAGAGGGAGCTGATTATTTCAAACTTTTTATGGTCATGATCTATTTCTTTGTTTCCTGTCCTTTACATTTTAAGACATTATAAGATCACAGTCCTACAATCTCAGTTTGAGTACAAGTTTTGAACTACTGAACAGTGGCTATGCTTATCTGAATTGAATAAAGAAAAATTTTGTACCTCTCTTTACTTCACAGTGGTTTTTTCTTATACATGTTCTTAGAAATTTACTTTATTGAACCTTCCCAACATTTCTGAATGCCTCAAGGTATTTTTTTCTATCTGAGACTTACCAAAACTATACCATGATTTTGTAAAATTTTACCCTTTTTATTATTGTTGTTCATTCTGGAAGGTGGATTCACTCTGGAATTATTTCTTCCTGATCTGATTTTCTTTATTATGTTTTAACAACCCTACAATTTCTCTGCTGTGAGATTTCTAACATGTTTCTAACACATCCTATACAACTTTTCCTGAAATTTACAAATACTTTTTAAAAATGTGAAAATATGAAGATGAATTGCTGCTAAAAATATTCAGAAGGTCATATCCTTCAACTATTTTAGCATTCTATCTTCATAGTCATCTTGGACTTAGAAAATTATTATTTAATTTCCCAGTACATATGTTTCCTTTTTCTATTTTATCTTTTGCAATACTTATAATCTATGCATTAGTTTCTTGCCCTAATACCACTTTAAATATTCCATATCTAATAGGACAGTTAAGACAAGAGGCAACAGACAGAAACTGATGCATAGGAAGTTCTATCTGAACATGAGGAAGAACCTCTTTACTGCGCAGGTGAATGAGCACTGAAACAGATTGTACAGAGAGGTTGTGGAGTCTCCCTCAGAGGAGATGATTTCAAGAACCATCTAGGTGCAATCCTGTGCTCTGGGATGACCCTGCTTGAGAAGGGAGTTTGGACCAGATGACCCAATGTGGTCCTTTCCAACTTTACCTATTCTGTGATTCTTTGACAGGACACTCACCATACTGAAGAGAACAGAAAATTGCTATGCTTACCTTCTCCCAGATACAGTTCACTCCTGAATATACTTAACATATATTGTAGTATTTCAGAACTTCCATTCAGTAAAAAATATTCAAGTAGTCCAAAAAGGAATGAGTAGCTAACTTTAGTTAGTCCCTGAAATTATGTTGATTCAGACTTCATTAAAGTAATAAGGTTTTTTTCAGAAAGTATATGCAAAATGTATTATGGAAGTAGCTAAACCATCAGACTACACTATACTTATTTTATCTATAGGAATTAACTACTGAAATAAAATATGGCTAGAGGTTGAGATGGAAAGGTTCATTTTGTTTAGGTAATTCTCATGATAAAAAACCCCATTTTTTAAAGATTTTTTATAAATTTTTTTTAGAATTTGTGCTTTGACAAAAATCAATATTAATTTTAAAAAGTCAATTTCTGTGAAGGGAAACTACTCACATCCAACTTCCAATACTCTTCTGAAGGAGGCAGGGACCTGTTATATCCATGTCTTCATTGTACAGCTTCAGAATATTAGATGTGAGATGAAGTCCTGACCCTACTGAAGACCAAGATTCTCATTCTTCGTAGTAGGGGAAGGATTTCCCTCCCTCCTGAAGTATGGGATCTACTCCAGACCACACAACAAAATATTGACAGAAGGAAGATTTTTGTACACAGACAGATATACATAGCGAGAGATCATGTTAAAAACACAGTAAGATACAGGAGGTTGAATCTTTTTCTCCCCAAAGTTCAAGAGGATAACAACATACACAGTAGAGTTTCCTTCTCAGTGTCACATCTGTAAAAGCATGCCAAGAAGACTACTTCTGGCTATGTACAGTTTTCTCTACATTTGTAGGAACCAAATCCTCTCTTTCTTCATCCACCTGTTACCAATTCTGTAGCTATATCACCTTTAAAAGTGCAAATGTTTTTTTATGACTGGAAAAGTCAATCTCAGCATGAGAGAAACACTGTTTACAACACTGAGGGCTTTCTTGTTTGCCATACTGCAGCAGGGTGAAAAAAATAGGCAGCAGCTCTTTTATGCCTACTTTTGCGTTGTGTAATATGGAGCTGCAAGCTTCCTTTTGCTCTTACAGTGATTCAAGTTGCTTATTCCAGCTTCCATATTTCTTATCTTGACTGGGTGGTTACATCAACTACTGCCATTAATGGACTGCTAAACACATTTTGGTTCATGGTGTGGAGAATGTGTCTACCAGAATCCACAGCAGTCGGCTACATGTGAGCAACTTCAAGCATTTTTTGATTTATTCATTGATTATAACTGAACCACATACACAAAAAAATGCTATATTGTGCCTTTAAACAGGACTTTATATCTAGTGGTCAACTAGTTCACATAGTGAGGCTGGTAATAAAATTATAGACAGAACAATTTAGAAACTAATATCCTACACAATTTTTTTTTTTATGCTTGAGAACAGGTTTGAGTCCTACAAACAGCATGCCTTCAGGAAAGGCTACTGCCCTAGCACAGCCTGTTATCTTCAGCTGCACCTCAGAATGAGGATGCGAACATGAAATAATTTTGAGGAGATCAGTGTTTTTCCCACTGTGTAGACAATAGGGGCATTTGAGATTTGGAATTGAAGTTTTTTTTGAAGGTTAGAGGGTGAAAAGATGGGGTGAGTGAAGGAGAAAGAGCTGTAGTTTTTCCTCATTCAAGTAACAGTTTCATTATTCAAAACCTACTTTTTCAATCTGGAATAAAAAAAAAACAAACCACCAAACATATACATTCCTGACTATGGAATATAATTGCAAACATTTAGATTTACAGATTGGGTCTAAGCAAAATAAAGCAGACTTCAAGCCTATTCTATTTCACTCATTATTATTAGCATGGCTGGAGTTTGGAATAGCTCACTGTTCATACAATAACATGGTAGAACTATGACTGGCCTGTTTGTTTTCTCAGACCATACTTATGCAGGGCCCCTGACAATTCCTAGTTACAGCACCAGGAAGGACCTCCACATGTGCATCTACTTGTGAGTATAGTGAGTGGGGACACATGCTTTCAGCTAGTGAATTTGACTCCATACCAGCTCAAGAGGAAGACAAGGACTTGGCTGTATTCCTGTCAGTGTCACATGTAGGTGCTGCAGAAGGCGGCACCTGGTCTGTGGTGGTACATGTAGCCAGCTCTGCCTCTTTTCTCTGTGTGACTGCATGTCTCCAAAACACATGCTCAGCCTACTGGCTGAGCCTGCAAATGGGAAAGAAGTAGACATGTCCATCAGCTAGGGATGGAGACTCCTGAGTCTCTAGGCTGGGATCCAGTGGCTGGGTAGAGGAACCCTTGGCCCGTAGGGACTGGTGGAGGTGACATTTGTTTATAATATCCATTAACAAGAGGTAGGTGTGAAGAAATTATTTTGTGTTGTTTTCTTTTGTGATAGCTGCTCCTCATCCAACATGCAGGACATGAATGAAAACCTAAAAGCTAAACAAGTTTTGTTGTGGTTGGAGCTTAAACCTAAGCCTCTGAGGCTCACTAGTGCAACATGCATAGCCTCTCAGTTAGACACAGGCACATGCAAAATACTGAATCATGAGTAATATTTCACATATACTTTCACTTCTCATAACCAGAACATATTATCTAGAACTCATGGATGCTTTCCTCCGATCATGAAGTATTTGGAGTGTGTGAGCTAAAAGCCGTTAAAAGACTTGAATGACATGGTCTGGCTGTATGCAGCTACCAGAGAGCTGCAAGAGGAAATACCAGACAAAAAACCATACCATACCTCAAGAAGAGGCAGGTGGCAAAAACCTAAGGAGGATGATTTAATTTATTCTTTCTCTTCTGTGGTTTATTTTTGAGAAATATCTTCATTATATAATTTGTTTAATTGTAAGCTGTAGATAAAAAGTGTGATGATTCTAAATTTAAATGTCAGTGATGTCTGCAGAGCAAACAAATTCTGCAGAAAATAAAATGATATGGAAGAAATTCTAGTGCACATTGCAGTTACTGGCTCATATGAATAGAAACTCTTCTTGTAGGCCAAAAGGACCCACTAAGAAAATGAAAATACTTGAAAATGTGCTTAATGCCACACCTCATTCTAGGCTGCTTTATTAAGCAGCTTGAAAACTCTGTCAGCTCAAAATAGTTTTCAATGGTTTGGTTGTATTTTAACCAATTCTTTCTCTCACAAAAATAAACACATGGACAATTCTCAAGCTTCACTTCCACTGAAAGTAACATAAATTTTTGGCAGGTATTTAACACTGCTTCCCAGTCAGTGCAGTTGCTACCTAAATCTGAAGACAGAGTTTTAAAATATACTACAACCTAACACAAATGGAATGACTTTGACCATTTTTACTGATGAATATTACCTTTATTGAGGGAACAAAAATTTAAAGTGATGAGAAATGGCTGTGAGTGTACACAAAGCAATACAGCAGATTTGTCTCTGTTGGACAGGTGAGTATAACTGGAGCAAATAACAGCCACTCTGTCACTGGTACTGATTCACCGAACACTTAGCATTTGATTTGAATTCCACTTACAAAACATAAAAACAATACTTTACTAAAAACAAAACTGTAGATAGAGTCTTGCAAACTTTTTAAATGATACCTTTATTTTTAAATGAGTATTAAACCTGTAGATAGATTCTTGCAAATTTTTTAAATTATACATTTATTTTTAAATGGGTATTTGGCAAACTGGGGATTTCTGCTGCTGCAAAACCATGTACACTTATGGTCCAATGGTGTTGTTTTTCATGCAGTCAGATTACTGAAGTGCAATTCTGTTTTGGGTTAACTTTATTTCTACATAGAAATTTTACAATGAGTTGTTGTGCCTTCCTTTATCCTGCAGTGAAACCCAGCATCTCAATTTAGCCAGTGATAAAAGGAGGAGAAATGAACATAAATGTTGAAGTTAACATCCAGAGTACAAACTCAATTGACATGTCATGTGCATTGATCAACCTAGGGCCAACACGTAAATGCACTTCTGCCTGATTAGTGGTTGCCTAAATTAGAGGCTGCACATGACTTCAGAGCTGGAAAATCCAACAAAAAGAAATGAAGAGTGGGTTGTACCAGAAATGTTTATCTTGCAAAGCAGGCACACAAAGACTAAGTTGTTTAATCAAGGTAATTGTTACTGTATCAATTAGCCTTACTATATTAAATATTATTACATTAATGTCCCAGTTGTAGCTAAGGACAAAGACTGGAAGCAGTCCTACAATGGATGCAAACATATTAAACAAGATAACTGTAATTCTGTGATTCACTTATACAGGCAGGCAAAATGTTTTCACAAAATTCTGGGATCATGTGCAAAACACTATTCTGTAATTTGCTTGGCTGTATCGCTCCATTTTTGTTTCATTTTATCTTGCATTTTCAGTTGCTCTAAAATTCATCTGTATTGTGATAGTGCAAAATAATTCTAGTCATAGGTGAGGGTAGTTCAAATGTGCACCAGAAAGGTCACAGAAGAAAAGGAGAGCTTATCTCATCACATCTGCTCGCTAACAGATATCACAGCCTTTCTGACAGGATTCTAGAAGAAGAGACTTTACTGTAGAATGACAGGTATCTTGTGCTCTTCTGAAAATGAAATTGTATGATCTGTGTGATGACATCATCTGCTGCCTGAAGATGGGAATCAGTATCTCAGTTCCATGTACAGCTTGAAGCAAGTTAACTTGGTATCTTAAAGCTCTCTCCACAGTGAAAATATTCTTTGAATCCCAATTTCATGTCTGAGTCACTTCACGTACAGTGAATGAAAGAAAGAACTGAAAAACCCTCATATTAATAAATTCCCCAGTCTATACGTAAGAGGTTGTGCCATTCCTATATTCACAGGTGCCACGTGTATATTACCACACCATATATGAATAGATTTTCATGCATGTGGTGTCAATCAAAGACTTGCAGTCATTAGAAATACATGCCCAACCAAGTGTTCGAATGTGTTCTGAGTCTTGTTAGTAGATCCAAGCACTTATAATCAAAGTAATAATTCCAATGGATATCACTGCTTTATCTTGATGAGCTTCCTGGGCAAGGTACCCTCAGATATGAAATATCTCTTGCCACAGGGTAAGGTCATGTCCAGCAGGGCATTGCTATGTATGCCATTGTTTTATTTTGAAGATTTTCCTAGATGAGGTAGTCATACAAAATTAGAATAATACATGACTTTCAGCACTTCTTCCCTTCTTAAAAGGGGTCCCAGATAAATCTGGTTGTGATTCCAAGAAATCCTTCTACACAGCTTTTTGTGAATGGAGTGTCAGTGAAAAGATTATGATAAGGGAAGTGGTATTTACTGGTTGCTATCAGGACCACAGCAACTGCACAGCAGAAAGCAATCAAATACTGTTGATGTGCTTCAGATTCTGCTGAAAAAATGGATACTAAAGCAGATGGCACAAAGATCTGAGGCCCAATATTAGTGCCTGTAAGATTTGCATAACGCTTACAGGGGGTGGGAGATGTCTGATTCCAAGAGCACATCTTACTCTGTTATCAAGCTGTGAAAACTCAATAAAAATTCTCATCAATAATGTGACCTAAAAAGAGTTATTCTGAATCATAGTCTGAATGCTAACAGGGTTTTCCATGTATTCACTGAAGACTAAGCTTGCCTAGCAGAGATCTGTCTAACTTATTTTTTCTAGGGATGAGTCAATGGACGGAGAAAAGTTCCTTCAGTAAACTAATTCAAAGCACATGAAGCAGGCTCTGAGGCTCTGAACTGCCCTTCAGAAGAACCATTTGTCAATAGAGCCTTGGGAGGAAAGCCTGCCTTAGCTAAAATTAGCCTTTAAGGTTACATTCCTTAATGCAATAAAGAAACTCTTTACAGCAAAATGCTAATGAAAAACAAAGTAGCAAATCTATTACGGTTATCAAAAGGAAAGAACTTTTCTCACACTGGTTATGCATACTTAATACCTTCTAAAACCTTCTGTGATAAGTTAATTCCAATTGTTTTCAATGTCTCTCTGCTTCTCAAGATGGACACTTAAAGTTTTATCATGTCCTGTGGATCCCGGTCTTTGCTCTACAGCTTCTTTGATGCTGTACTTTTCACACAAACACACAGACTTGCAAATTCTGTAAGTATGAACTGAATCTATGGAGAAGATCTAATGGTTCATACAATGTATGCACCTCATACCTGCATGAGCTTTTACACTAGTGTGCCAGAATCAAGTTTAAAATATAAAATAGCTTGCCTTGACTTGTGTTTTTAACTTTAAAATTCTCTTACATATATAAAATAACATGAAATTCTAATTGTGCCAGGGATTACAGAAACATAATAGAATGCATCTGCCCCAAACTGCTTGAAATATCAGACAATTGAAAGAGGGGAAACAGCAATAAGAAAATTCATTGCAGCAAGTCCTTAAAAAAACCCAAGCGTAAACTTCTCACCAGCTGCTGCATCGTCTTCTCGACCACACAGTTCCTGAAATTTGAGACAAATGAAGAGCTAAAACATCCACACCATTATTTTTATTAGACTGATTTGAACAGAAGAAAACGTAAGTAAACGTGTAGGAAAGAGCTTACTGAATAATAAAATTAATTACTTTCAATACTTAATAAAGATGCAAGATATTAAAAAAAACCCATATCATCTCTTAACATATGATATAAATATATGACTTTTGAATACTGTTATTCTGATAGATCATTAGCAGTCATATTTCTTTTAAAAGAAATCACTGTAATCTGATCAGATTACATGCCATTAGAATTAAACTGGCAGAAAAAAAAAATCTTTAACCAGAAGAGAAAGACTTTACATGTTACTTGCATGTATAAACATAATTGCATGATCTCATTCTATTCCACTGTTACCTTAGGAATATTTTCTTCTTTACAGTAAATATTTTTCCTTGGGCTCTATCAATATTTAATAGAGATTTTGTATTTGTTTCTCTGTTTCCTCTCTTGGGAAATGAAAATGTTATACGCAGTAGGTCATTCTACATGTCTAACATTTTTATGGCAGACAGAAAAATGTCAGTACACGTTTCTGTTCCAGAAGAGAGACATCTGAAGTCTCTCCATGTGAAGAATTGCCTTTTTCCTTTGTAAAGGAATGCGACAAAATGTAAATTATAAGGTCTTGTATTAAAACTATCCTCCTCTACTTGTTCTTCTCTATACAATGAAAATTTTCTTCCAGAAAGGGAAGAAAATTTCATACAGAAATGGTACAGAAAGTCAGGAAGGAAGACTCAGACATAAAGTTGGAAGCCTACACAGTTTTAACTTGAACAATTTAATAGAAAGACGGAAGGACCATGGGACATGAAGTGATTTTCCCAAGCATCTCAACTTAAAGGGTTCCCTGGCCTTTGGGTGTGTAGAGTTGCAACCATAGGTTCATAAGGTGCTGTAACACACAGCAACATGAAGGCTTTATCCTCTAAATTTCTCTACTTTATTACAAATTACTACAAATACCACACACACTGCTACTAGGAAATCAACGTCATAAATGAAATTCATGTAATTAATAAATGAATATCTATAAAGATATACACACAAGCTATTAAAAATACTGTCAGCAATCAATAATTAGTATCAATCAATAATATGTTATCAGTCAATATTGTGTAACTAGTAGCAGCAATAACCAAACACTACTACAGGTACAACTTACTGTTAGTGGAGCAAACATATCAGCAGTGTGACAGCAGATATAATAGGTTACCTATAAGAATATAAATGTATCAGCAGGAAGTGAATTGGATAGATTTCAGAAGGGACCACACTACCCAAAAAGAGGGCAGAAGAATCCCAGAGGGATCTAGTCACCCGAAAAAAGGGGAGGACAGACTGAACCAGTAAGGTAACAGTCTCCCTTCAAAACTGATCCATGTCATAGAGCCTGGAGTCAAGCAGGTGTTCCCAGTGAGAGCCCAAAAGCTGATAAAGTTCATGTGGGAGTCAACTTCATGTGAAGTTCTCAGAGACCAAGAGGCTCCATTTTGAATAAAAAATATGTCCTTTTTATAACACTGAGATAGTGTAGGATATCCTACTTTGAGCAACCATTAATTTTGATTTTTTTTTTTTGCCTGTAAGAGCCATTAGCTGGTGGTGCTTTTTGTTCTTTCAGAGCTAGGTGATTTTCCACCTTATCAGATTCTAAATTGCCATTAAAGTCCCTTGGGTTTGTGCTTAACCATGGTATCTCTGGCTTCTACATACCCTGGCTACACTTGAAAGTGGCCAGCTGCACTTTTCAAAGATGTCAGTATTTTTCGGCAGATAGTTTCTTTTGTTCAGTATTTGTCAGTATTGTCCTACCAGGCCACTTTTATGACGGTTCACATCATCAAAGAAATTCAAATATGAGTGCCAGAGATTAAAGGGAAATTCAGGAGTTGTTTTAAGTATCCAATAGTCTTTTACATAGAATATCTTACTTCCTAATACTGGGCTACTCATTCTCACCTTAAAAAATGAAAATATTATCTGCACTTGGCTGATATCACCTCCATCATTCTTTTGCGATGAAAAATTACACCCATGCGTGGCAGAATGACCACAGCAGTAAGTCAAATGTTACTCAGTGAACGAATGGTATAAAATTATACTGACTTATACTGACTTGGGCATATACAAAAACCAGCAGCACAACACAAATGGCCTTTAGACACCATGCAACTAAAACTGTCACATTCCCTCTTCTTGAATGCTTTGATCCTGTGCATCCTGCCTAGATGTAATAACCCTCAGGTTTCGCTGCATGATGCAGTTACTCCTTTGCTTCATTCCCTCCTAATAGTGATTAATATTGTTCATTTATAAGAGCTGACTATGATTCACTGGATATAAAGGCTCAGCAAAGGGACCACTGTTCCTTTATTTGATACCTGTTACTCTTTGCAGATGGAAATCAAACTAAAAACAACAGAAAATGACAATTCATTTAACATATCAAAAGCAAGATACTAATGTTAGAAATTCTCTTACTAATTTTCAAGTTACTGACTTCAAGAAGGACTACTTTCTTTCACCCGCTGCTTTTGAAACTGGTATTTTGTGGCAATGGTTTCTAGCTTTTGTGATTAAAATTCCAGGTTTTTTTCCCATACAGTGAAAAAAAATGGAGAGAGCTATGGTTTGACAATTAAATCAAAAGAGTTCTATGTGAGTCAAGCTGCATACTTAATTAATTATCACTATATGTTACCTGAATTTGGTATCTGATTTGAATTCTAAGTAAACTCTGGTAAACCTCCCATTATACGAAGAGTCAAACTGGCATTGCTAAGTGAAATTTGTTTACACTGTTTATCTGAGCATCTCTTGGATGTATAGGATATTTATCTTACCGATTTTTTTCCTCTCATTCCACAGATGGGGAGTGAGCAAGTGACTGTGGGGCTTAGTAGCCAGCTGGGTTTAAAACAGAACAATTGGTAATAAATTGTATTAATGTTCTCAAGTTAAGTCTGTTTGTCTGTGATGGTAATTGTTGAGTGATCTTCCTGTCCTTATCTTGACCCCTGAATCTTTTGTTTTATTTCCTCTCTCTCCTGTCCACTTGAGTAGGGGGAATGCCAGTGCTGCTTGGTGGAACCCTGGCATACAGCCTACATCAGCTCACCACAAATAGGAATGTCTAACTCCTGACTGCTGGAAATATTCACAAATGAGGGGATTAAGTAGGGAAAGAGGAAGCCAGAATTAAACTGGATCTGTGACCTGACATCAGGATGGTCAGTCAGCTAAATTAAGAGCTAAACTAATCCTGTGCCCGCTAGAAAAAAAAGATTGTAATGAACTTAACAAAGCTTTGAATCAAGACCTTTATACTGGAAAATTAAATCTAAGGTACCCTCTAAAAATCCAGAGCGGCCAATGGATCCTTCTGAATATTCAATGTTCTTTACTGAATGATGATATATTTTTCTAGGGTGGTCATAGGATATATTTTTCCTAGAGAAGGTCACCAAGATGATCAGAGGGATAGAGAACCTCTGCTGTGAGGAAAAGCTGAGAGAATGGAAATTGTTCAGCCTGGAAAAGAGAAGGCCTTGAGGTGACTTAACTGAGGCCTTCCAGTACCTGAAAGGATCCTACAACAAAAACAGAGAGAGACTATTTACAAGGGCACATAGTGACAGGACAAGGGAGAATGGCTTCAAACTGCAAGATGGTAGGTTTAGACTAGATACCAAGATTAAATTTTATACTGTGAGAGAGGTGAGGCACTGGAACAGGTTGTACAGAGAAGCTGTGGATGTCCCATCCCTTGAGCTGTTCAAAGACAGTTTGGATGGGGCTTTGAGCCACCTGGTCTAGTGAAAAGTGTCCCTGCCTGTGGAAGGAGGGGTTGGAACTAGATGATCTTTAAGATTCCTTCCAATTCAGCCCATTTCACGATTCTATGATTCCAGTGATGTTCTGTGAAATGCCTTGGATTCCCTGTGTAGGAGGCAGTAGGATACATGGTCAGATGAAAGGCATGCTCTTAACACATTAGGGTTCATGGGCAAGGATAGGATGTGCAGGGTTTGACTGCAACAAGAGTACATGTGTGTTAATAAATGCCTCCATAAATTCTGGTCCTAGTAAGAAATGCTTCCTTGCTTTTGTCCCAGTGTTGTAAGGAGCTGTAGCCTCTCATATAATACATAAATCAACACATAAGGTAAAGCTGCAGCAAACTAAAATATGCATTGAAGAACTGCTACTGGCACATGGCATCAGTGGCATGGAGCAGAATGCACCCTTTCACTGCAGAGCCATGAAATACTGTCTTTATTGTGGGAAAGCATGAAGCACAAATACCTGTGAAGGCTATGCAAGTGCTGTAAACCTGCAACCAGTCACACTGCCAACCCCATGCATTAAAAATTACCATTTGGATTTCCAATAACCCCTTAGGAATGTCACATGTCTCTGACTTTTTAAATATTTCTTCACATTTCCCCATTTTGGCAGATCAGACCTGCCTTCAAGGACTGTTGAAACTTCTCACACCCAAGCAGGGGCCTGCTGGGAGCAGGAATGGCCGTGCTCGCCCTACAGGAGGGCCTGCTGGCCAGCTCCCCTACTTGATGGCCAGGTCCTCTGCCTGCTCCCGAGCCCTGAGGCCTTCTTCCATGCCTGTGGGCCCCCGTGGGCCCTCCTTTGCGGCATGTAACCACGCCTCTGGCTTCCTTGGGCCTCAGCACCGCGGCAGGCACTCGGAGAAGAAGCAGGTGTGGAGCTTAGATGCAAGTTAGGCAGCTTCTCAAAGCCCTGCTCTGCTTTCTGCTGTGCAGTTGCTCGAGGTGAAGCGGAGTAGGAGGTTAAGTTTAGTGTTCAAGTGGAAAGGACAGGGAACCGCAGGGCTAGCTGCTCCCTTCCAGAATGTTTCCCTTCACCCTTACCACAGCGGAGAGGCTGGCAGATGGCCCTGTGAACAGCTTCGGAACATTTCTGTACAAACCCCAGCTCCTTATTTCACTTCCTGCTGACACTGTTGTAGCAGAGACTTGGGAAGCAGCTGCTCTGTCCCGCTGCTGTGAGCTGTTGCCAGTCGGGGGCACAGCGCCCGCCCGTGCCGTGGGGACAAGCCCTGCATGTGGCCTGGGACAGGCTGCACAACATGCTGTGTGGATGGGGCTCTAAGAAAGTCTGGCACCGCCGTTTTCCTGCTGCCCTGTAAAGCTGGAAAATTCCCTCCTCTGTGCGACCGCTCCTTTTAAGACGAGGTCACGGAGCCTCGGCACCACAGCATGCGCAGGTGTGTGAGGAGAGGGAGGGAAGGACCGGAGCACCACGTCGGACAGATATTTTGTGGTATTTTCAAACATTTGAAAATCCTTTGGGGACAAAGAGAAGTAAAGATGTGGGAGGATTTGTGGAGTCTTAAATAAATGAGATAAACTTAAGGCGGTCTAGGAGAAGTTCAGGTGGAAGGTAAGAGACCCTCTGAGGGGCTGTGAGGCTATTGCCTTAAACTGACAGAATTGTGATGAGGTAAAAGCACTGTGTTGGACAAAACCTGCGAAGATGTGGTGAAAATAGGCTCTGCTTAGAAACAGTGTGGTTAATAATTGTTTTGGTTGACTGTAGGGTCGCATAGATGATCTTAAACCATTTCTGTCAGCCATCCTAATTTTGATCCTTTTGAATAAAAGGGACTGCACAGGGGTGGAAGGGTGGGCGTAGAGACAGTGTACTCTGTGGAAGCCAGAGGGCTGTGTTAAATGCAAATGTCTTAGAGTGCTTTAAATTACAAGTTTTGCTGGTCTGTGAAGGTGGTTAAAGAAACTTGACCTACTGATAAGGGAAAGAGAGCAGCCAGTCAGCTGTTACCACTCAAATAAGTTAATTGACAAGTGCTCACCTGTCATTCTAAGGTATCATTTGCCTATTCCTAATGCTTTGCATCTTCATGTGAAGCACACAACCTATGAAGATATTCTGTATGGTTTTTCAAACTGACTTAGAAAATTTATTCCCTAAGTTTTGTCTTTTCACTGGGTTTGAATAGGGCTTCAAAACCTCATTACCTGTTCGATCTGAGTGCTTAAAGTAAGCAATCAGTGGGGTTAGCCTTTGGAAGGAATGATACCTGCTTGTTGCCCCCTTTAATTTGGTGCCTGGCGGGCTGCTCTGGGATTTTTTATTTTCCTTATCTTTTTGCAGGACAACAGATCTCTTCAACTGCTGACTGACATCTTGCAAGCATCTGCATCTGGTTGGTAGGCATTATCTCAAGGCTCTGTATAAATATCTGGAGAGCACTGCCTGTGTGCAGGTAAGTTTGAACACAGGGTTGGCTGTGTGCGAGTGTCCGTGAGGAAAACGTTGATGGCTCCCTGGCCTGCTCCCGCAGGCTGACATTTTTCTGCTGTGTAGGTAAAGCAACATATGGAGTCCTTTTCTGCAGTCTTAGTAAGACATTGTTTGGAAGTACATACATGGACACATTCTTTATTCTGCAGTGAACTCCCAGCAATGCTTGTATTTAGATGGGAAAAAATGCCACATCAGTGATCTTCATTTCTCCAAAAACCCCAAAAGAAACCTGGTTACTAACATGCAGAATCTTTTTTCATTCTAGCTGAAAATACTAATAACTGGGAAAAAAACCCACGTCCTTGTTTCTTCCACACACATGTGGTGTGTTCTAGAAGCAGTGATAATTACCCTCACAGCTATTATTCCTTAAGTACTAAGAAACCCTGAGTTTAAAAGAAAACAAAAAAATTCCCACAGTGCTTTAAGAATTTTACTTAACTTTCTTCTATTTTCTCTCTTCCAGTCCCTAAAAACTTAATCTTCTAGTGATGGCACTGCTGTTGATTTCCTGAACGGTTATGAGTTGAAGTAGGGGGAGTAAGCAAAGGATGGAGCACAGTTTCAGTGGGAGTTTTGGAAAGGCTTTGAAGTGCCCTTTAGGATGCAGTGAACTGCTTGTAGAACTGGTGTTAGAAATCCTGGTGCTGAGCTGCTGTACAAAAAAGAATTATTTTCAAAGCATTTCAAATGAAATTTTTTTTTCAAACACATGAGACACATTTCATTGTCTGCTGCATCTAGCTTTCAAAGTAAAGTATCAAGTACTGGGAGATTTTCAATGTGATTTAAGCTGGCAAAATAGTGTTCTAATTAACATAAGTGCACAGCCTATCTATACCAGTAAAAATGGACTCTACATTTAAAAGAAATGTATCTTGGCTTTTACTACAGTGGAAGTTGCATTCAGAGATGTTCCCTTCAAAAGTTAAAATGTTTTTTTCCACAGTTTCAGTCCTTAATTTTGAATAATTTCTTAAAAGGCTACAGGAAAGGTGATATTGAGAACTAAGAGATTCCATACACAAATTAAGATGCAGCTTAAACTACTTCCGTAGAAAGACATTAAACTTCCTTTAAAAAATGAGAATATAATTAAGAAAACCCCACTGATCTCAAATATGGTCTTAGTGTGCAATTCATTTTATTTTAAAAAGTAAAGTGCCTCTGATTTTAGTCCATATGAGTAGGTCTAAAGGAAGACTGCCAAATGCTGTATTTTTTACCATGTGTCTCCCACTCAAGGATATAGCATCACATGCAGCTTCAGCTGATTTCCTGGGTGAGCCTGAAGGACATAGTTTAGAACATGAGGAAAGCTCCACCTTAAAGGACCTGTCTCATGGTTTCATTGATGCCCCTTTCCTGCCACCTAATCTGCTGCAGTGGTGCCTCATGTTGTTGAAGGACTGCAATATGTATTTTTCACAGAAAAAAAGAAAAGTAGAAAATGTGTATTTTGCCTGCATTTGCAAAATGCAGTTGTAAACACGTGATGCTTTTGAGTAGGCATAAATTTACTTGGGGAAAATACAGCTATGTTTGTGACACATATAGCTGTAACAAAACATATTAAAACTCAACACATGTTATTTAAAGGGCTTAATAGATATTCATTGCATAATCATACTCCAAAATGACTACTCCCTTATATGCCTCCCTTGAAAATAAGTGTTTTGATAGAGAGGTTCAGTCCAGAGCACTTCCAAATTGTTTCTGTCAAGTAAGAGAAACATTTTTGTGAGGCACCTTAGGCATAGGTTAGGCAGTAAGAGTCTCTTCCGCAGTCATATGTAGCATGTAAAAAGCCCAGAAAGTTAAGTGTGGTATTAGATGAGGGAAGGGGTTGCCATCTGTAAAGAATGTCTGTATCTGGCTTCTCATCAAAGTGTTGGGATTATTGATAATATCTATAGGGCTTGCAAGCTTTCATGCTTGCTTTCTTTTAAAATGGGAACTATCATTTGGCTGATTTGTTATATAGCATCTGAGCAAGTGTGTGCATGGGCAGAGTCAGAGACTGAGTGGAAGGAAAGAAGCTGCTAGGTTCTTAATCACTGTGTGGTACCAGTGAAGATTTCTCTCTTCCTGCATGGGGTACATGTATTAAAGTATTGTGTTGGTTTAACAATTTGATCTTGCGATTTGACCTTTTCTGTGTATTTCTATTCCACAAATGAAGAAATAAGCTTTTAGTTTGTGACTGCACCAAAACAGAAGTGCATTGCTTTTCCTTGCAGATCCATAATTAATTTCCTACATCATGTTCACCTTCTCTGTATGTCATTTATCTTTCTTTTCTGTGCCTCTCTTTCGTTGAAATAGGTTTAAAGTCCCTCACCTGCTCCTCTTTTGCTCTCATATATAAAATAAAGGCAGTGTATCTTTTAATTCAGGATTTATGTACACATAGATTTCCAGTGACATTCAGCAGTCAGCAAAGGTCTTTTAATATCTGAACTCTGAAATCCTACATTTGACAACCTTTGAACAAAGCCCTACCAGGGGAAAGGAGCTCAGTAGAGACATTCAGTGAGAAAATTCTGGTGGCTAAAGAATAAATTTCACCTGTAGAAAAATTATTTTCTAATAGACATGGCCTAAAATGACAAACATAAAACTCATTGCTATAGCCATTCTTAAAAATTTTCCCCTTGAAAGGGTGTTTCCAATAAATAAGTTCCAAACTGCAATTAGAAGTGTTAAGTACAGTTCTGCAAGTGATTAACACTATGTAGGGAAAGAATCCTCCATGTATCACAGAATCATAGAACAGATGAGATTGAAAGGGACCTCTTGTGGTCATCTGGTCCAACCCCTTGTTCATGCAAGGATATTTAGCGCCCAGGGCCATATCCAGATGGCTTTTAAATATCTTCCAGGGAGGGAAAGTCCACAGCCTCTCTGGGCAATCTGTGACAGTGCTAGATCCTCACAAAGTGTTTCTTGATGTTCTGACAGAGGCTCCTGCATTTCAGGTTGTACCCATTGCTTCTGATCCTGGCACCACTGGAAAGTGTCTGACTACAGCCTTTGCACCCTCCTTTCTGGTATTTACTTACTCTAATGACATCCCCCTGAACCTTTTCTTCTCAAGCCTGAGTGCACTCAGCTTTCTCAGCCTTCCCTCATGCAAGAGACACTTCCATCTGTTCATCATTGTGGCCCTTTGCTGGACCCTCTCCAGTATGTCCATGTCGTTCTGCACTGAGCAGTCCAGAACAAGACCCAGCACACCAGGGGTGGCTACTGTTCAGTAGAAGGGAAAGATTACAGGCTTCCAGGATACCATTTTCCTTCTTTGCCTCAACTGCACATTGCTGCCTGATGTTCACCTTGTTCACTAGGACTCACCCCCTGGTCCTGTCAAAACATTTGGTGATTTGTGGGTTTGGGGTTTTTTTTAAGTGAGAGCTGGCTTTAAAAAAACGTTAAGTTAGGACCTGAAGATGAGGAATATTTTTATGTAAGCACACAGGCATACCAGTCAGTCTGGTTTACTGTATCTCTGTTTTGAAAGTACACATGTATTTTTCTGCCCTCCTTGGGAATGATAAAACAGCTGCAGCCATCCAAACAGCAGTGCATGCTTTTTGGTGGAACTATTTCTGGGCATTAACTCTGAATCCTTTACCTATTCCATAGTATTATGAAGCTTGAAGAAGAATCAAAATATCAAAGCATGAAGCCTCTCTATTACTCAAGACCAACACAGACTGTTTTCTAACAGTGCATCTATGTAATATGCTAACCACTAGCAATTTCTAACAATGCATCCATGTAATATGCTAACCACTCCTGCTGTGTGGTTAGATCTGTATTTTAAAGATCTAAAATACCAAGATTAATTTGTTCTTAGCACACTTTTACATAGAGTTTTGCATGTGGAAGGTAACATGAATGTCTAATTTCTAGCCGCAAAGATAGATATCACAAGATGCCTAACCTTGTGATGGGCCTTGTCAAAGTTCTGTCTGACTGTTGCTTTGGGAGTATGCTAAATTGGGAAACTTGGCTGTGAAGGCAAATCAAACAAAAAGTATGTTTTAAGGGTTTCTAATAACATTATTCTTTCCACGTTGTTAAAATATGAGGTAGTAGAATTGCAAAGTTTTAATTTTATGGTGAAGTATCATGCCATTTCTAATAGCTCAGGACTAATAACTTCATGAGCAATGTAAATGCTTAACACATGATGTGTTTTCTTACTCTGATGGGACTCTTGGGTTGATCATTACTCTGGTATTGTTCTGCCTGTCACCATCCTTAAAGTGGGTAAATGCAAAAAGATCTTCAAAACATATTTCTTACTCTGATGAAAACCTATTTTTAGAACAAGATAAGTAAAGCACAGAGAAATGCATCAGCTCGGTGAAACAGAACACAGCACATCTTCCCCTCACCAACTGTGTCTTCATGGGTTTTACTCTCAGTCCTGGTCTTATCTCTGTGACTTTTGGAGGCTCCCTGGATTGCAGCAAATTATAGATGATCCTGTCTGATCCCTGGGAAAATATCTTTTTTTCATCTTCTCTGAAGCCTGATTGCTTTTGTGCATCTTGCCACTGCACTCCTATTCCTCTCTGCTGTGGGCATACTGGTCTTTGCCCCAGCTATGCTAGAAGCTTATTTGTACATAGTCTTAGCAGGTTTTTTTGGGGAAGGACATAGCCCATATTCACTCTGGTTGGTTCCGTCTTCCAGGTCAAAGTAAACAACTGCTTTTTTTCCCTAAACTGCCCAGTTGGTTGCTTTGAAAGGAATACACATATTCAAGATACTGCTAGCAGCCAAATGAAAGGAAATATTTTCTTTCACAGCTCTACAGTTACTCTTTTCTCTTGTCTGAGATGTACTTAGATAAATACTATATTGAATATCCTATTTGATAGTCCACATTAAAGTCTTTCCAAAAACAACTTTGTGTTTCTGCAACCATCTCATTACTGACTGCAGATATGTGTGGTAGTTACAGAGCTATTTGCCCATATAAATAAGTGCATAAAATTAAGTATGTTTTTTTAAAATGTTTTCTACTCTACCCTAATTTAACTTTGGGAACTGGATTATATAACACCTACTTAAATTATGCCAAAATGTAGTTTTTGACTTTATCTGTGGAAGCCAGTAACTCATGTAGTATGGAAGGATATAGGACTTAAAATGCTTTAAGTCAGAGGGAGAGGGAGCAACAGAAACAGTTAAAATGTGAGAGATTGAGATGGGAAGTGATTAAATATCATTGGGCCTATGTGACAGGGTGTGTTTGAGTCATTGATAGAATCATAGAACAGCCTTTACTTGTTCATGAACATCATTTAGCCTGGCCAAGTTTTAAATTGAAATGTGTTGTGATTATTTCAAGGTGGGATATTTCAGATTTTTGTTCAGTAGTAAATGGATCTGGGATGAGAATTACCTTCATGTTTTGTGCCCATTTTCTCAATTCTCTAAAGACAGTGGCTCTTTTTTTCTAATATACTTTTTTTTTTGGTTTGTTTTGTTTCCTCATTCAGATTGTACCTTATACTGTCTATATTTGCCTGAAATGAGGTTTCTTCTCATTGAAAGGAGACTTCCCACTTGTCCTTCACTTCCCCTGTAATTTGCAAATAAACATTTAGTCATTTTAAAGAAGGAGAAATGGAATTAACAGAAAAAGATGAGCCAAAAGTTTTCTCTCTATGTATACTGTTGTATTTCTGGACCCTGTCTGGAAAAAATGCAAAGAAAGAGAAAAAAAAAGTCAGCAGCAAACTGCAGAAATAAAAAGGACTTCTTATTTTCTAGTGCATTTCCCACTCACCTTTTCCTCCTCACTCCCTGTGAGATCACCCTACTTTGTTGCTGCCATTTTTATTATGAGTGATATATAAACTATATTTATATTTGATTTCTGATTTTCTTAAAAATGGGAGTATTTTAAATGTGTCAGGGGACTCTTTATATAGTCAGTTTGTCACAGGCAGCTGATTCTTGTGAATGAAATACTGATACAGCCTTCCTTCAGGATAGCAGCGAGGTGCTGTTAGTTGAAGGATTTTTGTGTAGTAGAACTTGGTGAGCTTAAAAAAACACCTGGACATTAATAGGAAAGGAAAAAGGAAAAGAAAAATGCCAGCACCTAGAAAACTGAGGAGAAAATGAGAATAGCAGTTTCTGTTGAGAAGCAAATACTGCGTGCTCTGAAGCACTGAAGAAAAGGGAGAAGAGCCATCAGAATGTGTAAAAGGAAGGAAGAGAGAAAGAAGGTAAGATCAGAAAGGAGTTTGAAGGGGAATAAATGGGGGTAGTGTCTTCTTTCCTTACCTTCTGTTGTGCCTTTTTAAAATAGTTTATTGTTTCTTCTTTTTTTTTTTTTTTAATAGGAGGCTAGCTAGCATAAATTTTCAGAACTGACTGTGTACAAGCTATTACTTGTATACCCAGTTAAGAGTTTGACTGTTTATGAATAGCTGCTTAGTGAAAATCAGGAAAATTGAACACTGATCTCAAGAGTAGCTTCTCTTTAACAACAGGGCTAACAATATACATTTTTTTCAGTTTGGATTCTTCCATAGAATCACGGAATCATGGAATATCCTGAGTTGGAAGAGCCCCAGAAGGATCATCTGGCTCTGCACAGAATACCCCAAGAGTCATACCACGTGCTTGAGACTGTGACCATTGGCCCGGGGAGCCTGTTGCAGTGCCTAGGCATCCCCTGGTGAAGAATCTTTTCCTAATACCCAACCTAAACCTCCTCTGGCACAGCTCTGTACCATTCCCTTGAGTCTGGTCACTGGTCAGTCTTTGGTATCTCTTATTTTTCTATTTACTTATTGACCAATTAATTTGAGCACTTTGTTTTTAACTTCTCTTAGGAAAACAACAGTTGTATTCCATCCTGTTTCACATCCTTTTTATCTTCTTTGTGGCTGACTTCTCCCCGCAACACTTTGCCTTCTGTAAAAATAGAGTTTAATTCTATTGATAATTTTATTTTAGACTATGTCAGAGTTCAGATGCATGGAGTTACAAGTAAGTTTCATATGTCAGACATAACAATGCATAGTCCAAATACTGGTTTACATTACGACTGTGTGGTTGAAGGTATAATCTTATCAGTAAAAACCTCTGTCTTCATTTGTGTTTTCTCAGCATACAGTATGCCATGTAGACCATGCTTTACAAAGAGGCAAAATTCCAGGATGTTTAATTCTGTTCTCCTCATGGATTGTTCTGTATTGGATAAGTTGTAGTTCACTTGTCTCTGAGAATTTTTTTAACTTGAAGGTAATGAATTTATTCAGTAGGGATTGTAAAAACTCAAATTCAATTTATATCAATTCCTCAAATATAATAAACTTTTGTAAGTTTTCCTAGTGGAAAGCTCCAGTCACCTTGCTGTTGTCTGCGGGTTTTTTTATGTACAAGACCATTACTGCAGTGAACCACAAAATAGACTATAGGAATGTGGTAAAGTAGAGTATTTTCATACCTGGTTTGACTCTTACCAGAATGTGAAGTGACTTGCATATGCTGAGAAGTCTTCATTGACTTACGTGTTTTTGGTGTGCAGTGGGGTTGGCTCAGAGTATGGCTGTACAGAAGCTGATGGAAAACCTTTTTCTCTGTAAATAGTACACTGGTGAAGCTAATAGCTGTGTGTAACTAATATCAACAAGCTTGACTCGTGTGTTCCCACCTGCATGGTCACCTAGAGACAAGATATATAACATAATCTGCAGGTAAAAAGAAATACAGGCTCTGGGTTTTTTTCCATTTCAATGAAAAAAAATGAAATGTCTAAATAGAAAATTCTTGCTGTTGCCCCATCCGCAGAATGACAATGTCAGCTTAATTGAAAGAGCTGTGTTTTGCAAAAATTGATTGTGTAAAGTGAATTTTCAAAAAACCAATGGAAATTATTAAAAAAGAATACTCTTAATTCTCCAAAATTGAGACAACTAGCAAATGTTTGCTTGCATAGTTTGTACTTTTATCAGTCTAACCAGAGGTAGAATTCTGAAGTTTTATACCAAAACAGAAACTAGCTTATAGTTGAAAAAGGTGAGCATCTCATCTGCTTTCAACCTCCTTATACATTTTATAATGTTAGCATTAAATGGCACTTGGAAATAACTGAAAGAGAGAATCTGGAGTCTACACATGATACTTTCTGTTCTAGAAATATCTTTAAAGTGAACACTGGTAGAGGATTTGTTTCAGTTTATCATAGTTGGTTATTCTAAATGTACATTGTTGATTGGTATTTGTCTTGAATACCAATCTGAAACCTACATGAAGTTGCCATTGAGTTGTGGAGAACTGCAGGTGGAGATAATTCTTTAATATGAGGCTATGAAAGTCTTTATTTCCAGAATATGTACATTTAAAAACAGGTAAAGAAGCTCAGTTGGCTCTGTGAATTCCCTCATACCATTAGCAAATATTTTATTTTGTTGTTTTTTTTAATTTTTCATGTTTTTTGTAGATTTGTGTATAATACACAGACTTTGGACAGGACAGTGAAACGAAAAATGATTAATTTCTCCATAGATTCTGATCAATTTATATGAAAATAGAACACAATAGGGCTTAAAGGTCAATTCCTGCTTCACATTAAACCATAGGTTTTTAGTTTTCCTTCAGAGAGCTCTGAGCACTGAAGTGTTCCTTGCTATGTGTAAAAACAAATAGTGTCCTGCCTGTGAACAGAGGATAAATAAAGACAGTGTATCTAGAAAACAAAAAGCAGTTCAATACAATGTAGAAGTATGCTAATCTCTATGTTTTTGAAAATTCATTCCTACTCCTTCAAGTGAGCTGAGAAAATGCTGAATCATCATCCTGATTGATTGTGGGATTTGTGCCGGTATGATTACTTCTAATCATTGTACAACCCTTCTTTAGCAGAGAAATGAGAGCTCTTGTACAGATGGACTTTGCTGAAGATGAAGTGATAAGGACCATGAGAGGGTTTTTGCCTAACTTGCTACTGCATCTTCTGTTTGGGTTTCATCTGAGTTCAGCTATTTTATCCGTTTTTGAGTTCATTCACAAAAGAGCCCTTTTTAAATTATTCCAGTTTTGTTTAAGAAAAGCAATGTCCTATAACTTAACGACAATTGTAATTCCTTTTGAAGAAAAGAATATTTCTAATATACCTGAGTGGAGGAGTGTTAATTTTACCATACTCTCCATTTTAGTACACAAAACTTTTCTGTCTGTTTAGTATACTCATGTATCCATCCCCTTTCCATGTTTTATGTCCTTTCATTTTGTGCTTGCCTTGTATCAGATCAAATTTCATCCATTTTCCTTTCTCCCCATGCTCAGCAACATACATATGCATGCTTTTGTTTTAACCCAGCTGCGAGCCACATGCTGTGCACCTGTCTCAGAGGGAATACACCTCAGCCTGTTCTTTGCAGACAGGTATGGGAATAGTAACCAGTATATTTATGGAATAAAAGGAAGAGGCTTTAACCATAAGGACATTACACATGATGTTCATATAATTGTGTGTTTGCTTGACCTTACTCTTGCTGAACAAACACATCTGATTTTGCTATACTTCCACAGTAAACTCAAAATGGTATTTGTGATGTTAAGCTGCTTCTGCTTTTGTTCATCTGCATCTTCAGCTTCTTCAAACTTCTCACCTGGTGACACTCTAGGTCTTAGCAGCTTCAGAGGAAACCGGCCCTATTTTGAATTGGCAGTAACTGATTACTTTTCTCCTTAGGGATTTTAGAAAGTGGATGGAGTTCAGAAATCTAGTTTGGATGTTAATTCATTTCAGTGTACTCTCAAAATTCAAGAAAGGACTATACCATGGTTTTCCTTTTACAATGCCAATATAGTGGCAGGTTGAGAACAGCTGTAACAAAGAAGTGCCATTTTTATTAACACCTCTGCCACTATTAATACTTGCTAATTAATCTTTGTAAATGATACTAGTAAAAAAAATTTTATATGCTATTTTCCAAATAGCAGTAAAGCAGAGCTTGAAAATAAATTCCTTATTTATAGGCATAAAAAGTTAGTTTCAGGGAGAGGGTTATAACCTGATCTCTTGACTTTGAATTTATAGGTAGTTCATACCTGGATTCTAGAAAAAAAAATCACTTGTCTTTCACTGGAAAAATTGCCATCTTAAAATCTTCTAGAGTTTTTTTCCCTAGCTGTTTAACAAGTTACTGCAACTAACCATTGTGGTTCCACTGAAAAATGATATAAACTACTATTTATTATTTTGACCTGAATTGCTTTGAAGTGGGGAACAGTGCACTGTGAAATAATTTTAATTGCTTCAGCTTAGCCAAAAACACTTAAATATTCTTCTGGTACAGGAAATTCATGATCAAGTTAATGTGGGTTTTGTTTAATATATAATTATATAGCTGTGATGGATACTTGAGTTAATTACAGAAAATACATAAATTAAGAAATTGATGAAAATTGCAAATAGTGAAAATACTTCAGAAGGAGCAGCAGCAGCGGAAGAAATGACAGTGACTTGCTACAGATCATTTGCAGAGCCTTAGGGTACAAGTTAAGTAACAAATCTTTCTCCCAGAGCTGATAAAGTTAGCACTGCACTGACAGTCCAGCCAAGAGCAGGTGCAGCTTTTACTCCTGGGCAGAATATGAGAGACTTTCTAATGCACAGAAAAATGAAGTTTGGTGAATGGAGAAAAGAGTACAAAGCAGAAAGCCTTTTAGTGGCATTGAATTTTTAAAATCCTTGTAAGATAAGGCAAGATCTTCTGTTGGCGCATATTGCCATAATTGCTGTAATTTAGAATATCTGCACTATTTTCACTTAAACTGAGGATTTAGCACATTTTGACAGTCTCAGTGACAGAATATGTTATAGATATTTGCTTGACAGAATTTGTACAATTTAGAGTTGGCTTGCATGATTAATTCTTTGTGCTTGTGCCTGCCCATTCTGCCGACCATACTGAGGGCTCTGTTACTTAGCTCGACTCCAGCCTACTCAATTGAGCAGTGGCTGCAGGAGGCCAGACTGCACATGTCCTAGGGCCATACAAGTGCTATTTATCAGGATGTACTCTGCAAAGCCAGTGGCACTCAAGGGGCTACAGAAAGAGGCACTTCAGTGACATAACACTGAGAGCCTCAGCCATGTTATGTAAACGCTCATTGTGATGAAATTTTTGGTATTTGTTCCCATGCTGCTGTATGTATATATGCAACAGGTTGCTGCTGTTTGCAAGAAATAATTTGCAGCTAATGTTGCTGACGGTGCTATTGATGAAGTTTAAAAATGTGTTTGTTTGCTGCTGTTCTCTTAAAACCTTTTTTGCTTTATCAGACAATTTTCCTAACTTTCTGTATGCCACTAGAAAGGAGAATGGAATGAGTTGTTTGAGGTGTACAGAATTAAGGGATGGGCACACATCCAGGGAATCTCAGAGGCAAATACGGGCTATGTGCCATGCATTAAACTTGTTACATATGTGCAAATCTGATCTAGCACGTGCACACTACACGGATGGTTAGCAATTGTGCAGATCAGCTCCATGAAGCATGTCCAGATCCCATTGACCAGGGAGTCTGGAAATCCTGGTCATATGGCCAGTTTGTGATTTCTCTCCTCTTTCTTCTTCCCAGTTCTGAAATTCTGTCTAAGGAAGGAGGAGGAAGAAATGAAAAAGAGGACATGCTGAGGCAGAAAGACATACTAGGCTTGTGTTAATATTGGACATGCTGAAAATGGTGAGGTTACCATAGAGCAATGAGCTTCAAGACCTCAGCTGAGCCATAATCTACTGTGTGTGTCTTTTTAGTTTGCTGTTGCAGTGTGAAAAGTATTCACTTCACTTAAGCTATGTCATAATAACTTACTGTGAATACTGAAATAAAATGCTAATTAGATACAGTTGGAAGAGAGCACATGGCAAATTACTGTAATACCACTGATGGCTGGTAACTCATGCCTTTGGTGGCATGATCAGTTTTGATCAAGTGCTTTCCCTTTTAATCTACTTGCTCTTTAATAATGGGCCTTCTCTAAAACCTGCACCAGTTTAAAGTTCAATTAATGTAACTTTTATAAGTTAGAAGGTTTTTCTTAACCAATTAAAACATAATTAAAAGTAGAATATTTCCTAAATCCTTAAGGCCTCTTCATTAAACTGGAGAAAATTCTTCTCACAAGACTCTGGCTCATTTTAATTTCTCTAAATAAAAATATACTTCATGTTCCCAAATAACTTCTGCCTAAACAGTCTACTTGCTACTGTTCTAAAGTATCAATCTAATTTTAGGTAGTGACTATTCTCCCATTGGTATGTAGATGTTTATGCTAATATTTTGCATTGAAAATTATGATGTATCGAATCAGGACTTTGAGCTTTGGGAATGTGATGCCACATATGTACATTGCAAGACAACTTCAGGAGCTTTTTTGTGGGTTTTGTGTTTTGTTTTGGGTTGTTTTCTTTGTTTGTTTTTTAAATCCATGTGATGCATTAAAAAATCCATCTTTTTCCACCTCAGGATTTCTCCAACAGATGTAGTCTCCCTGATATCCATGACAGTCTCCTCTCTTTGGCAGTAAAGGTTTATTAATTTTCTGAAGAGTTATACATGTGAATTATCTATGCACTTCATAATCCCAGGCTATTATGTACCCAACTGATTGATTGCCAGGATTCTTAGGCTCTACCTGTATAAATAGCAAGGTACATGATTAACTTAATTTCTGTAAGAAGTAAGACTTTTTTATCTGCTAAAAGTTTTGATCTAGTAAATCCTGCAATACAATCAGAGCACCAATTCTTATTGTGCTGTCAGTCGCTCTTAAATTATCATTCATACTTTTCAGAAAATATAAAGATAACATCCACAGAACAAGAAACAGTCTCATCCTTTGCACTGCACATTTACTGTTCATTTTGTTAGAATCATACTTCTTTTTTTAGTCATTGATCTTTGAATTATCTCATGGTCATCTATAGGTGTCTTAATAGAATTTATTTAGTCCCTTTCTGAGGCAGTTTTGAAAGTAATAGTAGATTATGTTTAGATGAGAGAAAAGCAGCTATTCCTTAAGGAATTGGAACTTCAGGGAAAAATAGCAGCAGACTTGGCTTTCTCCCGTATTATATTGCAAATAGAAAATATGAAATTAATTCAAGAATTAGTGTATGACTATTTAGGGACTTGCATCTTTCTTCCATTACACTCTATTTAATTTGACGGATAAAACAGAGTTCCTTGATGCCACCATTACTCATATTTGGGCTTAAGTTGAATTTGTGTGTTGCACAGATGTAGCTAAAAAAATTCATTTTCGGTGTTTGGACCAAACACCTATTTTCTTCCCTCTTGTACTTGTTTTTGTCAGGTAATTAGTGAAGAATAAATCACTCTATCACAGTGAAGAAAGAGTTCATCTAGTAGAATTAATAATGCCTTATACAAGTGTGATACCCTCTATTGTTTTCTTCTGTTTTTCTCATGCTGCCATTTCAACCACAGAAAGAGCTTGAAAATAGTTCTCACTTAACCTGAAAACGTATACATTTGGATTGCACGCTTGCGTGAGAATCTTTATCCCTACCCCAGAACACAATGTTCATTAGTTCTTAAAAAATGTGATCTATTCATATTGTGTTTGTCTTCTTACTTCCTTTTAAGTTTCTGTTTCACCTTAGATTCCACAGATGTTTTTTTCCTTTAGAATTCATGGATTTTATCCCTGACTCATTTCAGAGAATATGCTTTGCTTTACAGATCTATGTTGCCTATGAATCTTGACTACAAACATTACCTTTAAGTGCAGTTAATAATGTCATGATTTACACATTTCATAACCTGTATGTTCTTGTGCTAATTCATTTTTTGTTAATGCATATTTAAGGTATTCTGGGTACAAACATGTAAATTCATATGCTCTGTAGCTGTGTATACATATATAAAATCTTGGTCAGGTTTCAACAGACCCATGCCGTCTTTTTTTCTGAGTATACTCAATATGCTTAGTTTAGGAATGCACAGTTAATGCTGCTTTTTTTTTTTTTAGAATATCATATATATTATTACTACTGGTCTATAATCTACCAAGTACATTGTAGTTAAAAATGATTGTACATCTTTCTAAAGCTTAACATGAAGATTTTCTAGGTGGAAATTGAACTTTAACTTGGAAAAAGTCCTTGAACTTTAAATATGTGATCAGAATTACCAAAAAGTTTAGGCTGGAAGGGATCTTTGGACATTATCTGGTACCACCCCCAGCTCAAACTTGTCTTAGGATCAGTTAGAACAACATGTTCAGGACTTGCACAATCAGGTTTTGAGTATCTCCAAAGATGAAAATCCCACTACCTTTTAGTGAACTTTTTGAGGACTGACTGATCCCAAAATAAGGAGTGTTTTCCTTAGGAACTTCCATTGTAGAAATTTGTGACCATTGCCTTTGTGCTGTTTATGCAACTGTGAAGAGTTGGGTTCAGTCTTCTACATAATCACCTGTCATATTGTTGATGACAGCAACTGAACTTCACCTTCTTTCTTCCGAGCTGAGCACAAACACTTTTCTTAGTCTCTGCCCGTACGTCATATGCTCAAGCTCCATAAGCTGGTGGCCTTCATCTGGAGTTGCTCCAGTTTATTTATGTATTTCTTGCAGAGTGGAATGCTCCAGAGATAGTCTGAGATTCATTTAGAAGTGAATAAAAATTTCCATAACTCTGCTGGTTATATTCTATCTAGTACAACCCAGTGTGCAGACAACCCTCATTGCCTCAAGGGTATGCAATGGACTCCTGCTTAACTTCTTGTCCACCAAGATCCCAAGTACTTTTCTGCAAAACTTCTGTCAGCCCTCAGTCTGTACTGATGCATGGAGTTGTTTAGTTTTATTTTGTTTGTTTGTTTTCTTTTTCCAGGTGGAAGTCCTTGCATTCATCTTCATCTGAGGGGAGGGGAAAGGAACAGAGACTACAGTCAGCCAGTTAGGTAGGTTTAGCACAACGGCTGACAAAGTGATAGCAAAGGAAGGAGCAGGAGCTGGTAACAGGACTGGTAAAGTTGTGGATTAGAAGGTGTATCAAGTGACAGTTTGCCACTGATGCCACTTGCATCCTCCTTTCTACTTCGGCCTCTTCGTAATGTTTCTTGTGCAGTTATGGACGTTATTTCAGGTTTGTGCTTTCTTTTTTTTGTTCAAATACGTGTGCATAAGTAAACTTCTTAACTGCAACAACAAATGATGAAGTTTGTGGCGGTCACTAATTTTGGAATCAGCAACAGGTAGTGTCCCATAATGCATCAGTTTTCATGGTTCTGTTTCCAGTTTCCAGATATGGCTTCATACGACCTGAATTTAAAGAGCTTTTGGTGCCCAGTTCTGAGTGAGGCAGACCACCTGTTTTAAAACACCAATTACTACCGTGGTCCGTAAAACTCACCAGCACCTCTGTTTGGAGGCCTGGGATTTAGAGACTTGCTCTCTGACATTCAAAGCTTAGGGGCACACTCTTAGTCCCTGCTGCGGTGCATCCTTCACCTTAAGTTTGATGGTTTAATCTGTACCCCCGAAGCTTAAAATGGTTTGTCCCCCGAGTTTTCCCACTTTACTTCCTGTCCCTCAAGGTAATCCCTCCCTTTGGGCCTGTCCCTTGTATTGTCTGTCAAGGTTCCCCAGCCCCTTCTTCCAGAGAGTTCCCTGTCCCTCAACCCCAGACCCAATCAGTATCTCCCTGGCTCTGCAGCCCTCGGGGCACCATTGGTGCACATGACCTGCCTCACTCTTTCTCTTAACCCAATTGGTCCCTTTCTGATCATGTAAGCCCTTCTGCCTCTCCTATGCATTGTAATAATTGGTTAAATGGATGTAACCACTAAATTGATGGTTAAATTGATGTAACCACTAATTGATTGGTTTAATTGATGTAACTGTTTCCACTGGGTGGAAACAGTTTATAATCCCGTGGGCACAGTGCTCTGGGCTCTTGTTTGCCTCCCCCATCGCCTTGTTGATTGTGCCCTGGTCCATCCAGCTTCCCCCCACCAAATAAACTGGGTCGGATTCCTTGGCTTCAAGAGTCTCCCTCGCTCTTTCTCACCGGTCCTGTTGTCAATGAGCCTGTTCATGAGCACAGGGCTCACAAGGTTCCACTGGGAGCTCCTTCAGCACCCTAGTGGTTCCCCACTCACGCCGCTGCCACCTGGTGTGACCTGTGTGGGCTAGCCTAGGCTTGCTAGAAGAGATTGTGGCGACAAGTCCCTAGACAAATATTTGTCCCCTAGACAAATATTCTTTTTGATAAATTACCGTGTAAGGATGAACACCATTTCTTCCTAGTGTAGCTTCTTTTTTTAAAAAAATAGGGTTGCAGTTGCATGCAGAGCAGTTAAGGAGAAAAGATGTTCAAAGGTGAGCAGTAGCTTCTGTGTGTGAACTTTCACAGACAAGAACTACTTTGCTTGGTATTGAGATAATAATGGAAGAGGGATATGGGAGTGATGACCCATGAAAGCATGAAAGATGAGGAGAATTAGCTGATTGGCCAAGCAATATAGGAAGGGGAAGATTTCCAATGAAATTATAAAAGAAGCAAAACGGCATTCTGAAATACATAGTAAATGTATTTTACTATACAATCATTGCCCAATTCTTTGCTATTTAAAGCATATGTTAGGAAAAAAATGCATGGGTTCAAACATAAGTTAATCAGGTTTATGCAAGAATATCAATTGAAATGTTGAGCACAATGGTGTCAAGGCAGACTTTGACTTAGAATGTCCATACAACGTAAAAATATGCCAGGTTAACGACCAGTCTGTCCTGTTTTAGGTTGGTTTAATTGTGTATTAAAGTGTTTATTGGCCTGGATCAGGTAGTTCTTATGCTTATAAAAGGAGTTATAGAGTTATATTGTGTCATGACTAAAGTTTTCTGAATTTTTTTCCTCTGGATATTTTTTCTAAAAACTAAATAGTTTTGAGATTCACCTAAGTGTAGTAATTAAACAGTAAGTATTTTAAAAGAAAAGCAGTGTAGGAACTGAGCAGTTCCTTAATGAACATGTGCCTGGCAATAGGAATTCTTTTCTACTGAAAGCAGAAAACTGTTGGTATTTCAAATAGGCAAAGCAAAAGAAAAATGCAAAACATGGCAAAACTTCTCAGCTTTTGGAATTTTTTTTAAATTTCCTATTAAGAAATAACAAAAACATGTAGCAAAATGTAATTAGGAACTGTGTTAGGGGCTGTACCCTAATTCAGTCTAAATATGGCATCTTTGTCAGAAAATTGCACAGGGCTGGAAGAAGTTTCCAGGAAGACATACAGGGAAGCTGAGTTGTGTCAGCAGTACATGCCTGTTTAGAGAAGTTACTTGAAAAAGTAATATTCATGGTGAGATTAAAATACCTATATGTAGTTCTTTGGCTCTGTAGCTGAATCTTTCTCCTAATTTAGGTGTCCTTAACATGTATTCATCATCTTAGTTCCTCTTAAAGCAAAATGAGATTGGAGATATACATGATGGAAGCTGGGAGCTACTCACCTCTCTCTGAAGTAGACATAGCCTATGTGACCACCTTAATAACCTTCAGGCATCATTGACTGTCTTGACTAGATTTTCACTGACTATAATGGTACGTGACCACCTACATGTATACTTCTTAACTTTAAAGTGAATCTTGCTTTCAACTGCAGCTTTTGGAAACAATTCCTTGCCTTTTTTCTACTTTATAAGTTCATTTGCAACCTTTTTGCAAACCTCTTTTATGCCCCATCGTTTTCTAGTCTGCTATTTCTCCCTTGATTTTTTCACATCCCCTTAGAAGGCACACTTATTGCAGGAGGTCTGTTCTCCTGAGTCCTGTCATAGAAAAAAACTTCTTAAAACTGTGGAACATGTAGTAGAAACAAGGAAATAGGTTATAATCTGAATGTTAAATCTATGAATTTTGTCACATACTCTTCTTTAGCTATCTTTCATTTAATTTGTCATCTTCTTTAAGATGTTTAGCACTTCAGATCACAATTTTTTCCCTGTGTGTCCATCAAGTCTTTGATTAGGCTACAAACCACTGCAATAATGCAAATAAATTAAATATACGTGAGTAGACAGCAAGACTTCTAAACGTTGTATAGTTATTCTCCACTAAAGTATTAGTAGCAATTTTAGGTCCAAATTCGGCACAGAATTTAAGCATGTTTCTATGCTTAAGTCATCACTGGGAAAAGCAAAGCATGCAATCTGACAAAACGTGTCTTTTACTTGCCTGTAGAATAGTCCCCCCTGTATGTAACACATGCCTGGGACTGATGGTATGCGGTTCCTTCCTGGCCGGCCATGGGACGATGAAATGCCCGGCTGACGAACCCCACGTGTGACCGGCGGAAACCACACGTGTGGCTGCTCCTGCACCTCCACGGAGGTTTTCCAGGTAGCAGTGATTGCAGCTGCGTGGGTAAAGCTGCAGCAGGGAAACTGCGAGAAGCCAAGGTGAAGATCAAAGGAGAGGGCACTCGTGTATGGTCCAAGTAAATTTTATTCCCCAACAGGACAGTGATGAGCAAAACCACGCCCAGCGAGGTCTCCACTGGGGATTATAAAGCACACATTTCTGAGGAGTGGGAACATAACACAGCCAATGGGGAGAAACCAGGGGAGGAGTGAGGGACTTGGCAGGACCAATGAGGGTGATACAGGGGAGGGGAGGGGAGAAGCCCACAAGACAAATCAACTTAGGGGATTAGGGTGATTGACAGCGAATTTTCTGGAACTAAATGGGTGGAACAGGGTTGATGGGCAGGCGAGGGAGGCAGCACAATTTGGATTGACAGGGCTATATCTGGAAAGGAGTGGAGAAACAGGGAGACTGGCACACTGACTGACAGTTCAGTGGCGGGAAAACTTTGTGGTAAACAACTTGGAAGGAACTATTCTGAGGAGATAAAATGGGGTACAAGGGTTAAACCATTACAAACTAATTAACATTAAATAACTAACTATTATAACAATACAACTGAAAGAACTCATAAAAACACACTGCTACAATGGTAGTCTTATCAAGAAGTAGATTCAAGATTGTCATCTTTTCAAGAACCATGAAAGCCTTGAGCTTGTAAATTTTGTAAAATAATTACTCTGCCAAATTTATGTACTCACTTTTAAGGTGGAAAAATTCTATACTTTCTATAAGGGGTTTTCTTTATCTCATTTTTTCTCCATTTGAGATTTTTTAATACTCTTTATGGATTGTTGTTTAGTCAAAAGTTTTACAGTAGGGACTATCACTTAAACAGGGATAACAAGTAATAATAACTAGGAGTCATGAAAACTAGAAGCTGGAAAGACCTATTACATTGTTTAAATCTTTCCCCTGCCATTTTAGGATGGTTCCTTGTTGTGTAATTTGCAGTGCTTCCTTTGGTCCAGTTCTACTGCCTTACACTAATTTCCTAAGAACACTATCACAATATTCAATGCCTTCTTGTCATTCCCCCGCTTCCAGAATTCAGCTATGACAATTTTAATTTACTCTGACTTCTCATATATGTGTATGAGGTGTCTCTTTTTGTTACCTTTAACTTCTCCTTTTTTGCGGCTTTGGACCTTCCACTATCCTTCTGCTCTTCTTTCAGTTTATATTTGCATTCTATGAGTTTAATTTTTAATATTTTCTCATAAGCTGTTCCTTCCATTTACATAATTTTTATTGCCTTTCTTAAAAATTCTGCACTCTCCAGTTTGTTAATAGCTCTGTGGGCTTGCTCCTCCTTCTTGCTGAAGCCAATGGGAAAAAACAAAGGCATGCTACTGCTCATAACTCTTTTCTGCAATTTTTACCCTGTGTCCATAATTTTGCAGTTTCTGTATCCAGTGGGACTAGGACTCTTATCTATCCTGAGTGAACGTAGTCATCACCTATCTCAGATGATTCTTCTAGCTGGCAGGCCTTTTGTTAACTTCACCATGTGTGACTGGCTTCCAGACCAGATAGTTTGCATTTTACCAGCTGGAAGCATGGGCAAAATTTGCAACTCCGTCTGCCTTCATGGAAATACTTTGAGGACATGATCAGTAATTTTGAGCAGCTTAGGCCAACAACACTGATGAAAATACAGCTTAGAATCCTTTGCTAAATATCCTAAGTACTGCCCAAATGAAAACTTCAGTGTGAATATTCTTCAGTATGAATGTCCTCCTGGAGATACCTGCTACTTTAGGTGCTTTCTCTCCAAAATAATGCCAAGTGTTTGTGTCATTCCAGACAGTAAAATGATTTCAGACTGGAACTGGACTCTATTTTTTGAGGGAGCTGGGCCTGTTCAGCCTTCAGAAGAGATGAATGAGAGGGGACCTCATCAATGCCTGTCAGTTTCTGCAGGGAGGGTGTCATATGGTTTCTTTATATGTAAGGTGCCAAATGGAGAATGCTCAGAGTAAGTGTTTAAATGGAGCCACCAACATTTTGGCTGGGAGTGGGTATTTGGTCCCTGTGATTCTTTTACCCATTTATAATGGCTTTTGACATTTTGGACCATGTATTTGAGGAAAATGTTAGCTTGAGGGCTAACAACAAGCAGTTACTCAATATTCTATGGGACTTTTACATATACAGTTGCACTCATATACATGTTTTGGTTTTTTTGCTCAGTGGTTCATGACCAGACACTGGACAGTTCAATATAAATAGCTTTATAGCTGCAAGAACAAAGTAGTGCACCCCACTTTAGATACTAAAGAATATTTATGCCCCACATGCCTGTAAATTATGAGTTTGGGTACAGTGTGAGTTGTATTTTGTCTCATGACTGAGACAAGGTCTGCTTGAAATAAAATAAATTATTTTCCTCTGAGTGCTACCTGTATTTACATTTTGTCTGGGTGAAGCCCACTTTTTTAGATGCATTTTACACCATGTTCCTGTGCTGTACTGGAGCAGTATTTGCAAGATGTTCTACTAAGTCTATCAAAGTGATCTTTATAACCTTTTACTGGAGGGTCACAGTGGCACAAGGTGTAGTTGGAGGCCTCACACTAATGATATTCAATACTGGGCCCAATATTGTTGGACGTATTTATCAATGACTTGGATAAAGGCGCAGATGGGACCTCAGCAAGTTCATTGATGATGCAAATCTATGAGGAGTGGCTTGTACCAAAGGGGGCTGTGCAGCCCTTCGGAAGGACCTCTCTGGGTTGGAGAGAACTGTGAAATTCAGCAAAGGCAAGAACAGGGTCCTGTACCTGGGGAGGAACAACCCCATGCACCAGCACAGGCTGGGGTCTGATCTGCTGGGAAGCAGCTCTGTGGAGAAGGACCTGAGGGTCCTGGTGGACAACAAGCTGCTCGTGAGCCAGCAGTGTGTCCTTGTGGCCAAGAAAGCCAAAGGTCCCCGGGGATGCATTGGGAAGAGCATTGCCAGCAGGTCACAGGAGGTGATCCTGTCCTTCTACTCAGCCTTGGTGAGGCACATCTGGAGTGCTGTGTCCAGTTCTGTGCTCCTCAGGACAAGAGAGATGTGGAGCACCTGGAGTGGGTCCAATGGAGACCTACAAAGATTATTAAGGGACTGGAACTGGACTCTATTTTTTGAGGGAGCTGGGCCTGTTCAGCCTTCAGAAGAGATGAATGAGAGGGGGCCTCATCAATGTCTGTCAGTTTCTGAAGGGAGGGTGTCAAAAGGATGGACCAAGCTCTTTTTGGTGGTGCCCAGCAATAGGACAAGAGGCAATGGGCAGAAACTGATGTACAGGAAGTTCCTCCTGAACATAAGGAAGGACTTCTTTACTGTGCAGGTGACTGAGCACTGGATGGTGCTCAAAGAGGAGCAGATTGATTGCCCAGAGAGGCTGTGGAGTCTCCATCCTGGAGATGCCAAGAACTGTCTGGGTGCAATCCTGTGTCATGTGCCATCTGATGGCCCTGCTTGATCAGATGACCCACTGTGATCTCTTGCAACCTTATCTATTCTATGATTCTGTTAATACTAACCTGCTGCTTTAAGATGGGAAAATACCAGAAATTATAAGTATACAGGCAAGACTGTTACAGACTGGGAAGGACTGTTTTTCAGATACTCATGGATTAGGAGGTAGGGACTGAGCTACTGGAATGGCCAGTGTGTGCTAAACACTTTGTTAGAACCAGCTTTGCTGGTTAATCCTTGAGAAGAATTTAACCAACCAGCCCATGGTGCCCCTTCCCATCTAGAGATTTCAAAGGAACCAGACAATTATTTCCAGTGGGGTTGCTCAACTTCAGATCAAAAAAGGTAGACCTGATGTACAAATACTCATCAACTTCTCAGGCTTAGTGGCTGTTCTAATGCCCTGAGCTGGTGTTCCAGGAATGCTAAATGCCAGTGTTAGGAAAAGATAGGGAAGATTAAATAATGTAAGGATTAGTAGCACTGTAAGGACCTTCTATCCTTGGGCAGTTGCCACTGTTCATTTTCACTGATATTAAGAAATACAGTGTGAGCCATGTGGTAGACCCTAGTAGCTTCATTATGTGGAAATCTGGGTTTTTTTCCCTAAAAACAACATAAAAAAGGAACACATTTTAGCATTTAGGTTATACTTCAGACTCTAATTTCATATTCCAGGACAATAGTTAAACTGTATGCTTTAACATTTGCCTATGATGCTATATTTATCAGTCTGGTAGACAGTATAGGCTGGGCAAGATACCTTGTAGCTCTTGAAAGCATACACATTTTAATGGACAGCAATTGCAGTATTCACACAGCCTGAGCTCTCTGTCCAGTAGAAAAGGGGTTAAAACTTAATAGGGGTTGGGCAGGAGGGAGGGAAAAAATCCTAGGCAGAATGTCTCCACACAGAGAAACTGAGAACAATTAATTTGTGCTCCAAACTGCTAAGGACAGCAGAAAAAGCAACTACTATAAATAATTAAAGCAGAGATTAGATAAATATTTGGGGAGGGGGTACTGTGGTGGTGTAATTGCTGATGTTAAGGCGAGGTGGACTTCGCTGCTTCCCTTTTGTTCTAAGGTTTCCTACAGCCCATTATTTAGTAACCTGCCATATGCCATAATTTTTAAACCATGTTTTTTTAAAAGCTTGCATAAGAAAGAATGCTTGAACATAGGCTGGGATGTGACTTTGTCATGCAATATGGCTTTATGATTCATTCATTTTCCCAGACTTTATTTCTCCAGAGCAGGTCTTGAGTTGGCATCCTGAGCCCTGCAAAAGATCCACAGAGCTGAGTGGAAGGAATATAAATGCTTCACTGGAGCCAGACTTCGGCTGGGGCAGTGGCTTTCAATACATTGAAGTTGAAATACATAGACAGGGAGGTGGGAAGGTGTTTTGTGGTGTCATAGATGCCAGGAATACCTGATTTTAGGAGTGGAGAATTAGGATTTTTTTATATGTTCACTAACAGGGTTGTTTCTTGTTTCAGAGAAAAACAGCTACAAGATCAGGAAACCAAGCCTGGGGTTTATTGTTTAAAAGGGGAAAAACCCAAACGTGTTTTAGTAACAAGGGGTAGCTTCACACGTGAGTATCTATATAAAAATTACTTGAAGAACATAGAAAATTAAACTAACTGGAGACCAATATTCTACAAATTAAATATTCTTCTATTGAAGATGGGAGAAGCAAGCTTTTTACATCAAAATATTAAATGTTCAGTGGATATTTCCAGGCAAGCCCTTAAAAATAAAACTTGTATTAAAATACTCTTCAGAGCTCAGAAATACTTGCAAACACATCAAAAGACATAAGAGCTCTACTAATCCATCAGTTAAACTGCTGTGATTTTTTTGTCTCTGTTTTTCTGTTGGTATTCTTGTCTTTCACAGTATGAATGGGTAACCTTATAAAAATATCCTGTATGAATTGTGGGATTCTGTGCCCTGTCAGTTTCTGTGGCAATCTGGGGGAGTCCTCCTGTACCTGCACGTGCCCCGAGCCGAGCTCTCACTCACACACTGCAGCCAGCCTGTGCGGCGAGCCCAGCCTGGTGCTCTTGGAGACAGGGAGATGCAAGGTACCTTTTTTTTTTTCCCCAGACTGTAAATGATTCCTATTCTTTGCTCCACAGAACATCCGATGTGGTGCCCAATCGGCTGAGAAAGCTGCACAGACNGGGGGGAGGGGGAGGAAATAATCCCAGTAGTTTAAAAACAAGGATTATCCGAAGGCACGTCAGAGTGTATGTGCTTATGTATAGCACATACACGCCACTTTCCAGAGATATGCCACTGCTTGCTTAAAAATACACCACCAAAAATCCCCAGGCAGAGCAATTTCCAAATCTCATGAAACAAGTCTTCCCAGGTTTCGGATCCCCCACACACATGGATTGATGTTGGATGCTTTGTCGATGCTGGGTTTGCACACCGGAGCTGGCCGCAAAATATTTCTGTTTTGTTGAAGGACTACAGGAGATGCGCACTTTAAATGGCTTTTTCTCTATGCACATATTCATCTGCTTGGGGACTGTGGGGGGGGTTAGAAATCCAGTTTGAGTGTGTCAAGCACAGGGCAGAGGGAGCTCCGGGAAACTGCTCTGCGTTTACTGGCAGTCATTTTCTCGTGATGCATAATGCACAAGGTGCCAATGCAAGCTGAGGTGTAAAAAACAGGGGCGGGGGGGTGGTGGGGTGGTGTGGTGTGTGTGAAAATGGTGTGTCTGGTAGTGACTGAGCTTTTCTCTTCATATGAGGTTTCTTTCTCAGCTAATATCTGGGAATAATTTATAGATGCATGTTAATATGTTTTCTTGGTATTTCAGCACATCTGTGAAGAAAATCCTTGCAAAGCGTGTCTTTTCACAATCACTGCATGTCAGTCTGGCAAACTCTAGCTGTGAGCAGTATACAGCGAAGGGGGGGAAAGCCCCCAGCACCGTTATCTGCTTAGGGGGTGGGGGAAGGGTCGACGGTAATACCTTTAAAAACCCGAAAGGCGGTAAGCCATTATTAGCAAAAGCTATATTGAGCATGCTTGCCAGACAGGCAGTGCAGCGCAGCTCAGCTCTAGTTCCGCCCAGACATGTGCCTTGCCATTTTCATTTTAATCAGTCTGCTCAGGATGGCTGCTGATTCATTTTGCGGGATGGCCCCCTGGGAGCCAAGGTGAAAGCCTGAGGCGAGCTGCTATTGCATCAATGCAGCACTCCACATCAGACACAGGGAGGGGAGGCAAGGCTTCGGCAGCCGATAGAGTTCAAAATACCAGCCTCGCTATTAAAAAAACAAANTGTGTGTGTGTGTGTGCCTGCACAGCCAACTGCAGCTGGAACCTCCATTAGAGCAGCCCTATTGATTTCTGGTTCACACTGCAGTAACAGGGCTAGAGTGCAGGGNGTGGGGTGGTGTGGTGTGTGTGAAAATGGTGTGTCTGGTAGTGACTGAGCTTTTCTCTTCATATGAGGTTTCTTTCTCAGCTAATATCTGGGAATAATTTATAGATGCATGTTAATATGTTTTCTTGGTATTTCAGCACATCTGTGAAGAAAATCCTTGCAAAGCGTGTCTTTTCACAATCACTGCATGTCAGTCTGGCAAACTCTAGCTGTGAGCAGTATACAGCGAAGGGGGGGAAAGCCCCCAGCACCGTTATCTGCTTAGGGGGTGGGGGAAGGGTCGACGGTAATACCTTTAAAAACCCGAAAGGCGGTAAGCCATTATTAGCAAAAGCTATATTGAGCATGCTTGCCAGACAGGCAGTGCAGCGCAGCTCAGCTCTAGTTCCGCCCAGACATGTGCCTTGCCATTTTCATTTTAATCAGTCTGCTCAGGATGGCTGCTGATTCATTTTGCGGGATGGCCCCCTGGGAGCCAAGGTGAAAGCCTGAGGCGAGCTGCTATTGCATCAATGCAGCACTCCACATCAGACACAGGGAGGGGAGGCAAGGCTTCGGCAGCCGATAGAGTTCAAAATACCAGCCTCGCTATTAAAAAAACAAACCAGTACTCTCCTTAAAAAAAAACCAAAAAAACCAAAAAAAAAACCAAAAAAAACCCCAAAAAAACCCACCAAAAAACCAAAACAAAACCCAACAAACAAAAAAACCACAAACAAACAAAAAACCCAAACAAAAACCTCTCTGTAGAAGTAATAATATTTTTAAAAAAGGAAAAAAAGGAGTGTATATCTAATGCTCTCCTCCCAGAATCATTAAATAAAACACAATTATTGGAGAAAAATATCTTCTGCTCCTTCCTTCCCCTTTTACCCTGGAAGCTCTGGAGCTACAATTTCTTTCCAGTGTCTTGTTTAAAAAGAAAAAGGATGCTCTCTCTTTCTCTATTTACCTGATAACTAGCGGGGGGTGGGATACCTGATTTAGCTGGAGACTTTGATTTGTGGGATTGACAACCTTATTATGCAGTGAGCTTATTATTGATATTATTCTGCTCTCGGTTGCCATGACCACCTTGTGAGAGACATTCAATTTTCTCTCTTCCATCATCATTATCTATGAGGCCATCTGTTGTGGAAAATGAATTCAGCCTCATTTGCATGACTGATAAGCAAATTTTTTTTTATCTATTTAACAGAAGGTCATATGCCGGGGATTTGGAGCTGGTGAAAAAAAAAAGTGGAGGAAAAAAAAAGGCATCTCGAGAGGATGAGTGGGAGTGCGTGCATTAGAGGATGTATGTGGAAGTAAAACAGATCCCTCAGGCCTGCTAGCCTATCCTACTGCATTTGTCATTCCTGCCAGGGCGACATTTTTTCCCCCTAAGCTTCTGCACACTAAAGAGAGTGAGAGCTTTTTCCCTGCAGTCTTCTTGAAGCCCCCCGGTTTTATTTTTTACTCAGTGTTGGTGGGTGTATTTTAATATATTTTTTTTTTAATTCCCTGGAACATGGGGTATCTTTTCTGTGTTCAATGAAGAAAAAAGCAGCCTTTTCTGGGTCTCTGTGGTATGCTTCTTACTCCTCATCCTTTCAAAGTTGTAGTAAGCCAGGGCGTTTCTTAACCATACTGAAATGTCTTGCTTATGCTTAACTTGTAAACGGTTAACAGTGCAGGTGTGGGCTGTATTTTGTGCAGGGTGGGGGTTGATTCTTGCAGCTAACTGGGAAGATTATTGTGATTTTTGTAGTCATTCTGTAGCTTGTACTTAAATGTCCATTGTTTGCTCTTTTCAAGTTCTTCTGGCAATACTGCTGTGCAGCTGAAATTGTATTGGGCTGTAGAATAGCTGATAAAAAAATTCCTAAAGAATATGTTTACTATATGACTGCATAATGTTGCATGCATTAAGCATGTTGTTGTTTATATAAACTTGCTGCATGTGGACAGTACTTGTTTGATATGGAGAACCTGAGACAGAAGCTTCACAGATTGGAATGCTCAATGACAGCCGAATGCAATTAAATAAAAGACCATAAGATACTGAATTTTGCACTAAAATGACTTTTGAAAACAATGAATTGGTACTTTTAAGGGGAACACTTGCATAAGAATAGCATTTTTGAAACAACACTATCTTAAATGTTTCATATCTGTAATACATTTTCTTTAAAGAGAAGAAGCTTTGTAAATAACAAGTAGTTAATTCAGTTAACTCTCTGAAGACATCACAGTATATATTTAAAATAGTTGTGATAAGTAGTCCATGCACATTGAGTGCAGATCTGTTAATCCTATTAATTTAGTGCTAAAATGTAGCCAAACACTATAAAATGTAGCTAAACACTATATTATATCAGTAAAAAAGAAACTACCTAGTGTCTTATGGAAGAGGTCTAACACAGGTTTGTTTCTTTTAATTGTCACTAACAAAGATTAAACTCAATGGAACAGAAGTGTGTAATTTTCTTCTGAGTTCTGAACAACGTGCACAGCCTCATCTAGGCAGAGGAGGTTTTTTTAAACCTTTATTTGTTTTCTGAAGAAGTAACATGTGGATAAAAGCAGGCTTTTAACATGATAAATGCTTTGCCTGTTTGATGATACTCCTTTAAAGGTAGAAAACGAGACATTCAGTGCTCTCTTTCTTGCAAATAAATACTTACGGATTTTATTTGTAATCTATGGGGAGTATTTTTTTTATATTTCACACTTGCCAGGGACAAATGGTCATAGGTGCTGGATTTCAGGTGGCAAGAAGTTTCACTTTTATTGAGGTCAGCTAGAGACTAGATCTCTGACTTGTCTACATCAAGTAACTTACCCTAAATTACTTGATTAAATTTCCTATTTTAATGGATTTATTTTTGTTTGTTTTAGAAGACACTCTGCAACAGATCTAGTATTAATTTGTTGGGATAATCTATCACTGATCGTTTTTTAAAGGGAACTTTTTTCCCCCTATCCTTCTGAGGTCAGAGTATCTTCCTTGTATATTTTTAAAAAGGAGTAAGATTTAATGCTTTTTTGGCATCCGCCATATTTATCGTGCCTGTTGGAATCTGTGGTGGAAGTTAGCTCACAGAACTAGTTTCACACTCCGAGCTCAGCCCAGTGCAGCTCTGGCAGCTGCAGGGAGTGGGGAGTGTCCGAAACGGTGCTAGTTTCCTCAATGGAGTTCAGCTGGGAGTAATGGGATACTGTGCATTAGCAGGCTGTCTTGTAGCAGACAAAGGTTGAGGTCTCCGTCTTATCCCCACCTCCCCCCTCCACCTGAATTGTCAGCATCTTCCCAAGGCTGGTGAATAAAACCTGCTAAACTTCGGGCAAAGCCTAACAGATAACGCAATTGATTCCCTTTCCCTGCCCCCCAAAAGTTAATTACCGAGCTTGGTTGGATTCCTCCCCGCCACCCTGACATTTGACTGCTGCTAATTCACTGATTAATCTCATTAATGTGATTATAGCAGGATTTGGAGTTGGCTGCCATTGTTCTGCAGACAGCGCTATTCAGCCCCAGCGCTCGCCGCTCCCCTCGGCGCGCCGGTGCGGTTCCTTCAGCACCGGGAGCTGTCCGGCTCCCCGGGAGCTGTCCGCACCGGGAGCTGTCCGGCAACCCGGGAGCTGTTCGCACCGGGAGCTGTCCGCACCGGGAGCTGTCCGCACCGGGAGCTGTCCGGCCCCCCGGGAGCTGTCCGGACCCCCAGGAGCTGTCCGCACCGGGAGCTGTCCGGCTCCCCGGGAGCTGTCCGCACCGGGAGCTGTCCGGCCCCCCGGGAGCTGTCCGCTCCGGGAGCTGACCGCACCGGGAGCTGTCCGGCTCCCCGGGAGCTGTCCGCACCGGGAGCTGTCCGGCTCCCCGGGAGCTGACCGCACCGGGAGCTGTCTGCGCTCACCAGCCCCATGCCCAGAGACTGCTCCCGGAGGTAAAGGCAGGAGAGGCTTCATGCCTTCTAATTAGGTGGCGGGAAGATGGCTGTGGTAAAGCGCCAGTCTCTTAATTTAAATACATTTAAATTCTTCCTCTCTTCCAAGAGCTGTCTTCGTCTGCATTCTGTTTTCTGGGATCGATTCATGGGGCAGTGGAGTTTAAACAGCAGTGCAATTTAACTCTCAGAAGGTGAGGGACATTATAGATGTTGTCATACTTAGCCAGACTTTTTCGTCCTAGTAAAAACTGCCTTGTTGAGCTAAATGCTTTAATTTCTCAGGTTTTTTTTTTTTTTTTTTTGTGCAAAATCCCCCAGCATACTCCAGCTCTTCACCTCAAAAATTATGTTTGCCCTCACCAACACTATTGTGCCCCAGGGTCTTTCCTGTAACTGCTCTGCAAATGCCCATTTTCCAGAGTTTGACAATAGGAAGCATTTTATTGATTTAAAATTGATCTGGAAGATCTTTTTAAGGTCTCATTATACATATAAATGACTTTTTCAGTCTTCAGTTGCAACACTATTTTATATTCAAGTTCTCAGGTTAGACGGTTTTAAATCAGACTAGGAATAACTTCCTTAAAGTCAGTCACGTTATGTAGCACTGGGGCTCTGCCCTATTTGGAATTTTTATTTTTATTATCTAGAAGATACATTGTTATCATTTAATAACAGCCAATTGCACATGCGCAGCAACTTTTTTTTTTTTTTTACTATCTTCTCTTTCATTTGTATCCTTTATGAGCATGACCCTGTACTGGAAAAACTGAAGCCACACATTAAACTCTAGTGTGTGAAGGATTTGCCAGGACAAGCAGCAAACTCCTGCAAACCACTAAATTCAGAATACTGTTAAGAGAAAGCGTCCTGCTGAAATAAAGGGGGGATCTGTTAAAGAACACACTGCATTTTAAAGGATTTGAGTGTAGTAAATGTCCGTGAAACATCTGCAGCCATTGCAATCTATGGATAAATAACAATTTATGTTCAAAACTGAGAAAGTGCACTTAACCCAAAAAAGTCTGTTGCTATTTTCTACTATGACTTTCACATAGTTTCTCAGTCACTGATACTATATTCTTAATAGTTTCCTATTTTTTTGTTTCCTTTTCTTCTCATTTCTTTTTCACTCAAAATCAAAAGTCCAGTGAGTAAAGTATTGTTTCCTTAACTGCTTTAGAGAACTATACGTTTAAAGAATGTATAAAATAGGATCGCATAGGAACAGGTTTTAACAGTGACAGCCACAATATGCAAGCCAATTAAGGCTGCTCGTTAGCGGGTATATTCTTGTAATACTCCTGTCAAGCTGAAATTGTACTCCCTTATTGACAGTAGTGGTTTCCTCTGATGCTTGAATTCTGTTTTCTGTGTTTGTCTAATGATTCAAGACTCACTAGAAACTGCAACTAGCCAGAAAGTAAAATAAATTGAAGGTTTTCAAGCATACTTTACCTGAAGTTTGCTAACCTAGCCAACTTAACCTGCAGGAAAAATACTGTGCTCTCATTAACGCTGCTTAAACATGACCTGCATCTCCTTTTCCCCGTGGATAATGCACACTGACGAGACACAGGCTGGGGGAGGGAGAATCCAACCCACAGCATTAAACCCATACCCTAGTATCTTACGGAGGATAATTAGGCCAATGAATAACAGGTCTCCCAAATTTTTTCCAGACTTTTTTTTTTCTTTTTTTTTTTGGTAAATGCTTCTAATTTATGCAGTGGCCTCCCCCACCCCCCTTAACATTCACCCGTGCAAGATTTATATACATTTTGTCCTGATTAGAGAAAATACTGTTTTTGTCTTCAGTGGGAGAAGCACTGTGCCTTTTCTTTGTGTCACCACAAAGGCTGGACAAAATTATTTTTTTCCCAGATAAATCACCGTCCAAAAGTTTGACAACACCTGCTGTGATACATGTACCACATAGTTGCCTTCACTATCCTACTAAGGCTAGCTAGGCTCTAACATGAGGAAGCTAGCTCTAGCAGAGGGAGAAGACAAGACTTGATTTTTCAAACGCAAATACCATTATCCAAAGATTCTGCATGTAAACCTGACGTTAGAAAATGCTGGGATTCATCTGTAGGGGTGTGGATACCTTATACACTTACAGGGGGGCCCTTTAATCGCCACGTGTGCATGTGTGCTTCTCAGGCTACGTTGATTTGTGTGGAAAAAACCCAAACTGACATGCCCTTGCTACGACACAAACATGGTAGATCTCCCTCCCCGCTACAAGGAGGCTTTTCTCCCGGCAGACCGGCTCCCCCCTCCTGCCCCCGCCCTGCGCGGTGCCCTCCGCGCTCCCCGCCCGCACCTGCGGCCCGGCCGCTCCCGAGGGCTCCGCGCCTCGGTCTCGGGGGAGCCCTGCGAGTGCAGGGAGATGTAATCAGAGATGACAGAGAAAAAATAAGGAAAAGAAACCCAAACAAAAACCCCAAACCACGAGCGAGGTGGAGATGGCGTGGTGGGGGGGGGGCGGGGGAGGAGACACGTAAGTCCCTTTTTTTTTTCTTGCTTTCTGAGGGAAACACTGCGTTTTCCACCAAAAGCGTGGATGTCGTGAGGACTCTGCTATTGTTAGTCCCTGCCCCAGCAGGCTGGCTTTCCTCTAAATCCCTGTGGAAAACTCCCCCCCACTCCCCCACAAGCCCCTCTCCTGCCGTGGTAGTGCGGCCGTGGATTTGCTCTGACGGCTTGGGGTGCGAAGGGCTGGTAGCGGAGTCTCGCCTTCCCTTCGGATCGCAGTGTAGTGCCCGGCAAGGCTGGGTGGGGAGGGAATGGCAGCCTCTAGAGTAACCGACATGTCTGGTGCTCACGCGTCAGGCAGAGCGGGCTCGGGAGGGATTACCTCCCAGGGCAAGCTTGAGGAGGGTGTTCCTCGTGACTTTTGGGTCAGACTCCCCCGCTTTTGTCGCGGCCAGCAGGGGCTGCCCGCGGTGCCCTGCCAGCCTCGGGGCTGCCCGCACCGAGCACCGCGGAGCAGGGCGAGCCGCGGCAGGAGGGAGGGAAGAAGGGAGGGAGGGGTGCGGGGAGGAGGGGGCTGCAGCAGCACAATGGCAACGAAGAGGGCAACGAGACCGGCAGTCGCGCGTGTGTGTAGGGAGGGCGTGTAGGCTGTATGCGTGCGCTAGCCAGGGTCCTTCCCGTGCGGAACAGCCTGCCTGCGGGGATGGACGCGCAGGGCGGGCGGGACCCGGCAGGAGGCGCGGCGGTGCCCGGGGCAGGGGCCGGGACACGACAGGGCTGAGGCCGCGGGGGCGTGCGGAGTCGTGCCAAGGCAGGGGGGAGCTGCCGCCTCCGCATAAAGATCACAGCCTGTCACGCTGCTACCGAAATGACATTTCGGGGACGGGTTTAAACGAAGCGACTCCCCGCTGTCAAGCCGCTCCCGTCGCAGGGACATCCGGCAGCTCGGGGGCGAGCCCTTTAGGGACGCTGCCCACGAGCGGGCGAGCGCCGGAGAAAAGCCTCTGCACAGCCGTGGAAGGCGGTGAGGTGCCTCTTCCCAGTCATTGTCTTTGTGACACCTTTAGTAAAGCGGTCCCTGGCTAAGCGCAGGAGCGAGAGCCACAGCACATCAAATTGCTGTTAAGGGTTTGTACATGCAAAGCTGGCCCTTTATGCGTACGAGCCCTGGTTTCTGTTTGGGGTCTTGATCACATAACGTTGAGCCGCACAAGTAGCTAATGGTGTAAGGCTGCTAATCTTTTCTTCTGTAAATAGTTAATTTCTTTTGTTTCAAAGGGGAGAAGATGGTGTGAGCAAGTAATATAAGCAAAGCTTAAACAGAATTAGCTCTAGAAACCCTGGTGAGGTACCCCAACAGAAAAACGATGGTTTCTATCATTATTTTCTTTAAAAGACACATTTAGAAANCGCGCCGGGCACTGCACCGCGCCGCGGGGCCGGCGGGATGGATGCGCGCTGCGCTGCTTAAAGGATGCGGGCTCAGGCGGGGTAAGTCAGCAATCTGCTACGGATGCTGTTCTGCTGCAGTAATGTGGTCTCTAGGGGAACTAGGGCTTGATGCATGCTGCTCTGCCTAGGCTTCCTCCAGCCCGTCGCCTCTCTGCTGCTCTTAAATGGAGGTTACAGCTGATCCGTCAGCCACAGAGCTGCACGCATGCCCACCTTCTCAGCCTTCAGTGGTGGAAACTTATTAATTTCTGCCTTCGACTTCAGGCCCGTTGATTTCCTGTCTGAAAGCATTATTACTTTTGTCCATGTGGCAAAATAATTAGCATACAGATGAGAAGGGATCCTGCCTCTGAGCCTCAGTCGCAGGAGAAGATGTGCAGTGGAAAGTTGATTGGATGAATGGAGAACAAATGGTGGGCGTTCAAAAGCATTAGGAGAGTTTTGTTGTCGTGGAGCAGGTTTGTCAGTTTTCTGGGTGAATCTCGTAAGATGGAAGGCAGGGTGGCTGGTGCCGAGATGACTGCTTGACAGACTGTGGCCTACTTGAAGGTGCACATTTGGACTGCATGCATAGATAATTCCTTTGGACTACTTTGCTTTGCGATTCTGCGGCTTTCCCTTTCCTGTTCCTTCAAGGTAAATATGTCCTTTTATCACCGTTGTTGTTTGCAGGGCACTTTGCTGTTGTTGACAAAGTGATGGAAAGTTCAACTCTTTGGGCAGTTAACAAAGGAATAGCTTGTACTTCTTCCGCCCCAGCTCCACGACACATACTCCTGTGCATAGAGCTGGAGGAGGCTGAGGGCTCGGGGCCCGATCCTGCTCTCCCTGAAGTCAACGGGGAGTTTGACATTGCTTCCAGTGAGAGCAGGATCGAGCTCTCAGTGATTGTTGTTTTAATAATGACTGCTGGAAATGTCAGATTTTTGCTTCCTATTTTCTAGAACAATGTGGGCAGACTGTAAAATTAGTAACTACCGTTTCAATGAAAGCCCTGCTGTGATTAGTTTTGATTGGTGTGGTATGCATTTTCTTGGTTGAAAGGAAAAAAAATGCTTATTTAACACAAACTCGACAGTAATGCTAAAGCCCAAGTTGCAGATTGACAAATTGGTAGTGATTCTCTTAGCTCTATGTATCTCTGCTACATATGTGTCNGGGGGGGGGGAGTTCTCTATCGGAGACACCATTTTACGCTAGCACAGCGGCAGGGGAGTATTTTTAGCGGTCTCCCCTCCCGGGCGGCTGCGGCGTTTCGGCATTCCCCTCCATTGGGTGGAACACAGCGCCGGCGCGGCGCCCCCCGCCGCCGGGGAGCCCGGCCGGGGTGCGCGGCCCCAG